>VZTG01008184.1:406009-865627 GCA_013397845.1 Melanocharis versteri | reverse complement strand
AGAAAGAAAGAAAGAAAGAAAGAAAGAAAGAAAGAAAAAGAAAAAGAGAGAAGGTTACTCACATGGCCCATAAAAGAATACATCAGGCTTTGGGAATATATGATAATAACACTCACCACACAGATTATTTTTTTAGAGAATTCACCAAGTCTTTCCCTGTAAAATCTGAGGAATGTGGGGATCAAACCTGGGAGGCTCTTGTTATTAATGTATGCTCATGACCAAATAAATCCAGTGATGAGAGAGTCCTGTGCAGCAAACTGGCTTCAGTCTGCCCTTTTAGTGCTTGAGCAAAGCAGGAGGTGTGTGTTAAATATTTGTATTGATCACCAGAACTGAAAATAATCTGGGTGGTCAGTCCCAGTGCTGGCAAGATTCATTGTCACTCTGCAATGCTGCTGACAGATGTTATTGATTCTAGTTCATATTGTTTATATGTTTCTCTGAAACAGTTAATTTTAGCACAGTGGGAAATAATGTCTTGCTACACATGGGACAGCTAGAATGAATGGCTTCATGGAATTTTTAATTACTTTGTGTTTTAGTCTCATCAATTAATAAGGGCAGGAGCAGTTTTGCTACAGTCAGAAGACACTTTCAGTGTTGTTTGAAGATGATGACTACAAAAAAGCCAATTAAAATGAATACCTTTGTGAAGAACGTTCTCTTTGTGAGAGTGTAGACTTTTTTCCTCCTTGCTTTTCCACAGGGAATGAAATCTCTTTAGTGGTGCACTGCATGGGGCATTCCCTTTGTGATCTGCATGCACTGTAGCTTCTTAGAGATGCATTCCTGCATCCTCATGCAATTGAAAACATGCTGATGTTTCCATTATACTACCAAGGAGCTCTAAGCTGACAGTATTGATATTCTCAATTACTTTTACTATGCTTAATATGTCTATTGTCAGTACGGAAAAACATCTTACATTTTGGTACCTCCATGCCACTGCTGCCTCTTCCCATTAATATTGTATCTGAGCACCTTACGATCTTCAGTATTTGGAGGCTCAAAACACTCCAGCAAAGTGCCACTATCCCTGACAGAGAGCTGAAGCACAAGCTCAGACAGCCAAAGTCCATGTCTTTGTAAGTATGCTTGTCCTGCTGAATTGCTGGGGTGCTTCCTGCCCCACTTCTGGCCTAAATCAGCTGGCATTCCTCCAGCCTCTGGGAACAGCCTGGGAGCTTTATGAACACAATCGGTTATAGCCACTTGATCTGGATGCCAGAGTACAGCTCATGGCATGTTTAATTCCCTACTACAGACATGGTGTCCTGTCACATCCCTCAGACCTCTGCTCACACAAGGATTCAGGTTGCTACTCATGTAAAGGAGTGCTTGGGTAGGTAAAAACTAGTTTAAAGGTGTAACTGCTGTCATAAATTGCGAGATAACTACTGACACTGTGACAATCACTAGTACCATAATGGTGTCTACAGAATATAAAAGTAATGTAATAAAATTGCTAATACAAAGTCACCAGGCTACAAAACCTTGTTACTAAACTTCTTGCCCTGAGGAAATGCAAAGAAATGTCCTTCTGCTTACCAAGCTACCTATAGACAGTGCAGGCTGTGGCAATACAGATAAATGGCAGATGCATTTCAATAATGGCTTTGTTCATGCATATGATCCCACCAAAGAGTGGAGGCAAATACCTCGTAAAGCAAATAAGAAACCAAGAGGGTTAGGTTGCTGTGATTTAGTATGTTTTCTCCAGAACAAAGAGACTTTCTGAAGCTTCAGTGGAGTATCGTTTAAACTCCTAAGCTCTCTGGTGGCAATTTGCAGTAGGGGCTTGGCTTGTGTTCATAAAAGTGATTAAGTGGAATGGAAGATAGCAGTATAGTATAAACCTCTTGTGAATAAGATCCAATAAAGCATTTTAGTCCTACTGTGCTGACTTAGTTATGAAGTCAAATATTATTCACAGGGTTTAGTCTTCATAAACTGCCTGTCCTTAGTACAAAGGTTCATTAAAGAGGGACAGCATTAACACTCTGTTTTGCAGCTGATCCACATAAATAAAATGTAAACAAAGTACAACTAGCCAGAGCTTATTTTCTCAGCTGTATTCTGGTGCTTTTTAATTTTGGAGAAAATTGAACTTAACAGGGAGATTACTAAGGTATTTTTATGTGAAATCTATCAATGTATTTATTAGGACAAAATAAAGTACATGTTCTTTTCTAAAGTTCTGAACTCTCATCTTTCTTTGTTATTTTACACTTACATGCAGCTTTTTTCAATGCTGATAGACACAATAAATCTCAAAATTACTTAAACCAGTTAGGCGTGTCACAGGGAGATATAAAAATTCTTTTATTTTTGCAGATGGGGTAATTGATGAAGATAGGTTTTAAGTGGACTTAAATTAGCCAATGTGTTGGTGATGAATTCCATGTTCTCTGGGTTTGGTCCTGTTTTCTTAGTGATTGTAGTATCAATACTGATTGAAAATATACCAATTCAACAAACTAAACTCTCCAACTCAAAAAAAGGGAATAGTTAAAGAAATTATTTACAAGTTCCAAGCTGTAGCTCCCCCTACTCCAAACTCTCATTGAAATCTGCCCTCCTCAAAATGGAGTTTGATAGCTCCTACATATATCCTTCTGCTTGTTTTGCTGTGATTTCTTCACTGACTGTCTGTGGGAGCCAAAGAACTGTTTTTTTAAACCTAGCCATGCCTCTTAGTCATTTACTGTGTTTACTGATATAGGTTCCTGCTGGGTCTTAGCTCATGCACTGTAAAGATAGCTCGTGTGAGGATGTAAGGAACAAGCTGTGCTGGGACAGGCCGTAGGGGTCTGAAGGCTCCCTGCCCTGTCTCTGGCATGGGTCAGTACCTGGTGGTGAGGGGAGGGTGTAAGAACAAGCAGAGTGTGGTGAATGCTCCTTAGCTTTACTCCTTCTTACGGCAGTGGGCTGAGGTCTACCTGGCACCAAGGTGCTAGCTTGCCTCTTGGTAGTTCACAATAGATTTTCCTTCTGCAAGCCTGCAAAGTTAGCTTTAAAGATATGTATATTTTTGGCTTTCTACCATCATGCAACAGCCAAAAGACCCATAATTTAATTATGTGTCACATGAAAGAAATCCAAAAAACAAAAAAACAACTCACTTGTTTTGAAGAAAAAATAGATTCTGTACTACAACAATATCAAAACTCATACAACGACTCTTCAATCCTCCCTGACACTCTCGCCTCCTAAGGCTCCTGTCATACTCTTCTGCTCCCTTTTCAGAATGAGAGGCCACAGACAACTTATTTCCCTGTTGTACAGCAGCCTTTCCACACCCTTGCCAATCCCTGTCTTCATTCTGCCAACTTTTCCTGGGGCACTTCTTCATTTCTCAGAAAGATGGCTTGGAATTGCACGGAACTTCCAAAATGCAGTGAAGTAATGGATTTATGCTATTGAGTATGGAAGACATAGAGATTTTTCGTAGGTGGAGATTAATATTCAGGTGAAGATTTACCTGATGGCATGTCTGCAACCCCTTTCTTTTCACTCATTACCCACCCATCTGCTGTAGCACTTTCTGATGTGGCCTTTCTTTCCTTGTGTCAAATAATATGGCCAATGAATCAAAGACACAGCTGTCTGGATCTGGCCCCAGTAGGGTTGATTTGATAGTCTGTGTTGACATTTCCTATAGGGGGACAAACTGCTCTTGCTGCTGACCCTGGTCAAAGATTTCTGGTAAAATAACATGAACTCAGCAGAGATGGCAATTCACCTCATTTTTTGCCTTCCAACAGGACGGATTTTTTCTCCCCCATGCCCTCAAAAACAAAGCCAAAGCAGTAGCTTATGAAGGACAACTGAAGGAACAGAGACTTCAGGATACCTGGTCCTGATATAACAAAGTCTGCCCTGCACTGAGTAGAGGTAATCCATGCAAGGAAGCTGCATGTGAAGTAGTTTTATCCAATGCAGTTCCAGGTGCACAGAATTCATATGGCTCCCAGTGTTTTGGAAAACCTGGCAGAAATGGGATCATTAACTGATTTTTTTTCCCATATCACATCATCTGACATTGTTAGATGGTACTGTGTTTCTAAACATGTGTCTGTGAAATCTCTGAGTCTCACAAATTCATCAGTTTTGGAAGGAGTTTTTCTTTTCCTTCTGGGGGAATTTTTGCAGTGTATCTAGAAGCATGAAATACTGAAAAGGCAGAAGGAAATATGCCATTGCAGATCACACTATTGCATTAATTCTTCAAGAAAGTGCTCTAATTCAACTGTGTAGTTTTTAATTATATTTACTGATATTTCCCAATACATATTTCATTATTCTAAAGGCTTCAATAATATGAATAGAGTATTTTGTGACTAAGGAGTCAAGAGGTGAAATATATGAGAGAAAACACAAAAGCTGCCAGAAGTACTGAACAAATCACTTTTTTCTTTATTGCGATTTACAAAGCTAGCATATAAGTTGCTTTACTACAGAAGCTGAGCAGCTTCATTCAGCACTTTGATGTGTTCAGGCTAATCTGCTATTCTGCCCTACAAATTTGATGTGATTTCAGAAGCAGATTTAATTCTCAGTTAATTAATGTAGGTGAACATGAATAACATTTTTTTTCCTGCACTGAGCGAAGTTACTGAAAATAGGTGTCTCTGCAGTTTGAAGCAAAATAGTAAGTGCCTGAAAAACAGACTAAAGGTAAAAAGGCAGCCAGGAGCTAAATCTCTCTGTAGGGTGTTTCTGGGACTTCTACCATTCTTATTTCCTCCCTGACAGAGCTTTGAAATTCTTAGCAATTTCCAGCTTTCAATGTAAGTAGCATAAAGCTATTAATGTACACTCTGATAAGAAGACCAAAACAATTGTACCAGGGGAATAACACAGCATGCCTTCTAGAGTGCAGAGTAAGGGCAACCTTCACATGTTGGATTTATCAGGACACAGTGAGGTATCTAATAGCAACACATTCCTGCTCTTTGTCTCTCTTATGTGCATGTTCTCATACACAAATACCTGCAAAAGACTCCTCAAAGTTTCCATTGATCAGCCAATGCTTGAGAGAGTGAAATAGCTCTTGGTAATATTTTTAGGGGGTAGCTTACCGTGACCTTCTCCATAGAACAGGATAGATCAGCTCTACAGATACTGAAATCTTGTTTTGATTTGACATTTTATTTAAATTTACATCTATGTCATTACATCCCAACATTACTCTGTTGAAAAAAAAAAGGAAAAAAAAAAGGACATAGGGAGGAGGAGGAGAATAATGGATTTGAAGGGGGAAAACCACAGTCCTTTCCCCCATACCATTTACATCAGTTCCTTTTACTGGTCCTATGTGGCCAAGTGCTGGGTCCTGCATTTGGGTCATGTCAATCCCATGCGTCATTACAGCCTTGGGGAAAAGTGGCTGGAAAGCCTGTCAGAAAAGGACCTGGGGGTGAACATGAGCTGGCAGTGTGGCCAAGGAGGTTAGGTGGCCAAGAAGGCCAGTGCCAGCCTGGCCTGTATCAGCAATAGTGTGGCCAGCAGGACCAGGGCAGTGATTTTCCCCCTGTACTCAGCACTGGTGAGGCCACACCTCAAATCCTGTGTTCAGTTCTGGGCCCCTCACTATGAGAAAGGCACTGAGAGGCTGGAGCCTGTCCAGACAAGGGCAACAGAGCTGATGAAGGGTCTGGAGCACAAGTCCTATGAGGAGCAGCTGAGGGAACTGAGGTTGCCTAGTCTGGCCTAAAGAAGGCTCAGGGGAGACCTTATCACTCTTTACAAGTCCCTGAAAGGAGGCTGTAGCAATGTGAGGGTTGGTCTTTTCTCACATGCAACAAGCAATTGAGGACAAAAAGAAATGGCCTCAAGTTGCACCAGGGGAGGTTTAGACTGGATATTAGGAAATTTTTTTTCACTGAAAATTTTGTCAAAACCTCTGGAACAGGCTGCCCAGGGGAGTGGTGGAGTCACCATTCCTGGAGGTATTTAAAAGTTGTGTACATATGGTACTTAGGGACATGGTTTATTGGGGCCTTGGCAATACTGGGTTAGTGGCTGGACTTGATCTTAAAGTTCTTTTCCAACCTAAATGATTCTACCGTTCTGTGATTCTATAGTCTGGATTGTGACAAGAGTTTTTCTACTTCCCCTTCTGCCAATGTTGCACTGTTCCAAATATTCCTCAATATCTCTTTCAATCAACATCTTTCCTTAGTGTTTTGATTGCTTTCCTTGGGTTTTGGCTGCTGTGTATGTTTTCAGAGCCAAGAGATGCATTCCTTTGAGTGTCCTCCTTCTCACAAACCAGAAGAGTTTATACAGCTTTTGATGAGGAAACCTGGGATGACAGTAATTGTACTGAAGCTTTCTGGGTGTTCTCCACCTCCAGATAGAAGGCATTAATACAGCTGCTCTCCTGTTTTAAGCAAGGTAACAGCCAGATAACCACCTGTGGCAGCAATATCTGACCGATACAGCTCTACCAGGAAAAGTTGAAAAGACTGAGCATAGGCACAATGATCCTGGCTAGACTTGCTCTGACCCCAGGCCCGAGATGTACTCTTCCACTGTAACATTTGCTACTACCTTGGTTCAGGGTAATTACAAGGTAAATCCCCTCCTAGCTGTCAGGGAATTGTAAATTGGGAATGGGTAAAAACTCCCAAACCTGGCTGTCTTGTGCGGTGACCCTGTTGGTAGGGTTCAGCTCCATCTTTGCTGGGACAGGGAGACTGTTGTCTTTGCATGCAGAATGTGCACAGCTACGCATGACAGACTTCATGCAGAACAGTTTAACCAGACATCTAATCTCGCCTGGAGGGAAGAGTGATTTTACAGAGTGTGTATTCGTTCTTTTATTCATTTAGCTCTCTGTTTCTGCACTAGTGGGTAGGAATAATTCTTTATATTCTATTCTTTGAATAATACTCGAAATCCTGTCACCCGATTTTATCATGTCCCTTGTTACTCTATAAACATTAGAAATTTCAAAACCAGACATGCAACTTGTAACAATTTGGATATGTATGTGTGGATAGGTCACTGAACATGCACTACATTGTAGAAGGTAATTTAAAATTTGTATTCTATTTATTAATTATTTCTTAGATTTTTAATATTTTTTTGTTGGGAATTATGGCAGGTTATAATTCCAAAGAAAAAGATAGCACTAACATTTCTCACATATGATGCCTGATGTGACCTCATAAATCTTTGTACCTCAGTAGTGATAACAGTTCTCCGGGTGTAAGTCTTCAGACTAGTTGTGGCCTAAGCAAGCAAGAGAAGGGGCATATTCTTTTTCCAAACTAAGTATCTCTGGAGTAGCCCTTTTGGCTCAGGATCTGCGGGAAGGTTGATCAGCTTCACAACATGTGGAGATGTCCCATGGTGGCATAACTCTCTCTTCTGCCTACAAACTCGAACTGCAATCTCTGCCTCCAAATCCAAACTTCCTCAGCATTTGTGAAGCTGGGATAAGGCTTGGGGTTTATTTCTGTTTGAGGCTTTGGAGGTTTTTCATCCTTTCCTTTGAACTCTGCTGACCCCATCGGTTCAAAGTGGATACCTTGAACATGAAAGCCTTAAAATTCTAATTAAACTGGCTAGCAAAGGAATGTGAAAAATCTCACCAAGACTGTGAAGCAGAGATTGATAAAACATACATTTAGTTTGTAATTTAAAAGGCAGGTTCTGTTAGGATTAAAAACTGAACCAAGTTCATGCTCCTTCAGATTTTGTGCTTCCACTTCCTTTACTTGTGAGGACCAAGATAACTAAACAGGAGAAAGGAAGCTTTGTGCAATCCTCATTTAGGTGAACACAAACCTGTTCCTACTTATCTTACTTGCTCAGCATCATGTTGTGGCTTGCTCACAATTACTTGACCATCCTGGAGACCGGACAAGACCATTTCTTTCTTCTATCTGATGGAGGCAGTCATAAAAACAATTCCTCTCACGCAAACCAGGAATTGCTTTGTTGCACATCATGGCTCAAGGCAGACCCACCCTACTTCCTGCCATAGACCAGCTTGGCTACATTGCTAAACCCTACACAGATTAAATTACAGGTTAAAATCCTGAACGTTTTAGTGGGACACTAAGGCAGGGTTTCCAGATGCAACCTCACTTCCCCGTGGGAGAGAATGGGGTGAGGAAGGGCACACTTGCTCTCCCCTTTCCTGCTCCAAAGCTCTCACTTTGTGGGATAGCAAGAAGCAGGCAGAAGCACCTGCCTTCCAGCCTTCCAGAGCCTTCTGCCTTACACACTACCCTGGCAGACAGGAAGCTGTGGGCAGCTCTCATTCTGAGAGGTAACTCTCAAATAAATGTTTTCATTTATTTTGGTGGGTAGCCTCAGTGAGCAGAGTTATGATCTAAGTAAAAGCTGTCCGCCCCAGAACCACTGTTTTCAAAACACGCTTCAGTATTTCATGTGACATGGTTCAGATTTTCATGTGACACACATGAAAGTTATCTCTAAATTCATGGCTGCTTTCACTTACCAAAGCCACTAAATCTGCTTAGTTTACATGAAAAGTGTAACTCTCAAAATCCCCTTAGATAAAATCTTCTGGACACTTTGTGGTTCCCTCAAGATCTTCCAGAAGGCATTGGACATCCCAGTAACCCAGTCCAGATCATAGAATTATAGAATGGTCAGGGTTGGAAGGACCTTAAAGATCATCTGGCTGCAAGCCCCTCCTGTGGGCATCTTCCATTAGACCGGGTTTCTCAGAGTAGCATCATGTAGTTTGGACTGGCTTCAGTGAATAATCTTATTATGTCACCTGATCTATGATAACCAAGTGCCACCAAACTGCATTTCCCTCCTCTTTTTTTTTTTTTTCTTTCCTTACATGAATTGGGTGAGGAAAAGCTGCATTTTGCTCAAGACTGTGATCTTTGGACCATAAATTAAGGCAGTTGCTGATTCCCCATGAGAAGCCCTGGGTGGTTGGTGCTTTTGGTCTGCTAAACAGTTTGAAACCCCACATTAGTGCTTGGTTCTAACACCATTGCATTTTATATCTGTTTTCAGAGCATGCTAGTGCTAAGGGCACAGTATTTGCCTCTGCTGACTACAGTTAATAGAGACTCAGCACAGAAGTCTTATGTGCTGCAAATTGCTCTAGCCCCCCTATCTGATGCTATACATTACACTCCTTGGCCTCAAAAGAGTTTGCATTTATCTTCCTTGCCTTTTTTCAGAGGTGGCATGAGACCTTCCACAAAATTGCATTTCATGTGACTTATTTCCACAGATTCACATTCCACTCTGACTCTGATTTATTTGCTACAGGATATTGGCAAATCTGAAAGTGCCTAGCCAAGTCTTCATGACAAAATTGTGCAGGGTGGACAAACAAAGTGCTTGGCATGACTGCGGCTTCAGGTTTGAAGAGACTCGGGATTTTAGGAGCAGAAGGGAGAGATTAATAAACAAGAAGGCATCTGAGACTGTAGCCATGAAGCTGCTTCTCTGGGAGAAGGGGCTGCCGAGGTTCTTACTGCTGCTCCTGATGCTTTTTAGCTGATGACATTTAATTAAGAAATGCACAAGCAGTGCTGGGAAAGGCAGTGGTGCCTTTACTTTCTCAATTAGCCTTTCCTTTCTCTTTGCTGGATTCCCAGGCTTAGACTGGCTGGTTGGAAAATAACTGTTCCCTTGCCCTGCCTCCATGGGAGTGGGAAATCTGTGGGATACAAGGCAGTGCCAGAAATAAGACGCAGTCGATTCCAGATCCCAGTTTAAGATGTCTGGATCCCATCCCAGACCTGGCTCAAGTGTGAAGGTGACTCAGAGCACCTCTAAGTGAGGCAGGGAGGTCTCACCACTGAGCCTCAGTGGTAGTGAGTGAGAAGCATATCTGGAGGCTTAGTGGAGTTCCTGAAAGCAAGTTTTGATTTACTTGCTTGGTTCTGCTACAGTGCACATCAAAATCCTGTTTTCCCGATGAGGTGGTTCCCACCTGGGTTTCCTTCACCTGAGTGCAGAGTGGTGTCACTGTGGGGTGGGTATTATTCAGTTGCAAGGTGAGGCCACAGCCAAGGCATGTCCCTGCATCTGGGGACACAGAGGCTCCTCTGTCTGTGTCTGGACAATAAAGCTGAATAATGCTGCCTGGGCAATGAGGCTGCTCATTTACCTTGGAGGAAGACTATGTGCCTTCATCAGCTGTGGGAAGCTATAGAATCATAGAATAGCTTAGGTTGGAAGGGGCCTTTAAAGACTATGTAGTCTAAACCCCCTGCAATGAGTAGGGACATCTTCACCTGCATCAGGTTGCTCAGAGCACCGTCCACCCTGACCTTGAATGTTTCCAGGAATGGGGCATGTAGCATCTCTCTGGGAAACCTGTTCCAGTCTTTCACCATCCTCATTGTAAAGAAGTGTTAGCCTAGAAGGAGTGTGTTTAAGCAGGACAGAGGAATTTGTGCCATCGTCCTCCTGCATTTCATGATGCTGTTTTTTATTTCCTAGGGGCAGGCACCCTACAGAACAGGAGACAGCTGTGTAAGCAACTGAAGTCTCAGCTTTCCGCAGCAAGAAATTGAGAGGTTTCCTACTCTCAGGAAAATGTCTGCTTTTGTTTTTCTGCATTATTTTGATGTTAGTGTCCAGAAAGCAGAGGCTTATAGTCTGGTTTTACTCTTTCCTGCTGAAAGTCAGCCTCATCTTTGCCTGTTCTGCCTTGGATCTCACTTTCTTGGTTACAGTATGGCCCAGCTTCCCATTTCCAAAGAAGGACCAATGTGCTCTGAGTCTTTTTATAAAACACCCTGCTGGAACCTGGGCACCCAGGAAGGGAAAATCTCAATCTGTCCCAATGCTGAAGAGCAGGCCTAGTACAATAACCCATACCATCCGCTGCTTTCATTTAGTACTCTGACCTGCTAATTGTCATCATGACTCAATTTTTCCCTCCTACACCCTTCACTGATTTGATTAAATCTGATGAGCAGTGAGCTTCTGAGGCACATGGTGGACTGTTTGGAGGGTTCTGTCTAGAAAGAGGAAGAGAAAATGCTTGATTTTGAGGTCTGGCTTGGGGTGTTGGGTGTCATGGGTGCAGTGGCTCAGGAGACCTTTCAGAATAACCGTCTGATGTAAGATCAGTTGAACAACATCACCAGAGCATTGTAAAATCAGATCTCATGCTGTTAAGACTTCTACCAGTCAACATTTTAGGCCTGCAAGTACTCATTCCTTGTCCTTTCATTTAAAAAGCAGTCAGTGCCCCTGGCCATTGCAAAGTTGGTCACCACAAACCAGCATCTCTAACAACTCTTGTTATTGATGTTGAGTTTGTAGTCAATGGTCTTGATGATCCTGATTCTACCTCTCCACTACATGTATATTTAAACTGTGTATTAAATATACATACATTAAATAACTTTACATCCTGGGTATTACATTAATTCTTAGTAAAAAAAAAAAAAATTGTTTTCTTCCTGCCAAAACTCTAACCACTGCTCTTTTTAGGGGTGCATGAATGACATGCAGAGGGATATGTGCCTGTACTAGGGAGGAGGCAGAGACACTGACCTACTTATTTAAAAGGAACAGATCTGAGTGCTAATCTCTGAGAAGGACTCAAAGGTCCCATTGTTCCACCTTACAACCAGCAGGAAGGAGCTGGTGGTTAACAGTGAGAGTTTGAATCTCCCTTTGGTGCTCCTCAGAAGCACGTGCTGATCATTCCCTGGCTGTATGGAAAGTTGAAGTTCCTGGTGTCCTGCTGTCCAAAGAGCAGGTGAAGCAATGCCTGGGTGGGGAGCACAGTCAGGCTTGTGCAGCTGCCAAGCTGTGCCCCGTGAACGTGCCTAAAGGCTTCAGCCTAAGGCATTTCCTCAGGAAAGGAAGGATGGGAATGGGTGCCTCCTACTTCAAAGTACTTCAAAGTAAGTTGGGTGCTGTGACTGCAACTTATTTAGGAGCTTTAAAAAAACCCACTTAAATAATTTAAGTACTCAGAATTTCTAACTGCTAATCTGGAGCAAGGTTGTTGTACAGGTATTACAACAGAGTTCAAAATCCCTCTTTTTATCCAGTTTTTTATTTGTGTCGGTGTCTATGCATGTTCAGACTCCAGAGAAAACTCAAGCTGAACTGACCCCAATTATCTGCTGATTGAAGCGCAAAGTTACTCGTTTTTGAAACAGTGTTATAGTTTTATCATAATCTCTTAGCAGTCTATGGCAATAAAAGGCATCAATAAATTAAATTTGCATCATATATTGTTTCTGAGGGACATCGCCATGCTATTATCATCTTCAAATACTATAGTTAGTCTGAAAGTTACGGGTTTTTTCTTTGAATTTCAATTAAAAATAGTGTTTAGACCCAAAGCTCAATCTCATTTAGCAACAACCTCTCCCAAGTTTAAAACTTGATGCTAGTGCTCATTGCACAAATTAAATATTCTAGGATCATCTTTATCATCATATTTTTTCTATAATAGTGACAAAGTATAACTGGTACAGCTACCTGTGGTATCAAGGTCAGTATATCTAGTACAGGGGTTTTGATTTTGATTTTTTTAAGAGCAGGGCATAGCAGTCCTGCAAAAGTCCTCTAAAACAAACATCCAGACTTTCTTTTTTCTTTTTTTTTTCTTTTTTTTTTTTTTTTTTTGGTATGAAAATTTTGCAGGCTGGAAATGCAGGAGTTAACTAGTTTGAATTTTGAATGAAGTCTAATAAGCCATCCGACTTAGAGTAAACAACGGTCTGAGTTACATCGTTTTTGTTTTTATTAGCTGACCTTGCAAGCTAATAAATTCATCCTGTATTTTTCTGCTACTGCCAGTTTGCAGCATACAGGAAACTAATCTTGTACAATAACTACCTTCCTGTAGTCAGTTCTTAAATGGAGCCAAATGGATTGATGGCGGAAGAGCTCCCCAGCAGTTCCTGTGAAACAGTGCTGAGCACAGCAAGACCTGACAGAGGCTGCTTGCTATTATTGACTTTGACAATGTAATTATGTTCTCATTTACCTCCCTAGCACTTAAGAAAGAAAAAAATCCCCCCCAGTACAAAGACTGCAACGATTTTAATGTCAAATTAGTTGTGAGATAGGTATTTGTAACATGCTAAATATACAGCAATTCCTCTGATTTTTTTTTTTGAGAGGGTAAAATACACTTGCAGTGGCCATTATAGCACAAAGGTTTTTCATATGTGTCTGGCTGCTGCAGCACCACTTTGTTCCAGACGCAAAGGCTCATGCTCACTAGTAAGTTAATAAAGGGTCTGTATTCTGATTAGAAACTCGTGTGTGCTCCTCAGCATTAAAGACAGACTAACATTAATGTAATATCCTATAGTATACTGCAACTGAATTTAGGATCGCTTTTTCAGGGGCTGAGCTGTTTCTTTCAGTTTTAGAGATTTCCACGGCTGTTTTGCATGCTTAGGAAGGATTTCATCTTGCATGCACCGAGATCAGTTGCGAGAGCTGCTGAAGATTCCACTGTTGCAAGGCCAAACCGTGGGCAGACCCTCAGCATGCTGTAGCACCCTGGACACGTGCAGGTGGAGGGCAAGTGAGTGCACAACATTGATATCCTCACTTTGCCCCGGCTGGGGGAAAACCTCAGAAAGGGAGGTCTCTGATTCAGTCGAGTGAGTTAAATGTCTGGACAACATGAAAATTAATGTGAAAAAGCTTTGGTTGCTTTGATCTGTCAAGAAGTGCTTTTGCCATGAGTGTCCGCCTCTCTGACCCCCCCACTCCCCCATCCAAACAAAGGACCAGAACGAACTATTTGAATGACATTTCTGAAAAAAGTGTTCGATTATGTAGTTTCCCCCTCTAGTTCTTGATTATGCCTGACTCCTACTTCATTCGCCCTCTCGGAAAAGGTTAAAGACCAAGTATGGCTCACATATTGCTCTCCAGGGAAAAAGACCATGATAGCTTCTGAGCTGTGACTGTCATTACTGTAAAGCATTTATAAGAAATCACACAAGCTACTCCACTAAAATGGATACATTTCTCTGCAGCAACTTTTATTTGGGCTCCATACCAGCTGTAGCTGTGAGTACAGCTGAGTGGAGAGAAAGGGACAGAAAAGAGAAATGAGTTTCTCTGTTCTTGCTGAGTCTTCTTCTGATCTGTGGGTTGTTTTATTTTTTAATTTAAAAAATATGACTGAAACCTGAACTTAACTCCTGGAGTTCAGTATTCCATTTCAAATGAAAAGAAAATGTGTTTTATACACATAAATCTTGGGTAAAGGTTTCTAGATCTGTTAGGTAAAACAGTTCATTCAAGAGAAATGAGCAATTTGGATAGAGGTCTTCTTGATTAGTGACTTAATGACATTTGTTATATTGCATAATGGGATATCCTTCTAAAAATTCTGCACAGGAACTGCTGCTGGAATGGCTCTGGAAATGAGGTAGTTAATGATGGTCAGGAAGACAGCCTGTAGATAAAACTGAAACATACACTGTTAATTTAATTCAAATATGGAAATGCTTGCTGTTAAGTAATGGTTTCTAGCATACATCGCTGGCCTAATCTTCACCCTTTAGCCTTCATCACTGAGGATCTTTAAGGTCCTAGAGCAAGTGTCTTAAATGCATGTCCTTCGCTTTGCAATCAGGGTAGCCTGAATCCACACTCAGACACTAATGGCATCATAACTCAATTCCCACAGGGCCCAGTTCATCCACATATCATGTCCATTCTCACTGAAACAAGGGCTCTGTAGAAGATGATATGTGATCCTGTAATTAAAGATATTGCAAAAAATCAGACTGTAAAAGTAATGCCTGTTCTGGTCTTTCTCAACCTTTGAATAGACTTTGCAAGATTAATATTCTTTAAAAAGTTTAAGATTTGGGTTGGTTGGGTTTTTTTAAACCTAAAAATGAGCAAATAAAATACCCACAGGAAAAAGCAGCCCTTTTCCCAGAATAATACTGGATTCTGATCTGGGATCTATTAAGCTGGGTCCGGACTGCTGGCTCTCTAGATTTTACCATTTAATAAAAGAGCCTGCAGCAACTGTGAGACCTTAATGGCTGTTTGGGCAGCTGGTTAGACCAGCATGGAATGGGGCACTGTGCTCTGCCATCCATTGCACAGACAGGTCCTCTGGGCTCAGCTTCTCATTTTGAAAATGAGCAGTCTATATGCAATCCTCTCTATGCAAACAGAACGCGTCTGTCCCTGCTCTCCTATCCAGTGATCATTAACATGGCTCCCGTTCTCCACCTCACTTTCCTTCTTCCACTCTTCCTCCCTGCCTCTCTTCCCAGCCCTGGCTCACATCTCCAGGTGCAGATCTTTGCCTGGTGTGAGACTCTCTCTTGCTGCTCATCTACCTCTTACCTGGCACCATCTTCCCCCACGCTTGCAGGCCACCAAGAGAGGAAGGAATGGGAGCTCACTCTGTACCCAGGACTGCCTCTTGAGCTGAGTGCAGCAGCACTCCTTGTGGATGGAAGTCTCGTAGTGATCCCAGAGGTAACACTGCTTTGTGAAAATGTTCAAACAGTTCGATCATGTGGAAGACCTCTAGTGAAAAACTCAATGAGAATGGACTCTTCAGTCCATCCAAAGCTGCTGAACTCCATCAGAATCGTTGTCAACTCAGTGCAGTCCTCATAAAATCGAAATTTCCCAATTTTTTTTATGACACTGGAAGTTTTCCTCAGGGGAGGATAGGAAAAGCAGAACCACTGAACTTAAATATATTTCAAGCCTTCACTCTGAAGTACATGAAACAGACTAGAGATTGACAGTAAAATGATTTTTAAAATATTTTCTAAGTAAGGAAAAAGTGTGTGCTTCCATGATTTTGTTCTTGGAAACTGTCAAATCCTCAGCAGAAATGTGCCCCAATACTTTAATGGGACAAATGTAGCTGAAAAATAAAAAAAAAAATCTGAAAAATAAAAATCATTATACTCTGTATCTGAATGACTCATTTAGTAATTCACTGTAAACATTATCTTGTAATGGGTATTTTGGCAACCTTAGACTTAATTAGTATTCAGTTTCTGTCAATAATATTTAGAGAACACTGTTATGGATGGTTACGTTTGCACGTGGCTACAGGAGCTGTATCATCACACCTGTCAGATTTATTGTACACATGTTCAAGATGTTGTCTATTTTCCCTGAACCTTTAAGACACGCATGTTTACTTGTTTTTTTTGTACAATTCTGTCTTCATAGCTCGCTGCACTTTCCCTCTATACTTTTCAAATCCCGCAATGTCTTGTTTAATCTGAATAGACAAGAACAGAACGCTGTGTTCTAAGTGGAACCCTACCAGGGAAATGTATTATTCTCATCATTATCACTGTCTTAGACACAGAGAAAACCTGCTGCGAATGCTATTCTAGGGGCTTATTTAACTTCTTAGAGTCAGGAACAGAGAGGCACTCCCTTCCCTGTCTATCAAACCAGATTCTGTCTCTCTGTTTTATCTGAAACCACATCTGGGTGCTCAAGTTTCTAATCCTTTATTTTCAAAGAAATAATACTTCAATTATCTGCTAATTTGAGTCAATTTTGTTAGCTCAAGTAAACAGTTTTGCAGTCTTATAGGAAGATTTCTTCTAGGGTTTCTGAATTTCTTAAGCAAACCTTTGTCTGATTTGACTATAAACATGATCCAACTCCTGATTATTCATTGAATCATTTACATGGACTCTGAAACTCACTAATATTTACACACCAGTATATTTATTGCTCCAAATAGCACCAAATTTATTCATAGCCATCAACAGAAAATAATTTAATTCCACTAACTTTCCTTATTTTATTGTGTTTACATCGTACAGCTTGAAAACTGTTTTAGCTCCTCAAAGACCATCGAACACGGAGGACTTAATGGAAAACAGTCAAAAGGCTGTGGATAGCAGTGAGTAAAGAATAACTAAGAAGTTCTGAGACTCTGTACTAATGATTTCAGGTATTTAGCTAAATATTTTGGACCAAAACTTTTTTTTCTTTTTTTTTTACTTTGTTTTGGCTCCAGTGCAAAAAAAGCCTGAAATGCTTCTACTCTAATTTAGTTGCATTTTAGCTTCCTTTTGCTGAGTTGTACATGATTCAGCAAAATGCAGATAATCTGGCCTCTGTACTTTTCCAATTGACCCTAATTTGCAGGTACTGTGGCAGGACAGATCCATGCTTCTTCCTCTGCGCAGCTGAAAACAAATCTTCCTTTGAATGCTGAAAGCTGACTCTCTTACTTTCAGGCTCCTGAGACCTACTGTGAACTTAGCAGTCTGTGGTGGGGAACTGATCTGTCACAACACACAAGGATAAGCCCCATCTGTGCTCCCTGAAGCCATCAGTTTGGGAATTGCTCTAAGTTAATACGTTTCTGCTTCCCTGCTCTGGGAGTTGTCCAAGATACTGTACAAATAAGTATTGGGGGGGAGAGGGGGGTGCACATTTTTATGGTTCTCTCTCTGATTTGTGACTACATTTAGCAAGTTTGCATTTCACACGTGCTCTCTGACGATGCGTCCTGTCCTGTCCTGCGCTACCTTTATCTTCTGCTGCTTGGGAACAGCATGGATTTTCTGTATCTCACAAAAGAAGACTTAGAAATGTTGTTTGAGTATTTGAAGACTTGTCCCGTTCTAGGTCAGGCCATTATTGTCAGAGATAAAACGCTGGCCCTCTGAGTGATAAAACTTCCACTTAAGGATCATTTTCTCTCCTGATTTCGGCTGCCTTCTTCTTAGGTCTCTTATTCTCTGTTGGTGCCTGAAAGGAAAAGTGACAGCAATATTTTTTGAAGTTCAGTTCAGTTCAGTTTCAGATGGGATCTGAAAAATCTACTTTAAGCTACTACAGTACCTGACTAATTGGTGCCCTGAAGGCAAAATTACAATAACTCACAAAAATGGAGGAAATGCGATTGAAATACACGACAAGTGACAAAATCCTGGATACAGGCCATGTAGTAGTTTCAAATTGGATGTCGTGGTTAAAAAAATGTTACCTGTGGGTTATACAGAAGATTAGAAGGAAGAAAATGCACATAAGTACACAGGAATTTTTATTAATCTTTAGCTGAACTGCACTTACTCTCCAAGACATCACAACACTTTCTAGAAACACAACGATATTCCCTTCAGTGTTGAGCACTGATGTGAATGTATGATAAGGTGTTATGACTTTCTGGAATCACTGCAGTGATTGTGAATTATTCATGAAATTAAAATTCCAAACTAATTCACAGCATCAAACAGTTCAGGCAAGTGGCATATAATACTGGAAACAAAAATGTACACTACATATTAATCCAGAAGAACTCTCTTATCCCTTAAATGACTGGACTCATACTGTTTTCCTCACCCTCAAGTATGCTGGTACTTTAAGCCTTTAGAAGTGATTTTTTTTCACATATCAGGATTTAGATACTGCAATTCTGTTCTGTGAATAGGTTACATTATGAATGGCTCAGAATTAGCAAACAAAAAGTCTTGGGGGAAAAAAGATGTAGCCAGTACAGATGCACAACTGTGTTTTTTTTTTTTTTTGTTTTTTTTTTTTTTTGACAAATAAAGGGTGGATACAATGCTTTTCCTTATTTTTGTAGTGAAAAAAAGTATTAGTAGGTGCAATATAGGAGTAGGGCAATAATGTAAACAGTCTGATCAGTGAAAAAGCATATTTTCCGAGCAAGTACTTGCTTAGATTCAGTTTCAAATCTCCCTAGAATACTGGTAATTGTCTAAAATTGCAAATGAATTTCGCTTTTGCATAGTTTGCATCCAAAAGGTGGATAATTTCCAGTGAAGGGGGGTCAGCTCTCAAGTTAAATCATTTTGTATGACCTTTTGACTTTGCAGGGATTTCCGGGAAGTCTGCTCTTTTGTGAATGTTTGCTCAAATATGAAAATCCCGAAAGGTGAAAAACAAATCTGGGAAAATGTTACGAAAACTATTCAAATATTTACACAGCCCTATTCTCCTCAAGGATATATACACTGACATTTTCGGTCCCTTCTGGATAATAAATAATATATATTCTGGATCTGTTCTGCACCTGTCTTAGGCAAGGGTATTATCAAGTCCTGGAGAAATTAGAGGAGGTATATTATTGTAAAACTGGAGCTCTGCAGTAGGGAGTTAGATTCCCTTTTTATCTAACCTGCGAAAGTAAGGCATACAGATGTGTGTTTCTATGATATCAGATCTTATTATTCTTTATGGAAAAATGAATCACCATTATTCCAATTAAGATAGCACTTACATTTACACAGTTACCCCATTCCCTGGTTTTCTGACCTCTTCAGGAACATAAACACACATTCTGAAATCACCCTTTTGCAGCTCAGTGTACTCTTTCATTTTCATTTTTCTTCTTTCATGGTTTTTCTCCAGAAAGAGGCACTTCTCTGGAGTAGTACTTGCTTATTCCACATTAGGACACTGGAAAAATGAAGAGTGGTACCTGATTTGATGACAATGTCCTTATCAAAAGTCAGATCTCTAGGAAGAGCTTCAGAAGGCAAATGCCAGTTCTTGAAACTTCAAGATTTGTTCTTTCAAGGGTCTTTTTACAGTGAAATGTTCAGTTTTGAGTAGAGATGGGGGAAAAAAAAAAGCACAATGTACCAACTGGTAAAAAAGAAAGGAACTCAGCACTCACAGATAACGATGTACAGCTGCCAACTACTTCCCCTACTTCCCAGAAAGCCATTCTTTTTTTAATATAATGCATTAATGAATCCCCATGTGCTTTGACCTAGTGTATTTTGAAAGTCCCAGACTTCTGAGAATTGTTCATTCAATCCTTTCTGAGCCAGAGTCTGTAGGCTGTGGATACTGGTATATTAAAGGAAATTTCGATATGGATGCACCCCTGGATTTAGGCACAGCTTGTAAAGAGAGAAAGGAAAGACAAAATGAGTACTAGGAAAGACCAGGACCTCTGATAACATGCCTGTTATGAGGAAATGGAGACATTTTTAGCAGATGCTGCCATCTGCAAAGCAGAGTGCTGTGATAGGGACACAGGGACTGCAGTCAGCGCCCTGTGCAAAATGCCTGGCTTCAGCAAGCTGCCCTCAGCTTTCTCAATGTTATTTATTCAATATGGGGAGCTAACAGGAGAGAATTTATCACGACAGTTAAAAACCACATCCCCAGCAACTATGAAGATGCAGAAATATTGTATACAGGCAATCACACACAACCCAGAATAGACTTCTCCTTGCAGCTCAGTTCCCATGGCTTCCTAGTAATCTCCTTTTGTTCTCTTCTCCTAGAAGACATTTATAACACAGCAGTTCTCACCTTTCTCTTCAACAGGAAACCACTGGACAAAGGCTACCTGGTTCCTATTTTTCATATAGTGTGAATATGAAAATTCAAATATCTGTAAAAACTGCTGCAAAGGGAATTTTGGACATTTTTATGTGCTATTTCACAGTAAAACTGAAAGGAAAACTACTTCTGCTAAGCATTCAGACTATTTTGGGGAGAGCTGAAAGCCTTGTTTGAATCTTTTTACGTTTTTTTGGCAACAAATATCTCCCTCCACATAGACAACTTATATGTCTATGTATGCAGTTAGTGCTATGCTGCTTCCCAACTATTTCATCTACCTAGAATCAACAGAATTTCCCAACTGCTTAATCTATCCTTGGAGAATTAATATGGAAATTGCCACATCTGGACTCTATAGAAATGAAAACTGTCATCACGGCAAAAGGACGAGGGAGATGTGTGCCCTGCAGCAGTTGGTGTAACCTGGCTAACATGGGCACAGCTCTGTGTGCTCTGCAGCAGGAAAATCTCATCTGCACCCTGACTAGGAGTGCCTGCTGGGATTAAGTGTTTCCATGAAATTGGTACCTGTATTAACTGATTTCATCTATGTCTCTAAATGCATCTTTAACCTGCAATGCAAATATTCCTGAGGAACAGGAGTTAGGAGGGGTACTTGTTTTGCCATTGCCATTTTCCATTGCCATTTTTCTTGCCATATCTCAGCCAGTGCGAGAGGAACATCATCATGTAGAGAGCATCTAAAACATCATGAACTGTAGGGGAGAGGAAGATGAATGTAAGAAAAGCTTTTTTAAAAACTGAAGAGCTTTTTTAGAAAATCAGGTGTCCATGTTTGCAGATAACTGTGAGAGCAGAGTTGTGAAGAGGTACTTTTCCAGTGAATCTGGAAAGGGTGACAAGCGCCTGCATCACTCTGGAAGGAGAAGAGACTTATATAAACTGTTGGTTTGAACCACCTTTTTGTGCATGGGACAAAACCTACTCGGTATTTTACTTTAACCTGCATGGTACAGGGATGACACCTTATAGAATTGTCCCACAGGATGTTTGTTTTAGTATCAGCCCCAAGCATTATCCTTGTGGAAATTGAGAAAGATCTATTAAAGACAGAAGCTTGTAAGTGGTCTTTTGTCTTTCCTCCCGTACTCCTCCTATGTTTTAAACCTTGAATCCTGTTCTTGTTTAATTGCTTAAGATAGGCGACATTTTACCTCTGCTTTTTGTTATTAAAAAAAAAAAATGCTCTCAGCAGGCCTAAATGCTTTATCCAGGTCTTAACAATGATTATGCTGACGATGACATTCGGCAGTGTTGTTTTTCACTACAATTCAGGAGTTCAGATATTATATTGGCAAAAAAACCTGGCGACCAGGCAATTTGTTAGCCTAAGTTTCTACCTCGTATTTTGCATAGTTTTAGGTACCTATGGTACAGCTAAGGGCAAGAAAAATCAAAACAGTGATTTTTGTGAGAGCCAAATAGTATTACTGTTGTGTTTTTAGGAATGGACTTGCGTTTAAGAAGCTTTATCACAAAGCTTCATTGACACTGTAATTAACAAGGAAATTAGATCAAGTTAGGGAGTAAAGTGAAACAAACAGTTTATTAGAGTTGAACTGCCACAACTGGATTGAAATAAATAGATCAGCATGACATTTCTGTGTAGATATAGACTAAAATGTCAGAGATACCAGGCGAAACAGGCCAGGCAAGATGCAGGGCTGATAGCTTGAGAGCACAAATATTACTCACCCTTCCCCAGTGACTTAAGGCCTCTGTAGTAGGTAATGTCAGCTTCTTCTCATTCTGGTATTCAGCATCTTCTCTTACTCACAAATTTGACTTGACTTTGAAATAAATTCAAAGATAACTTTGTTTCAAGTCCTAGAAGAAGAATATTCAAACTTAGTGTTTCTCTCCCTAATCATCATAAGCTGTTACCATCACAATATAATCCTTAGAACCATACAATTTGCTTATTAGAAATGTCTTTATTTACTGGAAAAAGGTTCTTCACACAAAGCATGATCAGCCATTGAACAGGCTCCCCAGGGAAGTGGTCATGGAACGAAGCCTGAGAGAGTTCAAGAAAAGAGCCTTGGACAGTTCGGACCCACATAGTTTGAGTCTTGGGGTTGTCGTGTGCAGGGCCAGGAGCAGACTCAATGATCCTCCTGGGTCCATTCCTGCTCAGCGTGTTCTATGATTCTGTGAAATAAATGTTAACCCATATTCAGCTGAAACTACTCAGTATGTTCCTTTCTTTTCTTTCCTTTCAGGCCTTTACTTCCATTATAGATCAATATAAGAAATGAATAGAACCTTCTTGGCACAAACACAATATTATTCACCAGTTTGTGCCAATTTAATCGACCTGATGTGTGACATACCCTAGATAGGACTGTTTAACAAAAAGGAGACATGGGCTACTATGATGGGTAATCTGCAGGTCCAGCTTCTGACATCAGTCAGACTATTCCCTGGAAATGGAGCCATGCCACAGAAGGCTATTTTTATTCTGGAGACATTTCAGGTGCTTAATGTGTAGTAAGCTGCTAAAATATTTCATTAAATACTTCTCTTTCCTTCTACTCCTCATTTGTTAGTGCCAAAATTTCACAGCTGGAGAAGGTTCTTTCTCCTTTTTTTTTTTTGAAATCATGATTTTGAAAGGGAATCCAGCTCTGAGCAGGAATAGTCAGCATATCCCCTTAGCCATAGGCTCAGATGTTCTGCATTGACTGCTATTTTGACATTCTTGGATGGAAATCCATCGCTTAATACTCAAACATGAGGCACATACTGGTTCTCTGGCATGCCTTTGCCTGTGACCATCTGTTGGGGTGGCACTATGCCCACTCAAAAAACTCTCTGCCAGTTTCAAGAGGGCATAGGTATTAACCAAATATAGATTTAGAACGACAGCTAGTAAAATGCTAGGGATGTCATTTTAGCTGCAAGACTATTCCTCTGGCCATTGGGCAATCCCAGACTGGGTCCATACGTTTCAGGAGAAGGCTTGCAGGCACACTGTAAGCTCATCTCAAACTTGCCTGTTTATGCACGTGTATAAAAGGGTAAACAAATGTTATTAACTGGAAAATGTCTACATACTTAGTTTTCTCTGAGAGACTGCTTGAACTCGGGAAAAACTTCTTTTCTAAAACCAGCTATTGCAAATAAGCAAATTACTGTCTTTTTATACAGAAGTAGCTGTTTCCCATTCCCATCTCCATTTTAAATTTAACGTTTTGACATTAGACAGCTACTGTAAAAAAGAAATTGGGAATTTTTACTTGAATAGCAATTAAGGATCACTTGAAAGATACCTGTGGCTGGGTTGCTCAGAAAAGTCATATTCTTTGGATTACTTTAGAACATAAAAATATTCACAAGAGAAACTTGATTCAGGTTGTATATGAATGCAGTTACTGTTTCAACTTGGCAAAGCTGACATTGAAATGAAGGGTGTCACTTTAGGACAAATTCAGAAGTTAAAATCTGCAAGGCTTGTAGAACAAAAATTTTTTCATGATCTACATTTATTTGCTTCTTGGAAGAGGAACAAAACTTACTGTTATCGCTAATAGAGACGACTTTGGTTATGCAGGGGATGAATAGGTACCAGTATTAATAAATACTTACATTTCTTATATCTCCATCTGTAAATAGCAGTTTACAGCTGTAGGAAGACAAAATTCCTATTCATGTGAATTTTAAATAATTTGCAACACATGAGAAAATAACACGAACAAGCTGAAGAGCAGATTGGAAGGAGGCAAAGAAAGTGAAAAAGTGGGAGAAAAAAAATTAAAACCGGGTTGGCCACAGGACAGAATCATATGACCTCAAAGACAGAAGCAAGGAACCTGAATCTGATGTGGAAAGAAGGAAGGCTACCAAAAAGTAGGGAAAGCAAGCTTTGCATTAGTATCCCAAATAGGCGAATAGGCTCCTCTGTGACTCTTAACAACAGACCATAAATGGGAAGGTGAGGTGCAAGAATCTGGGACAAAATGATTGCAGAAGCACAAAAGTTGTGAAAGAGAACTGGAATTCCTTTGCTTTCCATTGAAGAGAAGATATGCTTTATAAGGCTTATAAAAAGCTGAAGGTAGAATAGGAGATAGAATTTCACGAAGGGCAAAACTAGTCAAAGTAATAGACATAGCCATACTTGATGGTTCTGAAAGTTTTCCCAACCAGAAAGTTCCCAAGAAAGTGGAAAAGTTTGCTTTTGTAAATCCAGATGTTCACCAAAGAGATGGTTATGAGATTTCCAGTCAGCTACAGCAAAAGTAAAATTTGAAGATTAACTGAGTATTCCTCTAAACATCAGCCCGTGCTGGGTCTGTGAGCTCTTCTCAGGAAATATTTACATATGTGGCACTATTTTACAATACATGCTCACTCTGTGGTCATCATGCCTGCTCTTACATGAAGCTTGTAAAAACCAAGACCAACAAGACATGATCTTTACCTGCCCTTTCAGTTGGCCTATATGTCTTTAACACGTCTTTTTCCTCTTGGATATTTTGGAATCCTATCTCAAATGCTAACTACCCTTGATACCATGCCTCTAAAAGGCTGGAGCAGCACGTTATCTGTGATTTACTCAGAGGAAGACCAGTGGGACAATTCAGGCACTTGTCATCAAGAGAACCTGTTTATCGCAGCAGACTGTACATCTACAGGCTCCTGCAATGGGACTTTGCTGTGCTGAGAGCCATACGAGCACACAACAACGAGATGGCCTTGAAGCACAGCAGTTACCATCTAATTGCCTCTTAAGAAAATAATGTGTGTTCCAGGATTTCAGCAATCACACACAGAATCACAGAATGGTAGAGGAAGGGACCTCTAGTGCCACCCAGTCCAATGCCCACTGCTAGAGCAGGCTCACCTAGAGCAGGTTGCACAGGATCATGTCCACGTGAGTTTTTGAATATCTCCAGAGAGGGAGACTCCACAACTTCTCTGGGCAGCCTGTTCCAGTGCTCTGCCATCCTCACAGTAAAGTTTTTCCTCATCTTCGGATGGAACTTCCTGTGTTTCAGTTTGTGCCTGTTGCCCCTTGTCCTGTCAGTGGGCACCACTGAAAACAGTCTGGCCACATCTTCTTTACACCTGCCCTTAAGATATTTGAACATCATGACAAGATCCCCTCTCAGTGGTCTCTTCTCCATTGCTGAAGTGGGCTCTGATTCTGACTTTCAGTGTTTTGCTTTCTGTAACAAGACTGAAAGCTGTATATGTTCTTTGGGACGTAGCTTCCCTCTTCCCTCTGATTTGCTGCAACCTGTAAAGCCCCCCGTTTTTGAGTCCAGAGTACATACATAGCCAACTCCAATACCTCTGACCATCTCCTGAGTGCAGCAGGGTGTGGGAAAGGATTTGCTGCCTTGCAGGGAGAAGATCATCTGGCTATGGAGAGGGATGATAGGGAGAAGCCCAAAAAAAGTAGTGTCTGTTGTCCTTGAGTCCAAGAGTAGAGGTGATAAAGAGTTTTGGCAAAGCAGCAGGTGCAGCTGCTTATTGCTTTACTTACAACTCTCCCACTGTACAGCCTTCACAGAGGGAAATATTCAGCAGCAATGAAAAAATTCAATAACAAAAAATGCTGACTTGTCTTCCTTTGAAAAGAACAAGTAGAAATGTCTAGAATGTATAAGAGGTGATTAATTTTCCTTGATTGCTGAGAGGCAAACATGGAACTCATCTATGAGAACAGGTACCATTAATCCAATATTATTTCTTGTTAACATCTATTTGTCTTGACCTATCACACTCTCATAAACCTATATTGAAATAAGTGTCTGTTTTAATTTCCATTGGACATGTTTGAGAAAAGGGTTTATCAACGGAGGGAATTATTAGCTGCAGCTGAGGAGGAAAAGAAAAAGAAGACTGTATCAAAGTTAAAATGTATAGCTTTTTCCTTTGATGATGTTTGAAAATGTTTACAAAAAGATTTGCAGCTTTTGGAAAAATTATTTCTGTGAATCCAGTGAGATCTGCCTCAGAATGATTATAAACACAAAATGATTTCTTAAGAGATATGTATGCATGTCAATACCTTTATCTATACATTCGGCATAGCTCTGCATAAAGACATTTATGATTTGCCTAAATATATATTCCATTGAAATGTGTTTCTGATTTATAATTTAAAGTAAAACAATTTTATATTTTCTCAAATCCTGAAAGGGAAAACACCCTTAAAATGTGTTTCTCTTTCCGTTTTTGAAAGATGAAACCCTTTCCAGAAAAAAGGCAAGAAAAATAAGAATAATTTTTGTCTCTAATTTACACCTCTGTGCCTTCTAAAAGCTGGGTAAATTCAATTCCCATTTTTAATTTACAAATATTTATTCTATGTCAAAAATAAAGTATTAGCTACAACTCTAGAAACATGCTCTGACAAAGGCAGCAAACTATAATTAATTCAATTCATTATGATATTCCATCTATAGCATTTAATAGTGTTACAGAAGGCAGTAGGATTTTTCATGGCATGTGAGAGGGCCATAACCTTCAGCAATCTTGGTCCATCAAAAATTGGGAAAAACAGGACATATAGTTCTGTCTAAATGAGCACTCGTGTTACACAACCACTCCCTTAGTGTTTAAAAACAAACTAAGAAAAGCAGATCAAGAAAAAGTGGTTGCACTGCAAAGCAAGCACATTTATAAAGCCTGGAAGTGTTTCACCCGGGTATTTGTGGTGGGGTCAGCATGGTGGTGAGCTGTACTTCAGACCCTGGGAACACAAATAAGGATATATATTCCTAAAATCATTGTAGAATTTAAGAGCACTTGGAGTCCTGTAAAAATGTTTCCAGGGAATAGTATGTTTCTTTACTAGAAGGTGGCTGCCAAGCAGGATCACTGAGTGCTTAATCACCCTTATATTAAAGCCGAGACACATGAACTGAAACAGTTATTATAGGGAATAATTACAGATCAAATTAAAAGCATTAGAACTGGCAAAAAGATCAAAGCAAGGCATTCCCTGCAAGAAATGCACATGGCGTTGTTCAGAACAGGTAGAAGTGAAGGTTTGCAGTGAAGATTGTATTCCTTAAAGTGAAAGTGCTTAAGAACAGTTAAGGTGCAGCTGATAAAACGCACAGAGAGTCAGAAAACAAGGGCAAATACCTGCCTGCAATAAATTTGAGGGCAGGTGCATAATACCATCAAGAGGAAGTGATTCCATTTTGAAAAAAACCTGGAATTTTTCCAAGAAAAAAACAGCAAATCCAAAGCAAACCTTGCACTCTTGATCTAAATGAGGAAAAGATATAGCTAATTACCAGAAAGCCATACGCAGAATATCACAAAGATCATCAGTTCTGAGACTTGTCTCGAAAGAAAAAGTATCCTACGATTCCCTACCTTGTGAGGAAAATGGCTGCAAAAGCTGGTGATGTGAGGATATCAGAAGAAAAGTAATATCTGGCCAAGCGGGTTGCCCTTCATGCTAAAACTAATAGTTCTAGGTCATGTACAAACAATACTAGTTTTCAAAGACAGAGTAACTAGCAAACTGTTAAGATAATAGCTCTCTCAGTTGTCCCACAAACATGGACATAGCTGCTGTGTACTCTCATTTCATAGATATGATAACGAGAGGACAATGGAAAGATACCAAAGTTCACAATTTGTTTGTTGTTAGTGTCCAGAACACTGTGCAAGTGTCTGTAAAAATCACATTTCCCTGCCTCTGAGAAGGCAAAGGGACACGAATAACCAACATGTGCAGGTTCAGGGGACAGGTTCCTGGCAATAGTCAGGTCAGGGAGGGGAACATTTTCAGAAGACCAGGGAAGACCTGGGACTTTGAGGTGTTATTTACCTGATGTGTCCTGCAAGAGGGTGAGAACACTGTCTTATTTGATACTTGCAAGTTGTTTCCCCTGCTCTATCAGGTCGTATTAACTGGCTGTATCAGGTGGCAAAGAGTGTGTGATTTCTAATTGATTTCCAAAATAATAAGTTGGTGTAACAGTGGACAGACTGCTGACTTTCAGGGTAGAGAACAGTAAGAAGCACACCATCTGATAACCCTGACCCACGACACATGACTGGCTCAGGAAATAAAGACCACTATATTGTGCTTGTAGGTGTTATGCCAGAAACATAATGACTGGTATCATTAAAACAGTAAAAAATGTAATCAATGTATATATATCAAAACAAATTATTTCAGGGAAACAATAACTGCAGTGCCACATATCATGCACAATACCTAAATCAATACTATTGAGCTGAGCTAACAATAAATCAAATCTGCATAATCAATTCTTCTACTAGAAATGAAACCATTAACATTCAAACATGAAAGTACATATAATTTATACGATTTCTTTTGGCAATTTCTGTTTATTTGACTCTAGAATGTTCACTAGCTGGTATCTAAAGACACTGTCCATTTATTTATGCTCTAGTGGTATGTGAAGAAAAGTATTGTGAAGGAGGTTGATCCCATAGCATTTCTTGAACTGTTCATGTTGCTGCTGGGTAGATTAGGTTTAGAAAATATTAACAATACTTCACTATGTTTGGGGCTTCTGAGGTCAGAAGACACCATGGTGGGGTAGGCAAGAATAGCTAAAGAATTAACCCCAGACTGAGTACACACAATCAGGCACATTTCTGGGTGCTCAGTTTTTCCTGAAGGATCATTTGTCATTTCTACTTCACACTTCCCTGCAAAAAGGAATAGAAAGATACAGCATAGACAGAACAGATGTGGGAAGGGCCAGAATGTGGCACAGAGGTGTCTTCTCACCACAGATCTCAAAGGCTGGACACAAATCTGTACATCAGCAAGCCAATATCTATGGGAAGATTGGAGAGGGAAGCGTATGAAGGAAGGTAGGGTCGAAACCAGGTGGACAAGTCAATAACAACAGCAGTAAATAAACTCTTGCACTTGCTGCACAGCCTTCTACTTTGTGGAAAGTCTCTCTTGGTCTGATTGTACTGGTCATGGGAGCAATTAACTGCTCTAGAAATTCTGAAATGTTTCTGGTAGGGACAGACAGAGAAAACTGATCACCTGATATGGCCTCCAAATCTCAGGATGACTGCTGCAAGAAACATCCCATGTCAATCTTCCTACCTTCACAACAGCCATGATCCTGTTTAGGACTGTTACCTTGTACTGTGAGAGGAAACAAAAGACAAGGGACATGTTTGAGGAGGAATTATTCCATGTGTAGTCAAGTATCTCAGGAATATGAGAGAGCTTCATGGGACTTTTGCACATATCTCTTTCCTGGAACTCCTTCTTCCTACAAAATCACTTATTTCTAATGAAATTTGTGTGCACGATTCTAAAAGCTGCAGTCAGATCCTGTGCAACTGTTTTAAATCAAGGCCTTTCTTTAGTAAACAACCTCCTGCCCAATTTCTATAAAGTGATGGGTCTCTGTTAGCCAACTAAAAATTTGGTTTATAGTCTAGCAACCATTCTTCTAAGCCATTTGTCTACAGAGGTAGCAGGATTCACTGAAGCATTCCCATGCTTCAGAGTTCCTAAAATAAACTGCTGGTAGAAATGGTCAAATTTCTAAAACTGAAGCAGTAAACCTCTACAAGTAAAATTAAAAAGTAGTTTAATTAAAAAATTACTTTTGAAAATATTTACAGAGACACTTAAACTTTAGCTAACAGAAAAATAAAAAAAAAGAAAACTGATAACATAATATTTCCTTTGCAGCAAATCAAGCTAAGGGGTGTTTTCATTTCATCACTTTTAGAAGAAATAAGGCAATAAAATGAAAAGATAAACTGGAGAAAAGAAAGAGAGACTTAGTGTGTTTTATCTTTTACAGAAGTTAAGACAAATTCACCGCCAGTAAAAATTCAGAGGGCTGTATGAAGCCTTGCTGTATGAAGCCTAGCCTAGAGCGACCCACAGTAGGCAGCTCTGGATAGCAGGCGCTAGGAGCTGCACACTGTTGCCTTGAATTTATATGCTGCAGCAGCTTTGACGCATACGGTAGGTAGGTGGCCTGAGTGTGGCTCCTGCAGCTTTTCTGGATGCCATCCATATCTGCACTGCTGTTTGCTCCCAACTGCATTTGACCTAGCACACTTTGTGCTTTTTAGTCTTCGCTGTAGGAAAAAGCAAAGAAAAGTAGATGCATATATTAATGTGGGGTTGTAATACAGTACAAGCCAAGAGGCAGGTATCAGGAAAAGACTGTTGCCATTTCTCTTGTCTTTTGCTAAAGGACAAGAGAAACAAAGGGTAGGTGCTGTTCTACCTGAGCAGGGGAGCAAGGCTGGAAAAGCCTAATATTGTGAAACAAAATTAACTCTCTGAAGAACAGAACCAGGTACCTGCAGATACACATGTGGATTCTCTCTCTCATCTCCTTCCCCCCACATCCTCCACCTGACTGCATATTGCTTTGGCCTCTCTCCAGCTGCAGCAGAAGGGAGAAGAAACAAAGGGCTCCCAAATGTGTCTGGACTGCATGATAAGTCCATATCTACTGAAATTGGTTGGACAAATTCTCCTGAATTTCAAGTGCTCCTTGAGCTCTAAGGCTTCAGACACACGCAAGAAATACTAGGCAGGTAGGGGGATTGTTGCTGCTGTTGCCAAGCATCCAGCTTCTCCTCTGAAAATGTCCCTGTCACAGCTGAGCTATCCTGTTCTTTGTCGGACAGTTGTCTGTGAGGAATGCTCTTGCTCAGAAGCAATCCAGCTTGGATAACCAAAGTGTCTGAGTTTATGCAAAAAAAACCGACGTAGGAAGAAAGAAAAATTTAAATAGACCCCTCAAAATATTTCTGTTTCCATGTAAGTAACCTTTGGTAACAAAATAAAATAGGAGAGAAAGTATGGAAAATACATACAATGATGAATTACAGAAGAATGCATTAACGTAAGCATTTCCGGAGACAGAATAAATCCCTTGTGAGCCAATGGCAGGAAAAAGGCTACACCATTTAGTCATATCTGTCTGCTTGCATTCTTGAATTACAAATGCTTCCACCTGCCTGCCACTGAAGAGCCCTTCTGCCCTCCTCATTTAGTATTATAGTCATTAAATGATACTTGGGGTATAGTTCAGCTCTTTACTGAACAAAGTAAATTTATGGAATAAAAGCAGGTGAAGCAGTGTGCTGGAGTGTAGGTTTTGTGAGCATTCAGGTAGCTTAATTGTCAACTCACCCTCTGGCCCTGGTTTGGACAATTCCAGATAACTGTTCCAAGGCAGTAGTCACAGTGTGCTTCTAAGGCTGCTCAAAGAAAGGCTTTATGGATCAGTCTGTCCTTCAACACCATCCCAGAAGTCTCTAGCAACTATATGCTCTCCTATCACACCCTGAGTCAACTAATAACTCTCAACTCCAGCCACCCTGACAGGCTGCAGCAGAGTCCTCACACCATTTTAGCAACCTTGGAATTAATAGACATATTTAGAATAACATTTACACCTTAGGGTCCCAAAGACACCAGTCAAGAGCCAGAAGGAGTGCTGGGCCAGTTCCTGTGCTGTGTGGAGGAAGTCAGCCTGATATGCAGAGAGAGAGCCTTACACAGCAAGGGCACGAGTCAGCCCATGCCATTTGATTTTAGTGTTGTGGATCTCTCCACTTGGCACCACCAATACAGTCACAGAAAACAACTACCATTTCCTTCTTTCCATCCTGGAGTCCTTTATTCACTCGTGTGTGTCCACATGGATTGAAAGGGTGATTTATCCGAGTCTTGTCAGCTGAGGGGACAAGCCATTAGCAGGTTGAACTAAGTGTGACTAACACTGCAGCCAAGCAGCACATCCCTAACTATTGAAAGTGGTTGAATATTTGCTTTGATCAGTTCTGTTCTCTCCAGGTAAATCCCTTAGGCTCTGCTGGAATGCTGAAGTGCTGTCTCCATTCAGGTCCAAGGGCGCAACATGTTCAGCTGTTTGTATGATACTCGGATATTTCATCTCCATCACTACTGAAACCAGTAGTGGATCATTCTGAAAAATCAAGCCTGCAGTGAGTGTATCTGCAGTTCTTTCAAACATACCAACCTCCTACATAATATCCTCCTCCAACTCAAATTGCAGAATGTACTGGAAAATTGCTATTTGCCAGGTTTTCGCTAGCTCAGAAATAAGAACACATGAAAAATATGCTCTTTCTAGGAAGGATTTCACCAATTTTCTTGCCTGTGTTTGTTTTTGTGGGTTTTAGTTTGCTTTTTTTTTTTTTTTTAATTTTAATGTCACAGAATGCATAGCATGACCTAGGATATTATGTCCTTTTGCAGTGCTGGTTGTACAGCTAATTCCTGCATAATGCACCATGAGAAAATGAGGAATTCATCTCCCACATTAGTGTTACCCTGCTGCACTAGCAGATGCCCAGTTGCAGCTGTGTATCCCCTCTGTATTCCCTCTTCAAAAACATCCCAAGTCTTTCTGTTGCTGTTACACTTCTTTCTAAACAGTGCAGCATCAATAAAAATGCAGTAGAAGCTTTGACAAAAGATTTCACTGTAGTCAGCTGTGAAAGTTGTTACTGTGAGACAAGTTAGTGACAGCTCTCTAGCAAGTGTGCCTTCAGGTTTATTGGTGCCAAAAGTGTTGGAAAGTGAGCAAACCGGTTAAATGCACTCGTATATTCCCTCTGTGCCAGGCTTTACATTCTGTCTTACTTCAGTAATCAATAATTTCCTGTAATATTTGAAATATCACTCATTTGGAGGATTTCAAAATGACTTTGCAAATTTGCGGCCAAATTGATATGTTTCTGGAGGAACAGAAATAGCTAAAAAAAATTTAAAAAAAATGAAAAAGGTATGCTAATCTATTTTGGTAGTTCAAACATCTTTTGGTACTCAAGTTCCTCCAAGATAATCTCTTTGTATCTTCCTGAAATATGTTTTAAAAAATTCGGCGTAACACAAGAAAATAATTTTTGGTCTCTCTCTCTCTATTTATCCACTAAAATCAACAAAAATTTTCATAGTCTTTAGAAGTGGGGCTTGTCAATTTATTATATTGGCATTAATATAAAACCCCACCTATATCTAGGTGTGAATACTCTATTTCTTGTACAAAAAAAAGGTTAAAACAAAGAGGTGTGGAATCCTTCAGTCTAAATATCCATGCATGCACACATTCTGATACCTGTCCTGCTCATGTAATTCAGAGTAATTTAATACATTAATGAGAGAGGCAGGAACTTGCCTTGTTCTATGTTGATTCTTTGTCTACTTGTGTTTGAAGCCTCACATAAAAGGTTCAACATTGCTTTTAGCACCCACAGACCCCAATGAATTGCTGTCTGTCCACATGAGGTCTGAGTCTGGAAATCACAATCAATTTTTATTAGGCTCTTGACAGTGCATTTCGGTGATCCTGTTGGTTACTATGAGCACTAGCGCATACAGTAGACACATTCCAAACCACATGTTCTCTATTTACTGTACAGCACAAAATATGCAGTCCAGGATTGTACAATATAGATAATTTAAGCCACATGTAGCTCAGTGAATGTAAAGCTTGGAGTATTTGATCTCAAAACCCAATTAGAGCAGTTTGTTTTCTTTGATCTGAGTGGAATGCTGTAGTATACACATTATAAAACTGACTTCCAAAAGTTATTGGCATAATAAACACTAATAATCTGGATATTTTTTCTTGAGTTCCAAAAAAGAAACTGCATGTAAGAATTTCAACGGGTTATTGAGGGTGTGACTTTTAAACGAACACAGCTCTCACAGAAACCCTTGAAGAGGGAAACTGATTGGAAAGAGTAAGATGTGAACATTCACAGTATCAACACCTTTGGAGATGAGTCTGCTTCCCCTGGGATTCCTCTGTGGCTGTTGGGATATCCAGTCTGCAGTTTTACTTATCAATATACTTCATAGGAAATTGCATTCTGAGCCTATCCTGATGGAGAACAATAAGGAGCTTGACTCTGAGGATATTTAAAAGAGAGAGAAACAGAGGCAGGCAGGTGGCTTAGGCTGATCCAAGAACCTGCACCATTCAGAAGTCTACATTTGGGGCTTGAACCATGACTACCTCTCGCTAAAACAGGAGAAAAGCTTCTTTTGGTTCTCAAAGAACAAGTTTGAGTTGCCAAAGTATCTCAAAGAAACCACTGAGGAAAGGTCGCACTCAACTCCTTCTGTATCAAGGAATCTTTCAGGGCTGTTCCTGGCAATGCAGTAGCCCTAGCCCAGAGAAGAGAAGACAACCTGCTTTCTTGACCCTGAAGGCAGCATGCTGGCTAGGTGACATGGAGATTGAGTGGAGCTGCTGTTAATGGCCTAATTGGCACCATCAATTTTTCAATCTGTGTAGATTCTTTCTGCAATTTCATTTTAATTAAAAAAAAAAAAAAAGGACTCCAGGTAATTCCCTTTTTTGGTTTGATTTTGGTTTTTTTTGTTTGGTTGTTGTTGTTGTTCTGGGGTTTTTTCTTTTAACTAGGAATGCTTCTCTCTAAAAACCCCAAAAACCTAATGTACATAATTGTAGATGAAACTGTCGAGGAAGTACGGATATAACAAAGATGCAGATCTGCTTAAAGTAGTTTCATAAAAATGACTGTTAAATGTGACAGCCTCCACAATTTTTTGGGGGCTGTCTTATGCAGAGAAGGATTTACAAAGCCATGTGGTAGCTAGCACTCTTTGTATTTTTTTATGCATGATTCATATACTACTTATGTACCCATGATAACTATATTATAAAAATGGTTTTGTGTATATGCTTGGCACTTACAAATTGTAATGGAGAAAAGATGATTAATTGCACAGCAGAACTCTTTGACAATTTGCTGAACCTGTGCATCACTGACATAAATCTTTCTCCCAAGTGCCTTGACTATCATTAACTTGAAAAATCAGCCAAGCAAAAACCTTTATGAGTGGGTTCATGGAAATAGAGAGACATATTTTGTAGCTATGGTATGCAGCAGACATGTGGGAACAGGAGAATACCTGCAGCAGGATAATGTCTTGCATATTTTATAGTAATCCTTCATTTCTTATGGCTGCTTTTATCTGGACCCGTGCATTATATTCAGTAAATCTTGTTTTGCTGGGCTATGGTGGTCTGCTATGTGGATTTTTTTTTCTCTCGTTTGCAAGTATCCTCAAATAAAGCAGAGGTTTAAATTTCCTTCTGTGGCCTCAGAGTCCTGTGCTCTCCCTGCTGCTCCTCAGGAATTCAGCATCCATAAGCTGCATTCGCTTAGCTACACTTCCATCTGAATAGCAAATGCTAATTGCATTTGTTTCCAGCCTTTTCCTCACTTGAGATCCTCTGTTGCACAAGAGGTTGGGAACCTTCAGCCCAAGCCTTGAAATATACATTCAAGAGACTTGAAGAGTTCTTGTTTTATGTTTTAAGTCTCTGTGAGTGCTGGAACAGAAGCTGTTCTCTGAAAAATGGCCAATTCGATAAAGGTTGCCTTAGTATTGAAAACCTGATTTTATATTTGAAAAGATTTGTCTGGGCCAAACCTCTCTGAAATGAAAAGGACTTTTGACATTGATAATCTGTGCATGAAAATGGATCAATCTGAGTTAAATTATATTAATAGTTCAGGTGAAAAAATGTAGCAGTAATTGTAGCATGTCCGCCATTCATAGAGACTCACAATAGGGTTCATTCATAGTATTTCTTCATGTTTTTATGTTCATGTGCAAGGACACCTATATTCACCAGAATCACCTAAATCTTGGTTGATTTCTGTTTTCACATACTCTCCTGAGCTGCCTCACTTGAGAACAGGAAATAATTTTTGCTAAAAATTAAATTGTTTGCTGAGATGTAGAACAGAAATTATAGTATGTTCAAGCTGTTCAAGTATTTCAAGAAAATACTGACTTTTTTTTTGAAAAGGCCTAAAATTAGGTTTTATCTGATCTGCTTGAATTGAAAAGTCAAAATTAGGAGCCAAATATTTTGGCACTCATCCATTAATTTTTTTAATTTTGATATAGTTCCATTAATGCTCTTCTGTAACACCATATCTCTTTATTACGATCAGACCAGTTTCTTGAGCAAAGATTACTCAGTTTTTCAGCTATTTGTGGAAGGCAAACATTTGCACAAAGGTCAGTGCGAGTCCACTAAAATATCTACACATGTAAGTGGAAAAACTAAAAGCTAACATGTTTTTCCTTTTGCACATAAATCCCCTCGATTCAAGACCATTTGCTTCCAGGATGCGAGGAGACCATCATCTACAACAGCAAGCATGTGTAACTAGTACAGGACATCAATATGCTGTTGCCAAGGCTTAAGGATGTCATTGTTTTCAGACAGCATCCTTCCATCATGTACATAGCTTATTAAAACCAGAGCAACTTCTCTGTCTGGATATTAGAGAGTTTACTCACTTCTCATATAAACTGAACAGCTGAGATTTACACATTTTCATATTTGCTGGTGTATCATAAGCAGAAACCTGGTAAGGGGCTGGGTATCATTTTTAAAATATAGAACATTAAGTAATTAGGGGTATCTGATGGAAAAGATATCATTGCTTCAATAAATTTTGCTTTGTAATAAGAGAGAAATTAATTACATGATTATTTTTTTAATGAGGCGTGTTTCCTGCCACTATGAACTAGGTTTTAAAAATCAAGCATAGAGGAAAGGTACTATGAACACGAGCACATTTCCATTATTTCCACTGAAATAATCTGTAAAACTAAAAAGTTCAGGCGACTGTGGCAGTCTACCATCAGAGACGGTCATGCACCACAATTTTCTTAGTGTAGACGTTATTTGAATTTTTTGTAAAGATTCAGGTAACAATTTTTTTTTTTTTAATCTGATCACAATATGCAAACAAACATTCACTGCAGTATTCATCCAATTCCACTTGTGAATTGCTGGTTTGTAACCAGTAATAGTCTGATTTTATAGTGAGAGGGGCCCTTTGTGTGGATGTGCAGACATGTAAACATCAAGAACCTCCCATGAGAACCAGCCTCCTAAACTTAGTACTAGCCAGCACCTATAATTTCCAAAGCACAGTATGAACTTCACTTCCATGGGAGGCTGGTCTGCTCAGAGCTCCACAATCCCACAGCAGCTCACAACATGTTTGTAAGTTGTAGTCACAAACTCACTATTTACTGTGTAGGATGAAATATGGAGACCTGTCAGACAAGTGCTGCTGCAGAAGGGCCATTGCTAAAGGTTAGGTGCAGTCTCATGCACATCTTCAAAGTCATAGCTGAGACACTTCGGAGCCTGGAAGATGTTTGCTTTGCTTCCCACCCATTTTGTTACACTACACACTAGGACCTCTTTCCATTTTGTGATGCATAAATAATGACGTGAATGGTTATCTCACCATCGTGGCATCAGACTCATCACAAGAGAGATTCAGCAACCTGTCAGTGCTGGTTTACTAAAGCTAGAATACAAAGGGTCAGCATTCACCTCTATGTTTATAAGCCTTAGAAGTAAACAGGAAGAGAGAAGAAAATTGCATAGAGAATAAAATAAAAATTTTTGCAGCATCTGTTCTTTGGGGTTTAGAGGGCAAGGAATGTAACCTTGAATATTCAAGAAGGTCCATTAAAAGCCAGTGATTTTAGAAAGCACCTAGGACTTAAGAATGACTTCAAGCAGACAGATTTGGAGGAGCTGAATTCAGGTGAGGTGGCAAATTTCAGGCTGTAGGAAGCTGGAATTTCCGAAGAGAAGTAGCTAAACATTTACTGAAATCAGGCTTTTACTATGATGAAAAAAGGATGTAATGAGGAAAAGGGCTAGAGTTTTACTTTCCATAATAAAAATGTCCTTTGAAGAGTCATTTTTTGCACATATGCACACACTAATATATCTATCTATCTATCTATCTGTCTGTCTATCTCAGAAGTCTTTTTTTCACTAGAATATATCGGCCTCTTGAAGAGTGAGTATACAAGTAATTTACACTATTGAAGTCCTTTAAGACTTCAGGAAAGCACACGCCTGAGCAAACAAGATGGATTAGAAAACAGAAGACAACCCTGTTCTTTTGATCTAAGATGTAATTTATTGATGGAGAAGCATGTGGTAATGAAATAAAGCAGTTTGTTTCAATACAGCTGATGCACAGTGCAAGTGCACTTTTAACACAATAACTGAAAATAGATACTTTGCTGGCTTCTGCATGCATTTCAGTAAAAAGGTGGAAGAAGAAAGCAGCGGGGTGCTGCATGTTTAAACTCATAATCCTCTTTACCCAGCAGACAGGCCCAGCTAAACCTCCTACGGTACGGATCACTGGGTGACATAGTCTGCAATCACCATTGCTACTGGGACAGGAGCCACGCTTTAACTGAAGTTTTCTGTCTGCCTTTAACATCCCCCTGCAGGTATCCCCAGCATGTCTGTGCCTCTGCCAGCTGGGGGTCATGGCTCCATCGTGGCCTGAGGCATCGCGTGCCAATTCCAACTTTGTCAATCCTCGGTGAAACGTTCAAACACTTGCAGTGCATGCTACTGTACACCGGGTACAAAGGGTCTAATGACCCAGGTAAATGATTAACCCTCATCTTTCGTAAATAGAAAATGTTCTGTATTTTTAGTAAACAGATCTGTAAAATGCAAACGTAGTATGGTCAAAAGGCTTCTGAACCCTTTGAACTTTGTCATCTTGGGTGTGGTATTTCCTGTCTCTGCCCAATGCCCTCATGTGCAAAATGGAGGTAATAATACTTAACACAATTAGTTAACGCTTCCACAGTGTTGTGAGCGTGGCAATATCTATGTAGGCGCTTATCTGTTACTGATATATTGCAATTAAATAGCCCTTACAATGCACAAGGTTTTTCTGTTCACTATGAACTTGATACCTGGAGAATAAAAAGCAGCCCTCTGAACGGAGCAGCCTGCAGAGCAAGGGAGTGACCTGGGAGGCAGAGCAAGAAACTTTGAACTATTTGAATAACCTACATCTGATAATAGGCTTAAAATAATGCCTTGAAACTTGGCCAGTCACTAATTTTTTTTTTTAATTTTTCTGAGTTTCAATTTCTTAAATAGAAGCAGTCTCACTCCCAGCTCCCTTCCATGCTCTCACAGCCAGTTCATTGCCATAGTTTCCTGATCTTTCTGCTTCTCCTCCCCACCTCTCCTAGCCCCTTGTCTTTCTTTCTCTCTCCATGCTGGTTCCTTCAAAGGGAAACTGCTGCCATTCCTCAGGTTGCTGGAGCACCAGTGGGTTGTATTCAGACCACTGGCTGTGGCAGCAGTTGTGTGGCCTGTGAGTGTCTAACCATCGTCTCTCTCTAACTTGCTTCTCTGTCTCAGTCTCCTGTCCCTCAAGGCTGCCTGCTTCTGCAGCCATGGGTGCCTGAGCCACGGGCATCCCCCCTGGCTTATGCTACAGTATTAATAACCAGACATTCTGCAGCTCAGCTCCGCTGTGTGTTGGATTTTTGGACTGGTATGTTCAAGATATTCCCAGTGACCTATTCAAAGCCACACTTAGATCTCTTCCTACAGCAGTTGTCCATAATTTAAGTTCAGATATGTATATCTGAAGTCTGAGATTTTCACATTTGTATTGTCATTTTGTTTATTTTATGAGGAACAGTTCACAGATGGAGTTGTGAAGTTAGTTTCTTCTGAATTGTAACTTCTTGGAAGTATTTTCTTCAACCTGTTTGGTTTTCCACTTGCAAAGGCCTTGCAAACCTAGGCCAAATAAACTATTAATTAGGAGATTACTGGAACAGAGAGAAAACGTAGAAAAGAATGAAAGTAGAGATCGTTAGTACTGTTTCCTTGATATACTGTAAATTATAACAGAGTTCAGAATCTTGTTTTTCTTAGCAATGTTTCAAGAAAATTACATTTTGTGCCAATGAAAACTGCTGCTTTGGCAATCAGGTGTGTCATTCAGTGGCTAACACACTCAGCTGGGTATAAACCAGTAATCCACCTGTCAAAGATACATCGACCTTTCCTTAGCAATCATTCCTTCCAAACTCATTTGTTGATTCAGGCTTAGGGTGCATGCCTGGGAACTAGTGAATAGATATTTCTTGCCAGGATAATATCTGGAAAGAGAGATGTTTCAATGTCATAATTAAATGAGAAAGCTGTAAAAGCTTTACTGAAAGATAAACTACTTCACTCTTCGTGAAGGAGAGGTTTCTAGAATGAATAATTCAATACTAACAATGTAGACTTTGAAAACAGGATGATTTCCACAAATGTCATACCTATCTATCTCCCCACAGAGAAAAACACACATGTAGATGCAGATGCACAATCATGCATGCAAGCACATATGTACATGCTTTTTCTAAAGATAACTAATATATCACATATTTTGGCCCTCTAAAGAATGAAGTGGTCATTCTTAAATGTATAAAAAAAGGGAGAAACTCCAAAATATTCAGTGAAATTCTGTGTAATCTTAACATGGTTTTTAACATTTTCTTGGTGTTTCCTTATGCTTCCTATGTATTACAATTTCTCAATATTACTCTGCATGAGTATACTAAATTTAAATGAATCTGCTTTGGCATTAAATATGTAAACAAAATTGCACAAAATAGTTGTAAGATCAAAACAATCTCCTCTGGTTCTAAAATGGAATGACATCCTTATGCAGAATCATGCTGCAAAACCAGGTATGATCAGTTTTGATTAAAAATGGATCAAGATAGGCAAGCATTTCTTTTTGTCAGCTTCACCTGCCTTTTCCCTGGCGAAAGTAAAGCCACACCAGTTTGTCCCAGGATGCAGTATTGTCTGCTTTGCATTCCCCAACTCCCTCTTATAACAATTTCAGACAAAACTGACTGTCCCCTTCCCCTTCTTTCCCTAGACAATTTGACCTTATGTGTAGGAATACAAGTGGAAAGATACCCTGACAAGCAGGCAGATAGATTCTTGTGTACTGTCAGGTGGTTGCAGAGTGAACAGCAAGGCTGGGAGAGATGTGCGATGCCTCAGGCGGTGAAGAAGCTGAATGTTTCCCTAGTGGGAACACAGTGAGAGGAGCAAACAGGCATGTGGGATTGGTTAAGTGGCTTAAAGGAGGTGGGTGATGTTGAGAAAGGGTTTCTTAGGGAAGGGAAAAGGTTAAGTAGCTGAGAGAAATTTTTAACAGTGGAGGAAATAACAGGGAAGGAGATCTGAGGCAAGAGGTGAAGGATGATGGTGGTGGCTGAGAACCAGTGTGACAAATGAAGCAAGAGCAGAATGAAAAAAATTGTAAGCTGTTTGATGCAGTCTCCTTACATTTAGTTCCCTGTAAATTTTAGCAGCATCTTACCGTAAAATCAGAGCAAGACATAAAGCTGAGCTCTATAATATGCTGTATGTTCTGGACCCAAACATCCTCTACTGTAAGGGCAGGTATTGTTTTTGAAGCTTCAGTTGGATCCACAGTCTTTACTATTCTTACTATTTCAAGTGTCCCATTTTTTGTAGCTGAGAAAGGCCTTAAGAAGAATCTCGTCTGGTACGTTACCAATTTGTCTGACATAAGATACTTCTGAATTCAGATCCTTACTTACCTTTAGGTCCTGAGCAGATGATTTACCCTTTTATGTCCTGGCTTCCAGATATTTTGAAATATGCTTAACTATACCTGCCTACCTCATGGGAATGTTGCAAGGATTAGCTTGTACAGAGCTTTGAGAATGCTAAGTATGGTAGTTATTTTCTTTCCATGGAATAGAAGCAAAGCAGAAACAAAGTAATTTCCTTGCTACAATCCCACACTTGAAACCACCACCCATCAACAAAGAGTGACTCACAAGCACCATGAGCCAAGGATACGGTGTTTACTCCCGCAGGTTTGTTTGCACAGGAAGAACGATCTTTGCTTCTGAGTACGCCTGGCGAGTACAGGTAGGCGAGAAGTGGCTGTGTCCAGAGGTGTGGCCCACGGCTGATGGGCAGCCCATACCACAGCCAGTCTTTTCTCTAGGGAGCAGAGCTGAGCAGGAAAATGAGCCACTGAAAATGGTAGGAGGCAGTTGCAGCAATGACACTTGGAAACCACCTTCAGTGACCTGTGCTGAGTGAAATTCAAGAGTCAAAAAAAAAATTAATTTTTGAAAAGGAAATAGAATTGAAAGATGATGTATCTCAACTATTATACATATGTGTATTGGTGGACTAGAGTAGACATCACAAATTCCAGATTAACATTAATAAAGCCCTGCCAATTATGGTCTGGGCAAGCCTCATGACTGCATTCCAGCAAGGTCAGGAGCACTGGCAGTGGGATGGGGGCTGTTGGTGGGAATGGCTGCTGGAGAATGTGCTGCTGCTGGGAGCAGTGTCTGGGGCAAGGTATCTGATCACTGTGGCAACTTTCATCTCTTTGCACAGGTTGTGTCCACACCTAGACTGCCACCAAGTCTTGGATCATGATCTCTCCTTATACCCTCACCCACAACCAGATACTTTGCCTTGGGTTATCAGCTTCCTCTGTACCTGCCCACCTCTAAAACTAAGCCCTCAGCCTCCACGCAGCTCATAAGAATGAGCAACTCAGCACTGTTTATTCAACTATGTGATGAGCTTCCTTATCCCTCAGTACATCATTCCTTTCTCTCTTTTGCCCAAATTCTGAAAACTGAGGTGGTGCCAGGATCTGTTGTGATCTTGGCTCGAGCACACACTGGGAGGCAAACACAGGAGTGAAAACCTCTGTTGTATTCGCCAAGGAGAAGCTGCTATTGTATCTCCTCCAAACCCGTACCACCCAGACACACAGGTATCTACCCCGGCACAGGTGAGATTCTGTGCACGTATCTCCATATCTGGTACTAAAAGCTTCCAGACCGGCTCATGTCTCCAGGCAGCTTCCCCTAAATCCCCCTACATACTTTTCAAAGATTCTTAATACTTTGATACAAAGATTCAAAAGTTTCTTTAGAACTCACTAATTTATAATGACAACTTGATTATGCCTGGCACAGTGAAGCTGGTCATCGTACTTAACCTCATCAACATGTGGTCAGAATAAAGTTTTGCTTTGTTTGTTCTTAATTTATAGCAAAAGAAAGTTTTTGCCTCTAGGTGGAGAATTATCCCATTATCTATGGGTATGCCCACTTTTCCACATAAAACCACATTTCCCATGCTATTTTTTGCTATTTTCCAGTACAACATAGGTAAGTTATAAGGCCTAGTCACTCTTGGATTGGTCTTTATTAGATCTAAGTCAATCTGATTGCCTTGAAAAACAAGGCTGTATTTGCTATCTGTAGTCTTTATGCACTACAGTTCTCTTAATCAGCAGACAGACAGAAAGGCCCTTTTAATGTAGACCAGAATATACAGTGCATCCTAAGAGAAGGCCACGATATTTTGCTAGAAAATATGAGGTCAATATAGGTGCTGGAATGGGTGTCTTTTCAAACTTAAATCTTAAAGGAGTTCTATTTTTATGCTCTCTCACATGCAAACATGGAAATATACTCTCAGGGCCTGTGATGACTTCATTGTGACGTTATACTAGCTAATAGTATGACTCTAGTGTAAGTTCAGCATCAGCCTTGTCCTTTAAAAGCTGGATATTTATAAATATCATTTTACTTGAAAATAATTAAAATAATTGCTAATTGCAGTTATTAAGGATCTGGGCTCTATAACATGCAATATATTTATTCCCAAGAGAAAAAAGTAGCCCTAGGGAAATTGGCAAATCTTGGAGGTCTAGGAAGAAAAATTATTCTTCTGAGTATTATTTCCTTGCTCCATTTTAAGAATGAGAAGTAAATAAGAGAACATTTATGTGCTGCTTAATGGACCATGTGCTGTCACTAGAAAAACACTCATGGTTCTAAAAAACGGAGAACTAGTGCATTGAAAATGGATTCTCTTTCACACTTACCATTTAAAAAAAGGACAGTGCTTTCCAATTAAAGTTTGCACTACAAAGCATGCAAATTCACAAATGAATAGTGAAAAGAAAGCCCAAGCAGTGTGCTGCTTTGCAGCCCATGTTGAAGGAAGGTAAGAAGAAAGACACTCCAGGCAGTCAGTACAATAGAAACTGTACAGACAATGGCAAAAGGGGGAAATAATAATAGTGCTGCCCTAGTCTGGGGAAATATGAATGCAAGAGGAAAGCGGGAAATAATAATGGGATCCATATTATGCATAAGAAAAGAGAATTTTGTGCAGGCTGCACAACCAAAGGACATTTGGTTGTGATTAGCTGCTGCTCAGTGTCAGCACATGACTGCTGGCTTCATAAAATGGGGCTTCGGCTTAATCTCTTTTTGCATCGAGATTGTTCATTGCAGTCTACAAAAGCAAGTTGTCCTGAATTAAAATCTTTATGCATCCTGTCACGAAGAGAGGACATTCATTGGAATTATCAGACCCTTTGTGTTTCAGATCAACTTCACCTTCCTTTTCAGAAATATTTTGACCATTTTGTCCCTTGTCACTATGACTGATGACCAATACCCCGTGGAGAAAGGATCATTTGCATTCGTCCGCTTGCAAAAAGGAAATGTTAGTTTATCAGATGGGGCAAAAAGAAGCCCACTGAAGAAAAATACCCCAAAACAATCCTCCCAAACTATACTGGTAGTGCAGAGAACTGCAGTAACTGAAGAACACCCTCCGACTTTCAATTCTGCCTATGCTGTACATGAGGATAAAGGTATTCTTTAGTTGAATAAGATGCTTTCCAATTTAAAAGTACATTCTCATTCAATAGGTGGCCATCAATCTTCAACAAGGCAGAAAAAGTGACATCTCTGGTCTTCCAAAGGCTTGTTGTTATCCATAAGGGATATATCATTTACCAGGTGGTATTTTTTAGTGTTCTCTGTCCGGACACAGCTGTTCTGTGTCAAGCTGGTGATGTGTAACATTTTTTAAAAAGCCTATTAACACGGTTGTCAGATGGGTGAAGATGGCTGTGTACTATTGTCTGCCAAGTCTCTCCCCTCCCGCCCAATTAACTTCCTTATTGAGATGACGGAAATAAAAATACAGAATCATTATGCAAAACACATTTTAGTGTTTACCTGGAAGCATTGGGGCAGCATGTTCTCAGAGATGGATGCAGTCCTAGAAACTAATTAAAATAGTTAAATTAAGCACTGTCTCACACAAAGGTGAGACAGAGGAAAGCCAGCATTACAGAAGAATTGCATGCCCTGGAACAGATGAATTTTTTGAAAACAGGTGGGAGGCAGAGTGTTATTTAGAGGTAGTCTTCACCAGTTCTTAAGAACCCTGTGTAAACAACGTTAGCAAACTTCATTTGGAATAGTGTCAAAGACAACAGGAAATAGAAAGATGAAAAGGGTTTACATATTTAATGTTTATTGACTTTTTTTGTTGGGTTGATTTTAAAGTTGAATCACTTTAATATGAGCCTACATCTTTGAAAGAATTACTCAAGAACCCCACCTGTGACACTGTAACCCCCTGCTTTTATCTGTTAGGCTGTGCACCCCCTAACTTTAAGCAAAAAATTGTCTTCAGAGCAGCTTCGTCTGAAACCAAGACGCCATAGACAGAGCTGAGGCAGTAATGAGCAGATTTTTTGTAAACAAACCTGTTTATCCACAAGTCTGCCTGGAAGAGATGTGAGGATCCAAGTGAACATAAAAACAAACAGCTTAGCTGTTGCTTTCCTTGGGCAAGTGTTTGTTTTTATTTAACATGAAAATACAAGGAACTACAATTTATTGATTTGAAATGGCAATTGCTTCCTTTAGTTCAACATTATTATTTTTTCACAGAATGTGCTGTCTTTGATTATTTATTTGTTACTGGAAAATGACTGCAGATTTAGAAAATGTAATCGCTGCCTGGCTTCTTGGAAAAGCATCATTTTTCCATGTACATTTAACACCTTCTTACATAACTGGGTTAGCTTTTGTCTGAACGGGAAGTTTCTGACAGACGCAGATTTTAGATCTCACAGAGCCTCCTTGTAACATGAGCAGAGCATGTTCTGAACACCGGGGTCTCCACGTGCCCGTGCCAGTGCCCCGAGCTGCCCCCTCGACCCTCCCAGCTAACCCAAAATGCACCTCAGGGCTAACGCCGTCCAAAACGCAAAATGATTTCTCCATTATCATGCAGGAACCTGTGAGACAGACAGGCCTGGCAGGGCAGTGAGAGCCTTCACCTAGCATTAAAAATGAGATGGTGGATGTGAGAGAGGAGACAGGACTTGCTAGGTCTTCCCTCAGGACGGGGAGCCAGGCCTGTTGTGCAAAGGGATGTCGTCTGAGGGGGAAGATCACTCTTGATAGGCTTTGGATAAACATCCAGACGTTTGAATATGTCTAAATTGAATACAAAGGTCAGAGAAAAGATGGTTTTGTGGTTAAATTCCAGACTATGACTTTACAGATTTGCAGCCCATCCCTGGCTCATTGTCATGCACTTTCTACATTGCCACGCGTAGGTTACTTTCTGTTTATATAGCTTGATTTTCCATCTATCAAATGTGAATAATAAAGCTTTTGATTTATATCCTCTTTCTCCTAGTGTATTTACTGTATCAAAGGGGTAAAGTAGTCAAAATGATCTCAACAAGTCTTTTAACATCCGCCTATGGAGCAGCTAATACCCAAACACTCCCTGAAAGATGTTTGTCTAAGTAGTTATTAAATGCTTACAGTCATTAAAATTGGAATAAGGGCTGTCTTTTTCTGCAGGAGTGACAAATTCAATTTATGATTCACTTTTTTTTTTCCTACTTGCAGCATGGCAATTAAACGTATTTCTTATTTTTTATTTGCAGAATTGAGTTGTGTTTCCTCAGAGCAATCTGTACACTTGTATTTATTGCATATGATCTAGCAATTTGAAGTAATTTTGGTAATTAATTTAGATCATTCAACTTCTATTCCTCCAACTGCTTTGTAACTCTCACTTTTGAGAATAACTAAGAAATTTAGAAGCATATTCAATTTCATTATCAAGGGATTGAATCCAGCTTTCCTGATTTAAACATCTGCAATTTAGATACTTAAAAAAGTCATTCTCCTAAGTGCCTGTCTTCACTAGCCAGTGATGAAAAATAGCTGCCTTTGAAAATATCTGGAAGAAGACCCTCTGTGCCTGTCCATGATCTTGTTCTTCAGACCTTTCAGGCAGCTGGCCTTTTTTTTTTTATCTGGTGAGACAGCGTATACATAAGAACTAATTTACTAGACAGTAAAAATGATGTCAGAAGAAACTCAGACACCTCCCCAAAGCAGTACTTTATAAATATTGAATGTAACTAAGATCAGAACATGTAGAGGAGGGCACTATTTCTAGACCCTCCAGGCAATTCTTTAGCTAGGGAACAATTTGCAACTGCCTAAAAGTCTGTTTTCTTCCCAAAAAAATGTGCACCAATCTTATGACATGGATTTTATAAAAGCCACATTTCCCAGTCTTCGCCATGTAGAGTGGTTTGAAGTTCAAGACAGGATAAATCACATATAATGCCTTCTCTTATTAATTCTGAATTTTTTCCTTATTCAATAGGCCAGTTGTCCCGGTTAAGAAAATTATACTGGTGCATTACTGCCAAATTGATAGTGGTTTATCACTTGATTATTTTTCAATCCATACAAATAGGCTGTTCAATAATGTATTTTGATATTTCAGATATGTTAAAGCAATGTATAACATGTTATAAGACTTTACTTCATCTCAGATAATCAATGTTTGAGGAGAGGAAACTATTTCCTTTGAGATTTGGAACTTTTGGGTGCTACCATAGTACAAAAAACTGTGTGAACTTTACCCATTTCTAGCTGGAACTTCTCCAAGAAAAGTCTGTTGTTCTTTTTCCAAACAAAATTCCTTTGATTTCACTGGAAGTGTCATAATGAATTTGCAATTTGGCAGGGCTCAAAGTTTCTGATTTCCTAGTCTGGGTTTCAGTCTACTCTACATCATCAATTGTCTTTTTCTGTACCCAGTGTCTTTGAGTGAGTGGATATTGCTCATTAAAACCTCACATGGCAGAGAAGAGAAGAGAACATGACAGAGGGAGAATGAATACAACAGAAGACTGATCTGAATTTTAAAAGGGTATACAGATTTATAGGATATCTTGATGTCCTTGAAACCTGAGGCTTTCTTTACATAGTAGGTAAAAATTTGGAGATAAACAGATGTTTAAACTATTTTTTTAAACATTAGTAAGCTGTACAGTTTCATTGTACTAGACATCTCTGAGGAAAAAATAATGTCTTGAATTCCTAACCTCTCTTATTCTTTCCCCTGAACAACTCACATTTGTAGTCATGCTTTCAATTCAGATCAGGTTTCAGGATTTACAAATAAAAACAAAACTCATAAAACTGCACACTTTCTCTCCGTTGCACAGCTTAAAACTAAATTCAGATACTAACTCTTCATTTACAGCAGGCTCTGCTTCTTCAGTGTAAAAAACAGTTAACTTGAAAACCCTCACTGAAAGATCACCTGGCCCTTCCTTGCATATTTATGTGTGCATATATTATATAATTAAAAGGCATAAACAAGGACATGCTGTGTGTGCGAGTTTCTGGAATCTCTTGTTTTCCCTCCATAGTGCACAAACAAGTCATTTATGTGAACAAAGTCTGAAAGTGAATCATAAACTTGTGTTGTTGTTGTTTTTCTAAGAGAACTTTCTCTGGTGGCTGCAAAACAGAGTTACCCTGTGGCAGGCCAAAGCACTGGCTTAGCCCCCAGAATTCAATGCTATTGCAGAGGTAATTTTTGTGGGGAGGCTGACAAAATTATCTGGTAGCTCTGTGCCAAGGATAATGACATTACGGCTTGGAGTAGAGCAGAAAGCAACATTATACTCTGGTTTGAAGGGTAGAAGTAAACAGCTTTGTTTATCACTCCATTAAGAAATTTGATACAAGCAAACACCTACTCTCTACCTAGAAGCCATACCAATGAAGCCTTGGGTAAACTGGTGGTTTGTCTCTAACACCAATGAATGATTGTATCTTAAAAAATAATTTCTTTGTTTAAAAAAAAAAAAGAAGAAAAAAAAGAAGAAAAAGAAGAAGAAAAAAATTGTGCTTCAATCATTAGATTGACAGGGACAAAATCCTTGAGAACTTTGTACTTTTCAGAGACAGCTCTTGGACAACATGAGCTTTGACACTCACCCTATATGTGTAGGTTTATATTGCAGCCCTCAGCTCGTGGGGCTGGGTGTGTGCCTCAGCCATGCTGTAAACGAGAGCAAAGGAAAGAAAAGCCAGGCCTGTGAGTCAGACAGGCACTGCGGCATGCCCCACCTGGGAAGTCTAGACACAGCCCGTGTGCCTGAGTGCTAAGATGAAACTGCAGATAAAAGCAGCCCTGTAATTGGAGCTGTTTTCATTTGGACTCAAACTTTGATTTGATGTTTAAAATATATCCTTCAAATAAGACTTCTTCTATAAGTCTGTTGAGTCATAGAGGCCTAAAATCAATTCACCTTTCTGCCACAGAATTTCTGTGTGGCCTTGGGCAAATCACTTAATCTCTCTGTCCTTATCTACAATTACCAAATGTTAAGCTGCCTTCTTGCTCAGCGTTTTTTGAATGAGAATAAACAAGGAGTGGAAAAAAAAAGACATCAGTTTAGAAGAGATACAGAAGACAGGAAGACAAAGAAGGAAAGCAAAAGGATGAGATGGAGACCTGTGGGATATAGGAAGTGGACAAGGATGAAAACATACAGTAGGAAGAAGTGAACATGAAGAAAGCCTCAAAGGTGGCTAGCTCATACAGAGCAGATATGGTTCTGAAAGTAATTTGAGAATCAAAGTGGCAGATGCACTAGCTAACATCTGCTTGGAATAAGCTGCATGTGTGTGAGGAGGAATGTAGGAGAGGGGGAGGATGGCCCGCGCTGCCTGAGAAAAACAACTGTCAGATGATCAAAGGGTGTCAATTTTCTTGGAGTACAATGACCCTTTGATCTGTGACTCTTCCCATAGGTGAGTGCTTGGATGGAGGATTCAGGGGTTAAAAACGAATAGAGTGACAAAGCGGAACAGGAGTTTCCTAAGGTTTCAGTGTTTTCAGACTAGTCTGAAATCTTCCATGTAAATTAATAGCAAAAAGAGGAATTTTGCTCAGGTAACCCAGATACAAAAAACCGGTTGAGACTGAATGTGTGTAAATGTGGTACCTAAATAACTTCTTATATTCAAAACTCTGGTTTTGAAAATAAGTGTTACTAATTGTGCAAGTTCAAACTCATGAGTCACTCTTGAAAAAAGTAATAGGGAGGATTAAATAGCTGAAAATTTAAACAAATGAATGCCTTATTCTTTGTATTTTCTTATGTTTCTCTAAGTCTTAAGAAGTAAAATGGTTCCAGTTTCACATTTTTTCAATACTCATGATTTCTAGGAAGTCACTTTTTTTAAAATGAAAGTAGAGATTCTTATGCAGTCGTATAGGTCTTCACCCTAGCAACTGCAACTTTGGAAAAATGGTATTTACTGTGAATCTCACAATAAAATATCCTGGGAACTACTCTCCTTGGAAAATTGTACCCAAAATCCATCACTCCCTTCTAAGACTAGATTCCTTATATATTGTAAAAATTGTGATGAAAAAAAAAAAAAAAAACCAAGAAAAACTTCTTTCCATGAGGATTCCGGAGATGAATTTTTTATGGGCATAAAAATCCCATAATAGTCAACAGGAGTGTTAGAAAGTACACTAGACTACTTGGTTATTCAAGACTCTTACTCAAATGATTCAAACATGGATCCTCACCAATATATAAACCACAAGAACCATTTTAGTCTTGCAAATGGTCTAAAAGTCAAAATACCAAGCTTTTTAATGAGATTTTCAGAAGTTAGCTACATGTCCAGAGCACCATTGGTTGGACTGTAGCTGCATTGTACAAATTAAATTATAACAGCAATAATATGTGGAACTCTTAAGAAAACTGTCTCTATTACCTTATAAAGGTTTGAATTAGGGTAACAGAAACAATCCTACAGTCAAACAAAAGTTGCTGTCATAAGACACATTGTCTAGGTATGGGAAGCACTAAGCACTAATAAACACCCTCTCCTGGAATGTCATATTAAATTTTGTGAAGATGGTGGTGACTATCCAGAAGCCAACTTCCATTTTCAAACAAGCAGTTCCTTCTCTCAAGCCTCATTGCTTTCCGTTGCTGTTGAGTGTGTGAACACTGGAGTTCTTGGCACAAAAAATCATGCCAGTGACTGCTCGCCGAGATTGTCTCTTGCCCTTGAAATCATAAACTTTTAGAAGTCTTCTGCTGTTTGGCAGGTCTTTGAATTCCTCTTGTTTTGAAAAGGAACATATGAGTTAGACCTCATGAAAATGGCATTAACTAATGAATTCTCTAGACTTCCGTAAATAAGGTACTATCCATCCTTCCCTGGGGTCATGAAGCCTTTGGTGAATTCACAAAGGGCACCTCTTTTGAGGGAATAGAAGGTTAATAGAACTGCAAGCGCAGCATTTGTTGTTTCTCCTCAAACTCCCACAAAACTGAGGAAATGGCAAACTGAAGGACTTGGGAAAAGAATAAATGAATCATATTCAAACTTAAAAGGATTCAGGAAATATTCAGTTATTTTAGTGGTAGAATTTACCAACATGATAGCTCTATGGAATTTAGTTTCCTATTTATCTGAAGACAAACTAATACACTGAAGAGGTAAGTAAAATTTTCAGTGCTTCTGTCTTATAGTGCATCAAGCTTCACTTACAAATAGCTGCACTACAAGATAGGAGAGAAGTGCATTACCATATTCAGGAAGTCCTTAACCTAAAAAGTCCAGATATTGGCAGTGGGATCATACAGATAAATTATTTTGAGGTGTTGGGGAACATTGTTGGACCACCTGGTAAATTACACCTATGTCCCAAACTACTGTGTGCAGAAGCTAAGGAATATCTGTAATATGGTCAAAATATTTAAAGTTTCATTCTCTAAACTTGGATGTGATTTTAACATATGTGGTGAAACTACCAGAAGCTAAGTGCTGCTCCCATATATTTGTTACCAGAATTAGTATATTTATTCCCCCTTTACTTAAAAAAAATTGGATTCCTGGTTACCAGTGAGCAATTTCTTATACTATAAAATTCCAGAAAAGCTAACGATGTGAGGCCAGGTTCATGTCTGACTAACAGCAGTGCATTAGAGTGAGAAAAACTCTACTGAAGTAAATGGGGTTTGGCTTTCTACCCATTCTTCTTAACATTCAAGTTATTCTAGCATCATTGTAATAGTGGGACTGAGATATCCACTGAAACAAGGATGAAGAACTTTTCAGGTTGCTACTTGAAAGACAACAGAAGTTCAAGGGAAACAAGGCACAAAATTAAGAGAGGATCAACAGTTTAGGTGGGTTATTAGGGTGGTATTATTATAGAAGAAACTGCTTTGAGATCTAGTGCAGGTGGTGATTGGGTAGGTGGCCTGTTACCTTGGGCAAGAGTGAAGACATTTCAGACTATTATCTTTCTTCGTTATCAGTAATTTATTGCACGCATGATTTTTTTTTTTTTTCAATAGCGTAGTGTGCTGGGTCTGTCTGGGGTGGAGCTAGTTTTCCTCACAGCAGCCCATATGGTGCTGTGTTTGGGATTTGTGACTAAAAAGCACGACTAACATACCAACATTTTAGCTGTTGCTGAGCAGTACTCGTGTGGCATCAAAACTTGTCTTTTTCCCACTCTGCCCCCGCAGGGAGCTGGGGATGTGCACAAGCTGGGAAGAAAGGCAGCCAGGACCGCTGACCTGAATCGACCGAAGGGATACTCCATACTATAAAACCTTGTGCTCAGCCATAAAAACTGTGGAGAGGAGAGTGGTTGGTGTGGGATGTAGTCACTGCTCAGAGCTGGCTGTGCACTGATCTGCTCACAGAAGACAGTGAGCAATTGCCTTTTCATCACTTACTTCTACCCCTTTTTCCTCCATTTATTTCTTTGTCTCAGCCCACAAGCTTTCCTCCTTTTTTTTTCCGGTTCTCTTCCTCATCCTACTGGGAAAAAGGCAGAGCAAACAAGCGGCTCTATGGGGTTTTACTGCCAGCTGTGGTCAATACAACACAGAGTTTAAAAATAAACTTGATCCTGCATGGAGAGCAGTCTCCTATTCATTTCTGTGCTGGTTTTGCATTTTCAAATGCATAGTGTGCTAGATTTGTTACAAACCCCATGCAGATATGAGAAGCCACTCTCCACGGTCACTCTCCATTGCAAGAAAGTGCCGTGTGAAGTCTGATCATACCATGCATGTGTTGCATCATCAGTCACAGTGTGTGGACTAGGGTGTTGCCTTAAGATGACTCTGGGCAGAGGGTCAGGCTAACACTTGTGCAAAAGCTATGATACAACCTGAGCTGACTTGTCATCCCTTCCCTGATGGAAGCAATAGCTTTTTATGACATGCTGAACCTATTCATTTATAAAGGAAAGAGCTGTGAAGGAAATAGTGTCACGTTTTCAAAAGTTGCTGGCTTTGACACGTGCATCACACCAGTGAAATCGTTGTGCTTAAGGGGAAACTGGGAATTGTGCTCACAGCTGACAGGTGATGTTCCCACAACTACCATTTCTGTAAGCTTTGGTCCTGAATTTCTGACAGTGGCCATTTAATACAGATATCTTACTAAACTTACACCTCGTTGTCAAACCACTGCAAAATCCATAGGGGAGTGTGGCTAAGAAATTCCTCTGCCTTCATGTCTTCAGGCTGACAAGGACTGTAACTCCTACGTGAACGATGCTGTTGGTAGCCAGAGAGAGGTACAGCCATGTGCTGCTGCTAAGGCATGTTTAGATGCTGTGGATACCGTGTGGGAGGTAACAGAAAAACAAGGGAAGAATGCAGATATCATGGGAGGGATGGTAGAAATTAGGTATAAAAAAGACATTAAAAAACAATTCCTGGTATTTCTGTGGTATTCTCATTGCATGGTAAAGAAGCATGCCATCAATGGTTTTGTTTAAACATAGAAAAGAGAAATGAAAGTACTGAATGCCTTTCTGCTGCTCCTTAAACTGCATCAACTGGCAACAAAGGCACCCATTCCATTTCTGAGCTCAAGACAAAAAGCCATATATCACATCAATCAATAAACCCAAATCCGCTGTAACCTTCAATAGATGAAAAATAACAGTAGCAGTAATCCTTACTTGATGCACTTGTTGTGAAGTATCATCCATTAGTCTTCATAAAGTGCACTGAGATCCTCAAATATAAATGTACGACATGCTGTGCGTGGAAAACATATGTTTGAGCGCAGCAGTAAAATGACCAGTACACCTGAAGTCCCACATATCTACAAGTGCTGGTCTGATTTTCAATTAATTTGTATCGGTGTTAATCAAAATGGACTTACATGGAGTGATAGAAGTTAAATTGCTGTGATATATGTGAAAACACAATTAAGTGTGATACATTTTTTAATGCTTTGAATTCATAATACCTACTTCAAGATGCTATAAATCTGTAACTATTTCTTCTATAGGACATTTACAAATCTAATATAGACATAGGCCTGATCCTTCCACAGAGTTATACCAAGCGGCCTAAGCTGAGGATCTGTCATGAAAGGAAATTGGGTATGGAGTATAATGAGATTATTCTCTGTGATAGGGATAGAGACTGTGATGAGATATCATGACTATATTTCGTTCTGCTGAGAAAAGACTTGATCTATAGGAAAATTAATCTGGTGGAGTAATTACAATACGCTTTCCTAAACCCCATCTTCCAGCCTAATTAGAAAAAAAAAAACCAAAAAAAAGACAAAGAAAAAAAAAAGAGGAAATCTAACTAGGGTGTGTTAGAAGCAAATTCAAATTTTTTTAGAATGATATATGTGGATATTTTGCCAACTGCTTGTTTAGTTGACCATAGTAAGTCAATGTACAATTAGCTCCATGAAAAACACACTTATTACTTTAAATTTAAGCTCTTTGCTTCTTTGTTTCTCCATCTCTTCTCCCCTATGTTTTTGTCTTCTCTCATTCTCCCGTGGTAGCCCTTCTCTTTAATATACAATTTTCTCTCTTGTCTGTTTTTTCCCCCTTCACATCTGCAGAAAAAGCAAGAAAACATCATCCTGAGAAGAGCATGAGCAAGCTCGGGATATTCTGAATAGAATGACCCTGAGCTTGAATCTGTGATGTGTAAGCCTGCAAAAGGCTCCCATTGCTTAGAAAGCAGGAGCATCAGTCCTTGGAAAGGCAGACAAAGCTTCTGTTTGGATAACACTGTGTATAACTCTCTTTCCTCTGTTGGAAAAAAGGATTTAATGAACACTAACACACTAACAACTGGCAAAGCCAATGAATTGAAAATGAAGAGAAATTTAACCTTGACCACCAAAGCATGCCCTGATTTGAGAGTGAATCCATCAGACAACATCTTACAAAGAGAGCATCAAACTAAACACTTTATTTTCAAGGTTGACTACCAAATACTTGGCAAAATGAAGTGGTTTCATTGACTAGATGTTCCTCTCTACAACAATTTGTACAGACCCTGGAAATCATTAAGTGTTTTCCGTGAGTAAAAATAATAAATGTGCTGTAAGAACTCCTCAAAATGAACCTGTGACAGTGATTTAATAAACAGACATCTAAATCCTAGTGTTTTGAAATACAAAAAGGCATTGGGAACATGTTTTATTTTCTTTCTTTTTCTTCAGATGCAAGTTTCAACCCTATATGATTTTTTGTCCCAGTATATAATTGAAAAGAGTCCTACGTCAACTGTTAGATTTAAATGACTTTATGAGTAAGTGAACAATGCTAGTTTGGATCATACTTCGTGCTTGGCTTTCCCTACTTAGTTGTTGAGTTTTCACATAAGAGAGATAAAATACATTCCATAAAATTTGTTTTCTGTTTCATGGGCCAAAACATTTGATTTTTTTTCCTATCTTTTTGTAGTACTAATCATAAGAAGACACAAGTCCATGAGCGAATAGCTAATAAACCTGTGAAAATATGACTCGATGGATAATAGTGATATTTCGGGGTAATCTTGCATAAAATTCTAGGAAAATAGATGGAGTCTTTACTTTCAAAACACATTGAAATTTTGATCTCTAAGAGAGAAAGAAATTACGTGTAACTTTTGGCCCTACATGTTTATCTTTGATCACTGTTTTGTTTTCCAGTGGAATTAGCAGACAGAGTTTACATATCACACTAAACATCTAATGACATACACACATGTATAATAACTAATTACCTCCCCTTTCCTTTTTTTTTTTTTTTCTCCCTAGGGCAACCAAGATGATAATAGCAATTTTTTGTATATTTTTTCAAGCTTAGTAGTGAGTTGGAAGGCCCTTGGGCTACATGAAAATTAGACAATTACATTAATTTATTTCTCTCAAATTAAGAGCATTTGAAAAGACCTAAGCATGACATTTCAGATCACCCTCACTGTATCTTTATTTTAATAAATGAGGGCTTAGTTTTTCCCCTCTCCTGAAATTAATTTTAAAAGTTTATACTTGTGTCATATATCTCCTGGGATATATCTGTGAGGGCTCATGATTGTCAAGTGAATTTTTGTTGAAATGGGGACAAGACCTTCCTTGCTGGTAGGTGAAGACATGGCAGCAATCACATCCTTCTTCGTGGAAGGAAACAGTTATCCCATTGTTCTCTATTTCCAGAACAAAAAGAGAAGTCGCTGGTTTGGAAGGACTTTGTGAAGAAAAGCCAATATGGCAAAATCAGGGGGTCTGTGGAAGGATTTCTGCTATTCAGTGTGATCTGTGTGGTGTCTTGTACAAATGCAGTGATTGGCATGCACAGAGATGAAAAAACCAAAACTGTTCCTTCTTCTCCACAGTCTGTTTCATCTCTTTACCTGCAAGATGCAAGATCAGTCCAAAGACAAGCAGGTCTTTCACTTTCACTAAAGCCTCAGCATTTTGCCTAGATTTACAATTCTAGGGGTTTAATACAGGTGTCTAGTTCAAACCACTCATCTCCCATGTTTTTTTTCCATGTGGAAAATAAAGTCCTTTCTGGTGTCTTCAGTAATTTTATATTCCCTAGAAATGAATTGAACTTAAAAATTTTAATGGAGTCCTCCAGATGGAAATGAATACAAGAAATTAACGTTCGTCTTCTTTCCTAGCAGTTGTATCTGGTGGTGCCATTGTTTGTGAGTTGGGAGGAAAGGCTGTGCTCAGGGCAATGTGATCCTGACTGTACACGCTGTTGCTTCAGTCAGGTAACTGTGATCTGAGCTCATTCCTGTTCTTTTGAATCACAGATCTACCAGCTGGGCACAGGGGACAACAATGCAGCTCTAAAAACACAAGTCTGTGTCTTTCCCCTTTGTGACATCTACATTTATGGAGAGAGAGGAATGAATCATCCAGGAAAAAATAATAGGTTTTTGTGTGGATAGCTTACCATCTAGGAGTGTTGAGGAATCCCATTCCATTTGAGAGAATGTTGATGTTGAGAAATATATGCAATATTTTGTGGACAATATCATATTTGTAAATAAAACTTAAAAAGAAAGGATCAATTCTGCCTTCCAGGGAAGTGGGTAGCTAAACTTCCAGTGACTTCCATGAGCATAAGCTTGTGCCCCTGTGTATTTTTTTCAACTCGGTTCAGCATGTTCAAACACATATTACAATAATCTAATTGCAGTGCAATTCCTTCCAACCACCAAGTGTTACTTTAATTGCATAGCTCATATTTACGGTATGTGCAAGGCCTTAATTTCCTTTAGATCTGTGACTTTCAGAGTGACAAGGCTATTGTTTTGGTGTGCTGGTACATCTACCGTAAAAGAAATGGCCTTTTGCATTTCTGGCAAAATGGCAAAGCTTTGCCAGACCAACTATTTAAAAGAAAAAATGTAAGATGGTAGAAGAGCTGCTGGTGTGTATTCTTCTTGAAGGAAAACTGATCTCCCTACTCTGATTTGGGGGACACTGGCTTAACAAACAGCTTGAAACAGCAAAAGTCCATCCACTGCTGTTCCCAGCAGATGAAAATAATAAAAGTACTGAAAATAAATGAAGCACTCAATCTCTAGAAATAACCTTTTGTATTAAAAGATAAAAGCTTAAGAAACTGGCTAGTTGCCAAACAACAAAACAAGAACTGCAGTTGAAAATTTATATACTCCTTTCAAGCTCTGTAGTCAGGGTCATACCATTAATTATAAATGACAGCATGAGGTTTAAAAACAAATGGTTTCAATCTCACCTTTAGGCAGAAACGAAGCAAATGTTTTATTCCCATGGAGCATTACACTGGCATGTTCCAGAAGGATTAAAACAATCTCAAACTGAAAGCGGGTGGCTTTTCAGGGCAAAGGTGGTTCTTGACACTTTAGTAGCAGCAGAAACAGCCTTCAGGCTTGATGATACCCTACTGGCATAATAATTTCTGTTGTTATCAGCTCTTTATTTAATGGTAAGCAGGATGGGTATTACTGCTTTTTTAAAAAATTAAATACAATACAGATTCTGAATGTATTTCTTCTCCACCCTATTTCCTTATGTAGCTATTTATATTTAAATTACAAATAGAAGACTAGATAAAAATATGTGACTTGTTTGTGTTCTGTACCTTCTTTTTCTAAACCTAGCAGTCTGGCAAGATCCTAAACATAGGATATAGTGCCAGTTGGGGATGGAAGCTACAGGGCCTATGAAATTCCCATCTCAATCTGATCTGGCAGGCCATGCAGGAAGCTAGGCAGGACTACTGGGGATATCTCAACTGCCACTAGATGTTTGTGTTTAGACCACCAAATCAAATTCTAGAAGTTTATACAAGGTCCAAAGAAGTAAAAAATCAGATGCACTCTGGGTATTCTCTGAAAACGATGTAGATTTAATCATGCAAATATAACTCAGATTCTGTTCTCAAAATTGACAGCACAAAGAGATTTATGTCTTACAGAGATTCTTTGAAGTAACAATTTTGGACAAACTGTCATGAATCAGTTGTTTTAGAGAAGCACCTGGCTCTCATTCACTTTAGGCCACTGCTTCCTCATACTACGAATTCTTCCAAAGTATGATTTTAGCATTAGAAGTAGATACATTCCATACTTCTCACCCTCAGTCCTGTGGAATTGCTTCCAAGGTACACAGCCTATTAGAAACTAGGAATAATTAGCCAAAAATGGGATGGCAATACTCTTTAGAAAGTCACATAATTGTTCTCCCACACTCTCATGGTTCATTTCAGCAGCAAGCTTATGTATGTATGTATGTATGTATGTATGTATGTATTTATTTAATAGCCCTAAACAATCAACATACATTAGTAAGCTCTTTGCATTCTCAACTTTGTCACCAGGTACGTAGCATCTCCATTCACCATTAAGAGATTAATTCTCCACATGGAAACTTGCAGCCCACAATACTAATCCAGGGCCTGCTCAGATGAGCATGTGCAGCATTATTAAAAAGGCTTTGAAGTCTACATGTTCTCAGGGAATTCTTGATGATTTGCACAACTAGTGTTTTTCACTGTGTGAAAGGAAATGCAAGGATTCAATTTCTGCTTTCCATAGAGTGTGGAATAAAAGGTTTATTCCCTGTTGTTCTGTAAGACTGGATAGGTAGACTTACTAATGTGAACACTGGATGCACAAGAAAACTTCCTAATAATAGGATAGTGGACTTTCTAGGAATCCAGTGAGAAAAAACGATTTGCTTTGTGTGGTCAAAGATGTGGACGTAATTGTTATCATCATTCTTTTATTTCTTTATCTAGGAAACCCTCCTTACCATCTATAACTGGAGGTGAAGAAGTTTGCACTGAGTATGCTTTTCTAGGAAAGAATTGCTTCCATCTGCAGTCTAGGAAGAAGTGGCATGAGACTGGAGTGCACCTTTTAGAAATTTAGAAGTAGATGGCAGACATTAGCCTTGAGATAGCTGAATAACACCATTTTCAAATAACCACTGTTTGTTTTCTACACAGCAGCTGTGAGAATAAGCGAAGGAAAGTATGCCAAAAATCTGCAAACAGGGAAATAGAAGCTATCAAGACATCCTGAACACTGTTTTTGCAGCCAGGACTCAGCATGAAGAATGTATTTTACACCTGTTTTAAAGAAGAGTGGGAATTTTTTGTTTTTTGCTGTGCTCTGAGGATATTTTTGGCTGTAGGAGAGGTATAGGTCTATAGTAGGCATTTTACCTGTGTGCTTTCACAAATTCTGAATGTTGTGGATCTTTAGATCAAAACGCACAGATTGTTTCAGCACCTGGGGTTTCAGGAGTGAAAGGTTTGCCATCAGGTAAGTATCTGCTCTGTGTGGTTTGTGGATACTACAGCAGGGCTTTAGCTGATAGACAAAAATAAAAGTGCCTTGTAATTTCACAAAACATGACTTTATTGTCCTTATGGTGCAATTGGTACAAGGAGTGCCAAAGCTGCAAACACTGAGAACATTGAGAACATTTAGAACACTGAGAACTGCAAACAATAAGAGTTTAAATTAAAGGATGAGGGAGATTTAACTCAATAACTTGCGGCCAAGAAATGGTCCAGAGCTGCAATGAACAAATATATTTCCCCCTGTTAGGCAACTTGAACACCAGGATGTTTTACCAACAATGAGGTAAAACAGCAATGAGGTCTGGAGGGTCCTAAGGGCTGTCCCAAGGGTCTTTTTGGAAACCATTTTGCTCTAGCCAGGCAATTTCCCTACTGTGCATGTGAAATGCTATTGGAAGAAGCAGGAAAGGAGTGAAAAATTCAAGACACCTTTCACCATCTATTTATTTTCTTCATGTCCTGGCAGTGCATTTTCATATTTCTTTTTATTAGTTCTCTCTTTTAATGAAAACCTCTTTCTCTTAGTTCTTGGGAGAGAAGATTTTACCTGAGTCATCCAGTCACGTTTTGCAAAAGTCTTCAGAAATTCCATAAAATTATCCTGTTTTCCCCTGGTCTTTTGTTTGCTTGTTTGTTTTTGTTTTGTTTTGTTGGAGTTTTTTTTTGTTGTTTTTTTTTTTTAACTCTCACATTTGTGGACTCACAGACTCATAGAATGCTTTGGTTTGGAAGAGACCTTAAAGATCATCCAGTTCCCACTCCCCTGCCATGGGCAGGGACACCTTCCAGTAAACCAGGCTGCCTAACTCCCTGCCCAACATGGCCTTGATATGCAAAACCTATTTTACAGGTATAAGACTGACTCTATTGCTTGAATGGACTGAAAATAACAAGTATAGAACTTTTAACACAGGAAAATCAATAGAAATTTATTCTTATCTGTATTGCTTTCATGTTAACAAACATAATATCTTTATGTGAGGGTTCAGGAGTGTCTTCATATGTTCTCGATCTTGAAGCAACCTGAAGATGACAGGGTCTTACCCACTAGACATTCATCTTGTGTTCCTTATGTCTTCACATTGCAATCTGAGTTTGCTGTCAGAAAATCAGTGTTACTAATGGTTTATTGCTGTGTCTAATTTCTGTCAGTAGAGTCTGAGGCCTTGTGACCACATACCTATAAATAGTGTCTTCCTTAGAGAGATGGAGCTGTAGAGGGAGTTCTGATGAAGCCAGGCAAGAGACTTCCTCAAGAAGTCCTGGTGTTGGAGAGTAACCTCTGTGACAAAGCTAACGCCTAAGAGCAATCCAGCAAGGTGTGTGCTATTGCTACTCACTAAAATAATCTGGAAAAACGCAGGCACCTTTTGGGGAATCAGAGAGGAGACAGCAGTAGCTCTCTTTGCAATATTCTCTTTGCAAGAGCTACCACAGAACTTTTTATGTCTCGTTTCCTTCTGTGTCAACTATTCTCAGCCCAGAGTTTACAGAATCAATAATGTTGGTTTGTAATTACATGCAGTGTGTCTCTGTGTGCATATGTGTATGTTCATATGGGGGTGTGTGAGTAATCGCAGTGTTTGTGCCTTGCAAATTACACTGGGCACCATGTTTCCTAATTTCTACCTCACATATCTCTGCAATACACTTTTTGGAGAACGTGAAAATCATATTGACACAGGTTTCACTGGACATAAAAAGGAACATAACTAAAATTCGTGGAAAACCTAAACAGAGTGGCTAAGATTTTACTGCAATATGCACTGATGAGATTTCTACTGAAAAGGAAATTATATTCTAAGATCCATCCTGGTACAAAGCTCATTCCAAATTAATTGCCTTGGTGAACAAACCACAGTGTGTATTTTGTACATGGTACACAGTAATACATTCTCAACTCCCAGATTTCCTCCTCTGATAAGGATTTTGAAAGTTCTGCAATGTGAAGTGAAAAAATGGAATGGCTCCAGGAGAGGAAGGACCCTTGGAGGAGGGAGAAAGAAGGGTAAGGAGCTGAATGGCAGGACTGAGAACTCAGAAATGCACACATTTTTCAATCATGCTGAAATTCTCCAAATAGATAGCTATATCGTTATGTAGAGTGTGATTTACTCTTGAAAAAGCAGAGTGACTCTCAGAGGAATCCACATGAAAGAACAGCTCTTAAACTCACACATACAGGAGAAAGAACCCATCTATATCCCCTCTTGTATCAAATGGCAACATGCAGGCAAGTCTGAACAGCTGAACGAATAAAGTGTTAGAGTAGATTACCACAAGGGACAATGAATATGCCAAAAACAATTTGGGAAAATGTCTTAATGAAGCAGGAAACCTGTGGAAGAATGAGAAAAATACTATCAAACCAAAGAATCTAAAGGAAAGGTAACGAGGACTATGCCTATACCAAGGAACTGGGAATGAGTCCCAGCTTCAAGGTTACTTTGGCTGCATCCCAAATTCATGTCAGAGTAAGATTTGAGTGCATGTCAGTCCTCCCCAGCACTCTGGCTTCCATGTGAGGGAAGCCCTTGTATGAGGGCAGTCAAGGATACACAAAGCAGGGTGAGAAGGAAAAGGGGAGCACAGGTGTGGGATCCACCTGCTCTATAGCCTTGACCAATTGAATGGCATTTGAGATAAATGCTGCTAAATCTCTGCAAATGGATTCACTTCATGGAAACCTCAATGTCTCTGACAGCTGGAGCTTTTAACAGAACTATTAACAGCAAGATATCAATAAAGGAGTGATATACTGCTGGCTGTCTTGATTAAAACCTTTCCATTGTATACTAATTACATTTATGACAGATATGTGAATTTTATGTACTGATTAAGCTTGTAAGTTTAATCAACCGATAGTGGTCTTGACAAATAAGATGAAATAAATATGAACACCCAATAGTTTTGAGATAATCCTTAAATTATGACTGGATAGACTAATATACTTTAAAAAATGGCCAAAACTTATGTCAACATAGAATGTATGATATACAATCCCCAATGATATACAATTCTGTATGATATACAGAAAAATGTTAGCTTAATGAACTTAATGAATTGGGTGTTCTAACATCTCTTGTATTCACTCCTATCAGGTTTTATCCCCAAACATTTTTTTTTCTTTCTGAAGATTTCAAAATAATTGTGCAAATTTGGTCTGTCCAGAAATATTTGGCCTGATTCTTCATTACATCGTTGTTTTGGTGCTGAATTGTATCTGTTGAATTACTTGCGACGCATTCCTGCTCTAAGTAAAAATTCATATAGTAAACTCAGTGGAGTACATCTGAGTCCTGTACAAAGAAAGGCATCCAGCTGCCTGATTCTGGGACTGTAGCACTACACCTAATTCTGTTAAAGATTAGTGTACCAGTTTTTAAATAAGTGATTTAAGAATTGTGATTGCATGCTTCAGCAAAGTAACCTAATATGGAGGCACGATTCTCTCTCCTTGCTGGTAAAAACAAATGATATGTTGAGTTTCTGTTCTACATATTGCAACAAATGCAATTCCTATAGAGATGTTTATTATTTAAATTCTGATTTTGAATAAAGTCAGTGAAAACCGTGGATTTCTGTACGCAGATCTTTTGTGCTGCAGAAATTTCTTTACAGCAGAAAGAACACCATGATACAAAATACACTGCAGTCACTGGCAACTAAGATTAACAGCTCAGGTGTCAATTGCACTGCTGACACATTTTCACTGGGAGCTTGGCTGAGTGCCCTAGCTCATTTCAAAAAACCCTCTTCAACAGTAACATTCAGATTGTAACAGCTTTCACCTTCCATCCATCTGGTTGAGATGATGAATAAGCACCAGGATGGTAAAAGCCCCTTAAAACTTTAATAAAAAGCACTCTTGATCCTCTAAGCTGTTTGGCCCATTAAGGACCTCTTGCCAGGTGAGTGAGGACATACCTGGTAAGTGCAGTCTGCTGACCATGTCACCAAAAGGGATGTATTTTCTCACATGATCATTTTGCCATCCAACCACTGCATCTCTGTTGTAAGTAAGCCTCTTCCCAGACACACCAGATGGGAACAATGTTGGAGAACACTCAAAAGGAGCTCTGCCTTGAATAAAACGGGGAAGTGCTTCCATGGGCATGCTCCAGGCAGCCCTTATGAGAATGTCGTGCAGCTGTGAAAGTTGCTGGCAGATTAAGATACTGGGTGTTGAAACTCATGACAAAAAATAAAATTCTCAGGCTGAGGCACAGCACACTGCATTTGGCAAATCTTAAACACTTGTAGTTTAGTCATTCAGCTTCTTTCTCCCACCTCCTCCCTGTGAATATTCATGTGTAGTCTTAGGCTTGCTTACTGCCTTTTCACGTTCTTCGTGGTGGGTGCTGTGACTCACGTTGCTTGCCTCAGACTCCTTTCTCCTTGTTCCCCCACAGCTCCTCACATAACCTCCCACGCACCAAAGACACCTCCCTCCATTCATTTCCTATAGACTTCTGCGAGGAGTTGCTAGGTTTTTCTTCCGCAGAAGATGCAACACTCCGCAGAACCATCAAAACTTGCTCTCCTTTTTCTCTGCTGAGCCATCTGCAACAGGGAGATCCTCCCCTACTCATCTTAGTCATCCTCTGCTACGACACAGCCATCTCTGACCTCACTTCTCTCTCTGTAACAACACCTACGACACCTACACGCAGAAGCTGACGCAGCGCTCTGACTCTCCTTCCTGTGACACAATCATCTGGTGCTTCATCCCTTCTGAGTTAATTTTTGTCATTCAGTGTTGCTGGTGCTGCCTATCCAGAGAAGAATGCCCTTTTTCTCAAGCAGGGATGGTGCTCCTTGCTTGATCTCCATATTTATGGAGGGTTTGTTACTGACCAGGTTTGTGACTGGTGCTCAGTGATGCTGAGCTCCTGACAATGAACAGAATGCTGAATCGTTGTTGAAGCTTCTCCTACCAGGTCCTTTTCAGACAGTATTCATATGTGCCAGTACCAATCTGTCACTGATCTGAGGATTATAAAATGTCCCTAAACATGTGATCCGAGCTGAAGTTAAGTATAGGAGAGCACAGGTTAAGCAAAACCCCAAACTTACTTAAAAAAAAGAGAACACAATTATGAAAACAGTCATTCACTCAGTGCGGTTTTGTGAGTGCTTTCTAGAATATATTAAAGGATGAGGTCTGTGGATCAAAAGTAACTTAAAGAAAACCGAGCTATTCCAATGTCAGTGAGGTCAGAAATCAGCACCAGTCACTGTCTTAAAGAGAAATGATCCAAGCTCATACAAAAATAAAGCAGTTACAATATGAGACTTGGGCAAAGTGGTGAAAAGATGAGGTGATTCAGTGGATTTAGCACAAATTTCAGAAGCTATTACATTTTGAAAATATTTTTAAAATAGAGTGAGTTTTTTCTTATACTGATTTCAAAAATTTCAGATGCCTTTAATTCAGTTAATAGTTTATGTATGGAACAAGTTCAGTAGCTCAGCAGTGGAGTAGTCTTATACTTCCTTTACATTTTATTACACTAGGTAAAATCACTCTTGCTTTCAAATTAAAAATAAAAAGCTATTTTTTTTCAAAATTTTCAACTGAAAAGAGTAACGTTTCTGTGAGGTTTAGTCTATCATATCAGTGCAAAAGAGACGAGTTGGTAAAATGGTAAATTTGCACCCTGGGCTTTTATGCTAAGCTCATATGTGCATGTAGAAAATTGCATTTATACTATGAATCAATACATGAAAATTTTGAAGAGAGTAATGACATAATTTTTTTTTATGCGTGACTTCTTGAAGAAATTTTATTTGGGTTTATTCCAAGCTCTACTGTACAATGCTTCTTCCTGGCAATGGGCTACTAAAAGCATACATATTCCATAACTCCTACGCTTCATGCTATAAAAAGCTACAGAACAGCAGCCATGTGATGCCATCCATAGGGATACTACAAGAGCTTGTTGAAATCTTATTTTTACTTCGAAATGTCCAGTAGAAGCATTTTATTTTCTACATTTTGGTATAATTTCAGTTGACCTCACATTAACAAAAAGTGTATTTCTTGTTCACAAGAATGAAAAGACAAAAAGCCAATTGCCAATGACTTTTTCTGATTAAGTCAGTAGAACTTTATGTTTGTCTCATCTGAGACAGGTGCCTCTCTCTGCTGCATGATGAGAGAGCTATGCTCTCAATCAGGAGCTTCTGCCTATGGTTACACGTGGGGGTTTGGGCATTTCAGAGTAGAAATATTTTTTATTGGAAAAATGCTTTGGACAGGTAACAGCTTAAAGTGGTCACTGTAGTTCCATCAGCAGCTATAAACCATGTTACAGAGAAAAGGCATGGAAAGTACATAAACTCTTTAGCCATCAGGATCTATTAAAGATCAGATAAAGCAGGATTCAGAAAAATTATCACATGAACAAGGTTGCTGAAGCAGTCTAATCCCTGGAGAAAAGTTTGTAAAGCTACTAACTTTTGTTAAGAGTTGCAAAAGGACCTATTGCAGACCTTGGAGTTTATTCACAGTAAAAAAAAAAATTACTTAACTATGCATTCCCTTTAAAAGGTTGGCTACCTTCCATTCAGGTAAATGTGTGCTTTAATATAGCTGTGTGGCGAAGTCTACAAACACCAAATCAGCTTATATAGATGTTCTCAGGTAGTAGTATTTTTTTTTCTCCTCAACAACTTCATTTTAAACACTTAGTAAAATATTTGGCTGTGAAGAAAGGTTTAAGCAGTGCCTCTCCCATGGATTGTATAAAACCAGTCAAGACAAAATGCTTTTACATGATCACATTTTGTGGTTTTCCTTTCTAAACTGACACAGTTGAGGGTGTGTATGATGACTATTTGAGCTATTCGAGTTCACCCAGTGTTTAGGAGTGGTTGATACTATTGACTTGCCAGTAAGCTATTTTTTGCATATATCTGAATGCCATTCGTGGGAAGATGAACAGCATCAAATATAAATTGTGTTTTTACACAGAAAATTGTTAGTTTATTCCCATTCAGCAGAACAAAAATCCTCTACGTATTTCCTGCCACTACCATCCTACAGACTCAGTTAATGCAATTGGGACAGTAAAGAAGACCTTCTGTACCAACTAGTTTGTGCTTTAAAAACAAAATTATTCACCCCACTTTGTCCCACAGATGGATGCATCGTGGGTCCATGAAAATTCTTATAAAGGAAATAGCTTTTCAGGCTAGGAAAAGAATTTCAGGAAAAGACACAATAAAGATTTAATGACTTTTAAGTTTTGCTTAAAAGAAGTGTTGTCTAATCCCTGGAGAACATTTCAGGAAGAATTTGTGCAGCTAAGGGCAATGTACGCTTAGAAAACTGTGTGAGCTCATCCCAGTAGGTCAGAAATGAGTTTGGAATATTGCCTTTTCAATATTCTCTCCCTGTGTACAAAGATCAGAGGACCACATCCACAGAATTCTTTCCAAAACTCAAGCTTAACTCTTCTCTTCTCTTCTCTTCTCTTCTCTTCTCTTCTCTTCTCTTCTCTTCTCTTCTCTTCTCTTCTCTTCTCTTCTCTTCTCTTCTCCTCTCCTCTCCTCTCACACCTGAGGAAGGACAAACTCATAGGACAAATGAGTACCCTGATAAATGTAGGATCAGGCAGAACGTGCAAGAGAAACTGTCTTCCAGGGCCACATAGGGAGAAGGTGGAAGGTGTCCCTGTCCCTGGTGGCGGGGTTGGAAATAAATGATCTTTAAGGCCCCTTCCAACGCATGCCATTCTATGGTTCCATGATACTATGATTTCAGTGATTCCATGATTCTATAATTTTATGAAGGTCTGATGTGTGTACGGATGTCTGTTCCCAGATATCTGCTGAGTCCATGACCCAAACTGCAGTCCCTCATTTCCAGCCTGGGCTCCCAAGGTTTTGACAGAGGTTTTAAATTCCAGTCTCACTTCAGGAGCCTAAGCTTCTGTTTGTCATTGAAAAATGGAGTAAATTAGCTTGTTCAAAGCTCAGTGGTATGGCAAGAAGATGGATATAGGTACAAAAACTAGTTTATTGCAGCTATCTGAGATCGTGCTTCAGTCATTGCAGTGGTGTTTAAGGGTCTCACCTTAAATTCAGATTAGTAAAGAGTGAAAAAAGAAGGGATATTTGTATGTATGTGTGTAAGAGACTGCTGAAATAGGTCACTATTTGTCTGATACATTTGTATCAGAGAAAGGCTGAGATTTTCAGACAAGATTTTTTTTTTTAAATTTCTGAGTTCTTGCCATGAAATTGAAATGTTTCTTTAATTCAGCTTTTGACAGATTAGCAAGTGGTTTCTTAGCCTACTGGCATATGCTTAGGTCAGCAGTAGTAAGAAACATTTAAGAATATTGATCGAGTTTTATCTGTTCTTTAGATTCCATTTATATTACTTTTGGGCTTTAAAGTATTTCTGTATGTATCAGTTACAAGAAAAGCAGAGTCTCTGTGCTTCTCTCTGGACATCACATGGCCATATGCAAGAAATGATAACATTCAGCACTCCGAGAATTAACTAGAAATGGTCTGAGTCACACATTTGGCATAAGCAAAAATGTTCCCAAATTAGGAAATATTCAAACTCTGAGTTTTTGTTTCAGCTTATTATAAAGCTGTGAGCTGGCTGTGAATGTCAGAAGCGAATCCAGATTTTACCAAGCTCTGGGAATGTTAAACCCTAGGATATGGGAGTTGTCTTCAGGTCCACATCTAGATTTACTAAATGTCTGATCTGATTTCCTAAGGATGTAGAACTTAACTGATCACACCACCTGTGAGTACCTACCTAATAAATACTGAAAGAAATGGCCAATTGCAATCAATCTGGAAAGAGTGGTAGGCACCTCAGAAATGCAACGTACTGCAATGCCTACAAGCATTGTGAGTGATGAATGCTCCATCGAGCATTCCCAACATTCTTTGCATTAAATAGGTATTCTCCCTAGCCTAAAGTGCCAAGAGACCTAGAAGCCTAGCTATGTACATTAAGCAATTTAGGGCATTCAGGTGCCTAGAGAATCTTCCTACCAAACCCCTACATGATTAGAAGTGTGAGCGCAACTAGAATGAGGTGGCAGCAAAAGAAGAGCTAAAAGTAAGCTTTGAACTGAAGTTGCTCTTGAATAGAAATCTAATGAAATTCAGTAACTATAGCCCAAACTTTTGTAGCTAAGAATTAGGAAAAAAAAAGGAAACCAACAAGCAAAGTATGTATGTATATTAAGAGTCGAATAAAAGTCTTTGAAGAGACGCAGGTATGAGCTTATAACATACTAGATTCCCAGAAAGTTGTGAGGCTGTACAAGAAGTCAGAAATGTTATGAGATCATCATTTCTGCCTCTGAACAGCCTGTACCCTCGTAAGTATTGCAACTCATATGTTCCATGTACAAGCAGACTTTCTTCAGTTACACAATTATCACTATAACTATTACACTTGATAGCACAGTAACTTGTTCCAGGAAAACAGAACCCACAGAAATATTACTCTTGGAGAAATATAAGACAACTGGGAAATGAGAAAATCCTATCAGTAGTAATATATGTGGAAAAAGCTCCAGGAAGGTAAGAGTGAGGAAGGGATGTTTGATGAAAAAGTTCTTCTTATCAAAATAACAAATTACCATATTTTGAAACAATGTAGGATGTAGGAACAATGAAATGATGTAGGAACACTTTAGAATACCAGTGAATTTACCAAAGCTCCATTGTAATTTCCAAGGTTTATAGCACATGTGCCTAACTTGTTCCTTGCAGACTGGTTCATACCTGCCTGAAAAGTAAAATAAGCCTAGCAAATAGTTTCTAGTCATTATTTCTCAGAAGTCTTTTATCCATATTCCTATTTTGTGTCTAGGTCGGTTCCCAAGAAAGAACAAATTCATTTCATATATGACAGTGGTCATCTGTATCTTAATCTTAGGTAATACAAGCCCTGGAAATGTATTTTCGGAGAAATTATCTACTTGACAAGAACAAACTCCTTGTATGCTCAAAATCTTCCCATTAGCTTTTGATTACTTGATAGATTTCTGTTTTAATCCTGCACCAGCAGCAATATTGTGTTTCTAGAATTTTGTCCCCTGGAGCTCTCAGTAACTGGTGAATTAAACAGTTTAATAATTGTCTCTAAGGAGCCTCTACTACAGATTATGAGCAACAGCACAAGAGTTTTCCAAAACATCAGAACCCTTCCCATCCATGATTTACTCAAGCCTTTGGTCTGAACTTTCTAAAGCACAGAAAACATTAACATTGCTCTTTTTATCTCCACTTTCTAAGGAGGCATAGGAGTGGCAGTAAAAGCTGTTACATTACACAAGTGTGTTTCTAATAGAGAATACTTACTGACTGATGGAAAAGCCTTCCAGCAGGCAAATATTATGGGTGGACTAATACACCTGAGATACAAAAGGTAGGATTCGTTTGCAAAAACACAGGTACATAGTGCCATTTTTGATGTTTGGGGGTATCCAAGACAGTTGCACAGTCCCATACGGTGGTTTTGCAACTGTAGTGCATTTCAGATGACACAGCCTCAAAGTTTAGTTGACTGAATTGACAGATGACACCTAAATATGAGTATGCTGCCACTTATCTTTGTAATGAATCTTCTTTTGTGGCCGCTATGCTGTTAACATTTCCTATTTTTCTGTGCCCAAGACAGCAATGATGCTTGTCTTATATACGCGTGTGTACCTCCATTTTTTTCTTCTGAAAAACAATTAGAGAGGCATTCTCAATCAGATCAATTGAAAAATCTAAGTGGTGTAAGAATGGAAATATATAAATGTTAATTTGATGTGTCTGATAAAATCTTTCACAATTGAACTTCCAGATCTCCAGCTAGTGAAATTTGGCTAAGAATAAATTGAACCAGGTCAATTTATCAGCAGAAGATTCAACCAGATGATTTTAAACTAAGAGCAGCTTGGGCTTCTCAAATATATTGAACTTGAAAGGTAGTGAGCTAGACCTGGAGCTATTCAACCAGACTGAAGCAGTGAGCAATGAACTCAGTTTTGCAAAAGCTGGTGTCTTCCAGGATATCTGCATCTCCATCCAATTTTACAGTGCTCTGAGCATTGCCTAGAGAAGTCTTCTGCTCATGGTGGCATGGGAACACAATCAGATTCTCCAGAGCCATTAATTGCAACTCCATATAACTTATTTAATAGATAATATTTTAAGTGATTAGGTGATTTTGCAAATGCAAACCTTCAAAATTTTCAACACTATTTAACTAAGTGATAGATGACTGGTGATTTTTAGTACAATAGTGGTTCTTGACTAGTAGATGTCATAGAGGGCTGAGCCATAGAGTCTTATTGAATGTAGTTTCAAAACTGAAAGTGTCTAATTATACTTTCCAATTGGTTTGTGTTTTATGAGAATTTATCAAGATTAATTATCACGATTGTAATCAATTTGCCTTTGAATAACGTGAATGTAGAGTGACTTCTTGAAATTCACACTCTCTATTTATTAAATACAGGGGGTCAGTGCCAGTTTTTGTTTGTATATTTGGAGCATTCATCAGTCACGTTACTGACATGTAGTCAGTCCTCTGAAACACAACACAGCAAGTTCAGTTAAATTCAGACTGACAGCGTGAAAAGAAAGTTGGCAGAACACAGGGTCCCGTTGCTAAGCAATGCTTGGCAATACAACACACGCACATTATGGTGCTTGTGATGACACTATGAGGAGAGATGTTTTCAGTTTAGTGAAAATCCATCATTTCAGAGGAGATGGGGTGGAGCAGTAGCAAACAGGATGAATGGATGGGAGACATGTCCACAGGGAACCGAATTTTGCTGTTAGTTACATCAGTTTGAATATACAAACTTCATCAACGGTGCTCTGGATTAACTGTGGAGTGCCTGCAAAAATTTCTAGGCATTATACTGAAAATGTTTGTAGGGTATCCTTAAAAACCAGTCCACATCTTTCACACTGCTTCCAGCATACTCCTTTGTCACTTCAAGTTGGTGTGAAAATTACAGATAGTTCCACGTGGCTGTGGGCTTCACCGTCAGAGTCATGTCCCTTCAGGTTACTGCAGCCCTCAGCATGCCCAGTCCTTGAGCTCAACCCAGAAAGGTGACTCCGTGCTTGGGCCAGAGGGGGAACAGAGTTGAGCAAGTCCTGGGGCTGATGGGGCGGGGCAGAAGGAGGTGGAGGAGAACCTTTTTACCCACTGAGGAGTTCCCACCACAGCTTGAGTTTGACAGATGGCCGTCCCGTCCTCCCTCCACCTTCCTTCTCTGCTCTGTCCTTAGCTAGGCATCCTCCCTGTGCTTCCAGGTCCAGCCCTGCCACCATACATCCTGCTATAACCCTGAATAGCTGTTCAGCATTTTGAAACTTAGCCTGCTTCCCCTCTCTTCTCTATCCTGCTAGTCTAGTTGGAGATTTTAATTCAGGATTTTTTTTTTTTTTTGTAATGCATCATTTTCACTCTGAACTTACTAATTTTTTCACATTTCATAACAGGAAAAACCAAATTTACTCCAGGTCTGCAATTTTTAAAGTTAACTAAAGTTTAAAGTAATATTTCATGCTTAGTCACATACAAATGAAACAGAGTGAATTCTCAACTGGTATTAAGTCAATGACAAAAATTATGTAGACTTTATGTCTATTGCTAAAAAATGGAAATCAAGAATCCTTAATAGTTCTGGAATCTTGTATGTCTTCTGGGTACATCCTGGCAAAAATGCCAACTGCATTATCCTCATCATTCCTTTTACTGTTGTTTTCACTGGGAGCAAAGCCAGACATAAGAGCAGGAAGGGGCTGTGATCTGGATAGCACGAGACTGCTTAAGAGATGACAAGTCTGAGTTTTCATCTACATCTTCCAAGTACAAGATCACAAAATGATCAAGGAGAATATTTAGGAAGGGAAGATTAGCGGACCATCAATTCTGTGTTTCAAAATGGTAGATGGCATCTCTATTTTCACACCTTTACTTGAAATATGTTCAAATCAGTATGAAGATTTCAAAACTGGCTATTGTTCTGTGTCCTAAAAGATGTAGGAGGAGCCCCTTTAAGTTCACTCAAGGTTTGCTCCAGTAGGTGCTGAAAGCTCTGGTAGGAATCCAACAAGTGTTGAAGAGTGCAACTTAAGCACAAAAGAAAGCTCGGTGAAGCCTAGGAATGCATGAGGATGCTTTGCTAGATCAGATCAGCATGGCTAGTGTGTCACAGGATAGAGCCAGATGTCTACACCTTAAAATACTCCAAAATCTATGTTTCTGTAAAAGAAGCATCACCAATTGCAGGAGAAGTTAGGTGGTGTTTGAGAGACAGGATTTTAGGCAGTATTATTTGTTGTTTTCACTGCATAGTTTGTTTTACAGATATTTTTCAAGCAATTTATTATCTCTCTCTCTGTACTAAAACATGTCTATTGAGATAGAATGTCCTTTCTGATACAGTATTCAAATATGTTTTTAACATACGCTTATTTCAATGAGAAAGCAGAGACTTGCAGGCTGTGGGCTGGCTGTGCACACTTAAATTGTGTGTAGACTGAGTTTGTTTTCACAGAAGCAAGGACACCTGTGCAAAGATGCACCATCATCACAGTCCTGTGCCCTGCACTCCCCTCTGAAATTCACTCCTTTTCAATTCATGTCTCTTTCTTACCTGCAACAGGCTAATCAAGTGAGTTTGGGAGCTTAAAGCTGTTCCTGCTGTATTGATAGAGAGATAATAAAAGTCAGGGAGAATTGTGGTGGAAGAATTCCTAGTAGAAAAAAACATTTTTAAAATGTGAGGATGGCCATGTGGCTTTACGCTAAATAATTTGAAGAGCAGCTAAGTCTGAAATCTGACTTTTAATATGAGATTTGTTATGATATTTTATTATGAAGTTGTAGTAGTGATTTTCAAACCAAAGTAAAAAAACACTTTACTTTCTACATGGTACTGCATTTGAACTGGTCATATAACAACATTTCTCCCCTACTTTTCTGATGAAGAACATCTCTTGGAAATACAACTTCTTTGCAGTGTGATCCTTAAATACATCAGCAGTAATTTTCCCTGTTATTTTGACAGCTAAGCAAAGAATATACGGAAATTAATCTGATGTTCCTGAAATTTTTATGCCTCTTTAGCTTGTATAAAATATAGATATTTGATTAATTTATTTTATAATTAATTACTTGTGATTACTTGATTAATGGATTGTGATTACTATTTTTAAAGAGCATCTCACAGAAATAAAACAAAGCTTCTGCGTTCATACCTTTTACAGTAAGATCTCACCAGATAGAGTCACAGTTCAAAGGTAGCAAGTTCCAATCTGAATGATCAAATACAGCTGTAGGGTTCTGTTTTTCTTTCAGAGGCAACTGTGCTATTTCTTCACTTCCAACCATTCTTCCCTTATCTCTTTCAGTCTACCAACACCTTTCTGTGTCTTTTCTTTCACTAGACTCCTTTTTTGTGTCTTCTATCATAGTCTACCTCCACTTCCCCCAGCCCTGAAACACTTCACATACTCTACTGGTATCTTCTATTCATTCTTTTAAAACTTGATACCCCCTGGAGTCAATAATTAGCATATCATAGCTAAACTGAAACAGTAAAAAGCCAGAGAAGAACAAGAGTCAATTGTGAATAAAAGCTGAAAAAAAAACTTCGGAAATTATTTGCCCATGTTAATTGTAAGAAAACTGAGGGATTTTTTTGTACCCTGGACAGTGCTTTCTACATTGTTAATAATGACTAAATGAATAATTGCTATGTTTTCCAGAAGGAAATTTGGGTTTTTTTGTGTGTGTTGTTTTCTTTTGACAATACTATTTTCAAAACGTAAGCTGAAAGTAAAGAATATTTCTTAGGAGCCCTTCTGGGGCAAACCAGATCTGGAGGTGCTTAGTTTAGCTGAGCTAGTGCAACTGCCTAAATAAAGTGCCAAAGTTCACAATGTTGTTAGCAGAGATAGAAAGATGTTCTTTTTTAACTGATTTATTAAAACCAAAAGTCAAAGATATAAGCCAGTGAAAGATATCTTCTTAAAGTTAGATATAAATTTTCTGTTGGGTGAGTAAGATGTTCCTCTGGATGCAGTTGAATCACAGAATCATAAAATTATTTACATTGGAAAAGACCTCTAAGATCACCAAGTCCAACAGTTAACCCAGCACTACCAAGTGCAGCCCTAAATCATGTCCTTTTTAACTACCTCCAGGAATAGTGAGTCCAGTCTTACTATTAAAGACCGAAGCAAAGACGGTATTAAGTACCTCAGCCCTTTCCTCATCTTCTGTTTCCCCTCATCCAATAAAGGATGGAGATTCTCCTTAGCCCTCCTTTTGTTGCTTTTGTTGAGGGCACCTCCACTGAAATAAACTGACATGTCCTGGTTAAGGCATATATCATGAGACACTTAAAAAGGAAGTGAGAGTGAGGCATCCCAGTCAGGGCAGTTGGATGTCTCCTTCTCTTCACAGGACACAGTTATGCACCATCTCATGAAGCAGTGATGATTGTGATAATTTTTCATCTACATATCACAGAATCACAGAACATATAAAGCTGGAAGAGACACACAAGGATCATTGAGTCCAACTCCTGGCCCCGCACATATCCTTTACTCCAGGCCTATAGGAGACAGTCAGAAAGGGTAAACAAAACAGGAAAAAAAATTATCTGCACTGCTGCTTACAGTCTGATCTACCTTATCCCTAGAAAAATCTTATTTTCTGTAGAGACATCTTGTATCCTTCTCTACAGATGGAAAATGCATCTATTGTAAGTTAAGTACAAAAAACAGCACAACCAGAGCAATAGGTATATATTGAATAAGTTGCAGGATTGCCTGAAAAAACAATGATATTCTATGAAAGTTTTGCCCAAAAAATGGACACCAGTTTTTGACAACAGAGAAAGAAGACTTACAGACTCACCAAATTCAGGGCTAGTTCAATTTAAAAAAAAATACATATATATATATATATATATATATATATATATATATATAAATGCACATCTCTTAGGCAATGAACAAACCAGAAAAAGTCACAGTCACAGACATTGAAGTGAAACAGTTTGGGATCAAGGTATCAAGGTTACCCATTCCACAGCTCTAAACCAAAGAATTGTTTTGAGCCAAAAATGAGCCATGAGCAATGAACAAGAGAATATATACTCTGAAAATCAAAGAGCTGTCATTCTCAGCACCGAGCTGTACCTTTTTACCTTTACACATAATTTATGAAATTCCACCTCAGTTTTAGGTAGCATCTAATTTCTAAGACAACATACAAAATAAGGCTTCATGCTTCTCTAAGACTGCCATTACAAGGAGTCCTGGTAATTACCCACTGAGTAATAAGAATAAAGGTTCTCCAGGCAGATGATTTTGGTAGTTCATGAGTCTGACCTGAGGCATATATATTGTGAACCAGGACATGGTCTGAATTAAAAAAAAAACAAACAAAACCAAACCCTTCCCACCTATTCTGAATTTTTTAGGCAGGATGGCTAGAAGGTTGTGTAAATGTCATAGCTTTTGTACTGCTCTTCAAGGCAAATTAAAGTCTTTTAGTACTAAAGTAAAAGTGAAAAGAATAAGGAAGTGATCCAATAAGCAATTACTATAAAGACAAACACTTTGTCCTTTATCATGTTGTATACCAAATCAAGGCACAGCTAAACTCAGTTTCTGTATTTTGTTCCCCTTAGCGGAGGAAAATGCTAATAGCACTATCTAGGCCCGTTCTTTAGCAGACTAATAATATTATGCATAATCCAGATCCTCAAAAGGACTGAGCTTCTTTAACATGTTGAACTTTCCAGGAGAACAAGATGTTCTTGCTGATGGAAAAAAAATAATCCCTCCTTATACAAAGACAAACATTTCTACCTAATGCTTCCTCTTTGAGTGAGGGTGGCAGGAATCATGCTCATTGAACATTTCTGACAGTGAGGAATGCACACTTCCTGGAACACATTAGGAGGAGGGCCAGAATTCAATACCACTAGTGAGAAAGTGCCTACACATCTCTTTAGGTCAATAAAACACAAAGAAGGAGGTGTAAGTCTCTCTTAGAGGCACAAGATACGGCAGATAATGATAAAGAGAAAGATATCTGATAAATTTCTGTAACTAGAAAGTTTGTCACCAAGCATCGCCATCACTTTAATTAAATCAGGGAATCAGAAACCTGCATGGGGTGAATTGTAACACTCAGGCCCTTTCTGCACCTCTCTGGATACTGATAGGGTCCTTCTGTGCTATGACTTAGATTAGCAGGTGGGCAGCACTTGCTAAAGGACTTTATGGAAATCTAATACATTTATTTGTGGTTCATCAAGAAGAGCTTAATCTTAGCAGCAAGAACCAGATTTTTCATCTGATGGACCTAGTGTCTTGTACTTTTACCATTATTTGGGATGGGGGAGGGGGATACATCTACCTAGTGTAATAAAAATAATGCAGTGAAGCATCTGAATAACAGATGTCTCATCATCAAAAAGGGTAGATGCAAGAGAAGTGTCAGGTAAGGTCAGGTGAAGAATCAAACCCCAATATAATTGGTTTTTATGCGAGATGAAGTGGAAAGCCACATGAAAGCAGTAACTGGTACAGCCTGCAGCAACTTGCCTCCTAAAAAGGATTAGGTGGTAGACAGAACTCCACACCAGAGCTCTGCCCCTTTCTCTGGCTCCTGCTGGTAGCTCAAAATTGCTTCAAGATGTTGGTTCTAAAACTTTAATGAATCCTTTCCTGTGCCCCTCGAGGCAGCTGGGATTAATGGGGATGCTGCAGCTGACGGAGCCCCCAGGGGAAGCTCTGCCACACATGGCACAGCACCGTCATCTGGGGCACTACTTAGTCCCAGAGCTGAAGGCACATTTGCAGTTTGCCACCATTCAAGCAAAATGCTGGGTTCATTTCTTTGTGCAAGTGCCTTGTAATAGCTGTGTTTGTTTACAGAGTGGCTCGGCATTATTTTGCCCAGACATAATCCAAGACATAAACTGGCATAAACAAGTGAGGGAGTGGAAGGCACAGACCGCCTGAGTTCTTACATGTGGTGCTGCAAACCCATCTTGAAGAAACTTTTATGAATGCCAACCTGAATTAAATTAGCTGTACAACCAAGCTTTGATTTCAGAGAGAAACATCCCAGCCACGTATACCTCTTAACAAAAAAGTGGGCACTGCACAGCTTGAGTTCTCCTCGTGCTTTGGAGCTTGTCTGTATCAAGGGAGAGGGTAAAACTACCCTCTTCCAGTCTCTCTGACTTGATCTTCAAGGGAGGCAAAACATTGTCTGTCTTGGTCAGGTTGGCATGAATTGCAAAGACAGTGTCCCCTCAAACCACTGGTGCATACCAGAAATTCAAAGGATGGGATAAAAAAAAAAGATTCCTTTAACGTATTTCTCCAGTATTATAATAAACCCCCTCACTGCCAGAAGGCAGGGATTAAAATTCTGTGTTAGTACGAGTGGAATGGAATTTGGAACAAATAAACAAAAATAATCCTGGGCACATTTCCAAGAGACTGCCTAAGAAGAATGCCATAGGAATAAGTGTCTGTCAAAAGACAAGGGTCTAAAAATGAATTGATTCGGCTTTTGGTGCCAAGAACATTTGACTCTAGAGGAGAGTCTTCATCTTCTTGACTGAAGTTCCAACCGTAGATTGTAAATAGTGAAAGAATTTTAAACTGCCTCTTTCTGCTAATGACAGAAGTGAGAATACCTCTGCAACTAGCAGAACATGATCTATTTTAGGCTAGTTAAAAAGAAAAAAGAAGAGATTTGAAGTACCCAAAAGTAAAGCCCTGAGGCTAATCTCACTAGGTAAATGTAATAATACAAAAATTATAGCTAAAAAAAGGAAGCAGTCTAACACAGAGCCAAGGGGAACAGACATTATCAAGCTGGCCAAAAGCAGGAGGATGTCATTATGGATTAAGATTTTAATATTTAAAATGCTTAAGTGGTGTAAAACTCAAAGGTGGAATGATTTTTCATGTGTCTTTCCAGAAAGATGGGCTTTTTGTAGAACTGAAAAAAAAATCCCAAAAAGAAAAAAATATTGTTAACATGTAAGTCATTAGAGCTGAATAAAAAAAGAAACAAATACAACATGTGCTTTATTTTATTAGGGACTCAACAACAGTTACAGCAAATTTTAAAGAGAGACAGATGTGGCAGCAATTAACAGATAAAAGCTTTCTAGGAGAATTCACAGAAGTGTGGATTGGGGTGTGATCCAATGGACTTGGATGAGACCCCAGATATCTGCAGAAAAAAACATGAGAAGTTTCCTTCTGCCCTCAAGGGCACTGAATGCTCAGAACAGCCTTCAGCAAAGCAGGGGATGCTAACATCATCAGTGAAATAGCATTGAGTACAAGGAGGATCAGCTTTCCAGAAAGTCTCTTACTTAGTGGATGTACGATACCAAGGATACCTGATGTGGCCTGCAGCCCTAGCTGTCACACTCTGAAGAAATCATGATAAAGATAAACAGCTCAGATCACTGCTAAATTTTGCTTTTTGTGTTTTTTGCACAACTAAGTAAACCAGTTGTACACCTCAAATTTAAAGGAAGATAAAAATAATTGCTCGTTTCAGTATGTGCATGTCCTGAAAAGAAGAATCCTAGAGAACAGCATAATGGTACAGGTGTCCCAGTGTGTTAGCCAAAGAGCTGGTTTTAATTGTCATCTTTCTAAATATTATGCAACATTTAGTCTTCTTGTATCTCCATTCCCTATGAGTAAATCAGAGGGGTTTTTTATACTACCATGGTAGAGATTTTTTTAGGATGAAAATTAGAAATTATTAAGTACTTCAATTTTGTGGCAGTGTAGAACAGACAAAGTTCAAAGGACCTTGTAAAAAATAGGTCAGATTGTTGATTACTAAAATTCCAGAGACATAAAAAACAAAGGTTTTAGATTCATCATCATGGCAGTTGTAAACAAACGAAATGATGACAGTGGTGGATGAAACAATGCCCTCTGAAGCTGCGCTTCTGCCACCTCGAAAATAATGCTGCAGGAAAAAAAATCTACTCCTTTATAATGTTGATATTTAGAAGACCTCAAAGTGATAAGAAGCAGAATGCAAGTATTTGTACAATCTTAGAGAAATGGAAAGCACAGATGATTCTTTAAATGAAACCTTTATACATGTCTGGGTCTTGGCCATCTCTCCAAAACTTAATGCAAGGGTTTGAGTGCCACTGATTGCAGTATTGTTTCCTTCAACTTGTTCTTTTATCTTATGCCACTCAAAAATAAACATTCGTAGATTAAAATCTAGAGGTCCTTTTATGGTTCTTCAATTCCTGTACCTCTTGCTGAGATGTTGATTTTGTTTTTTAAGAGTAAATTCCATTACAAAGGACTGTAGAAATACAGAATGCTTCTGCATCATCCACAGTATATAAAGCAAAGATGAAGAATGTCTTGTTATTGGATATCCAGTTTGCTACCCCTCACCATGTATTTTTAGGTTAAATCCATGGAAATCCTTTTTTTAGCACTGGTGTAGCAAACAACAAAACTTAATTTCATGGGATGTCTTCAGGATTGAGGAATATGTTAACTGCAATCTATTCTTTTCACCTGTCCCCAAAACCATGTCAGTTTCAACCCCTTCTTGCCAGCGTGCAGAGCCTGGGGAAGATCTCTCATCCTTCGGTATTTGCAGCCACTCCCACTTGCAGCACCCACGTTTCTGCTTTGCCACTGGTGCTGTGTGGGCAGGCAATTAGTATGTGGCTTGCCATCTCCATCTATGGAGTGGGTTTCTAAAGCTTCATGTGTCTCATCTACTTCATTCTGCAATCCACCCCAAACCTCCCACCAGCCAAAAATCAAACCTCTTTACTTAATTCTTTCCACACATCTCCTTCAGGCAGACTAATGATCTGGTGCTGCTTGTTTCTTGGTAGGAGGGTGCAGCTCCTCCAACACGGTAACCATTTGATTATATTGAGTAGTGCCCTTCAGATCCCAAACCTTTCACAGCATTTTCTGCAACTCCCTGTGAACTGCTTTTCATCATTGGTAAACAAACCTATCAATGTAAAAGCTGAAAAAAACCCCAAAGCCTTCATTTTCTCTGTACCCATTTATGTCAGGTCCCTCTTGATGAGAAGAGTATTTTGCTTTACAAAGAATCTCGGGGTCAAGAAATTGTTGGGTATAAGCAGAAAAGATATGTTAAAAGTGCCCTGCTGAGATTATAGGTGCCTTGTATATCAAGTCTGACCAAAAAATGTTTTGAAATGTCCAGGACATTACATTCTGTAAAAAGTGATTGTGAGTGGAAACTTTGAGCAACTTGTAATAATAATAGTACTACTGAGTACTACTATGTACCAGTATAATTTCAAAAACAATCCTTTATGTATCTATTATTTTTATCACAGTTTCTTTGTTATCTGTTTCAAGAACTTACAATTTCTGAAAGGACAGTATGAAACCAAATGCAAGCAATTGTTTCCAAGGACAGCCATAAACATTTTTATCCATGCTAGGATACTGGGTAAAACTGGAGTGTTACCAAATCCAGCATATCTGTGTGGAAAAAGGCCACTCCTTTGCAGAGGTCTAGCACAATTCCCAACCAGCGAAGCTACCCTCTTACTGTTGGTAAATGCAGCTCCAAGTCTCTGTTTCTTACACGGACTCACACACACAGAGTCATGACAATGCTCAGCTAGGATCATGAGAGGCTGTGGGAAGGGAAGTAGTGGAGGAGTATCTGAAAATGAGCCCAGCAGAGGGGACACCCACACTGAGAGAGGAGGAGGAAAGCATCTGAGCTGGCCATATCACAAATACGGCAGTGGGCGCAGACCCAACACAAAAACATCTCCCTACAGCTCTGCATATAGACACACACGTGCATGTGTAAAACAGAACTGTGTAGGCAGGAAGTTTCATGAATAAATGAATAGTTGTAATATTTACAGATGGAAAACATTTTCAGGTGCAGATAATCCACACAAAAGTATATCAGGTTCACCCTGCATTTCATCCTTGGTCCTAACTCTATGTGTCTTTCAAGCATGTACTGGCAATATGCAGGTTTAAACAGGATCAGTCAATTCTGTTGGTGACTATTTAAATGCATATATATATATATTTGTTTAAGTATTTTTAAATATATACTCAGTGGTATATTTTGCCCACAAGATTTGTGACAGTCATCCAGAAATGTAAAAATGTAGGTGGTAGAAAATACTGAGGGTACTGCTACTGTACTGTAGCATTTTAAGAAAACTATTTGGTGTCTTATGATCCATGAGAAAGACAATTTCATAAAATAGGGGGTGACTGTACTTTTAAGGCAGTTGTGATTGACCCACCCATGGGCATTGCATACATGGGCACTCATACGTGTGTAGGCTGCTAAACAGGAAGGATTCCTTCCCCATACATGAAATATAGATGTCAACGGACAAGAGCGTGAAAATCCCACTCACGCCCATAAACAATTTTTTGAAGAAGACCATTGCTGCAGTCCAAATGTGGGTGTAGTAAATGATTATACATTAATAGGATTACTAAGGTGAACAATTGCTCAATGATTACGGTAAAGAGTTCACTACTGGCCTGGAGGGACTGATTGGCACACTCCTCCTCTGGCTAAACAAAAGCTGGCGTCTTCTTCTGGGGCAAATTTGAATACATTCATTTACTTAATTTGTTCCATGACACAGTCATGTCATTGGAGATTAACATGTCTGTCTTCATTAAAAACAGTATTAGCTTATATTAACAAGTTTTTCACTGCTAAAGAAATCTACTCTGCTGAGTGCCTTACTAAACATTCAGAATAGACTGGTGGTGGTGGTGGTGGTTTGTATGAATACAATACAAGTGTGATAAAAGGTGCTATTAAGAATATTGGTAGTTGATGTAAGGCTGAGGACTTGGCTGCATAGTCCACTCATACTTTTGCAGAAGTAGGATCTGCTAGTCATGGCAAAATTATAGTTCAGAGCTGTTTAAGTAGATTATTTTATATTGCTACTTTTAAAGCCCTTTGCAGTTATAACTTGATTTAATTTTCTATACTTCCTGGAATAAACTGTTGGAGTAAGTTCCTGGGTGCTGTCTGCAGCTACTGGTTTTCATCTCTGTAAGAGATAAATTTGTGTCTGGGACAAAAACTATATGAATGAACATACGGCCGAATTCCAAGGCTGTTTTGCAGCCTCCTATAGTATTTCCTTCTCAGATATAAATATAGAAAAGTTCATAGTTACATAATGTCTTGTTGTGTATGGGCAAATTAAAATGCCCTCCTTTTTCCAAGAGTACACGTAAAGCTTTACCTGATGGAAAATGTCAACACAACAGGAAGCGAAGACCTGAGGGAGGAGAGAATGAGCTGGTTCTCATGCTGGTAGAATCAGAACCATGAAGGAGCGAGGTTCAGACCCTCAGGCAGCATCATGTCCTACCAAGGCAGCTGAAGAGTGGCACCTACTTGAGCCCAGCCCAGGGGAAGGAGTACCTGGGAAGTGTTACTGCCTCATTGGCGCAGTGAGGCCTGGGACGGTGGAGGTCACATCTTGCTGGCCATGCACTCACTCACCCTGTGGCCTGTGCCAGTGGATCACACTGTCTCCTAAGCATGTGAATGAAGCTATAGGAAGCATGAGACTGTAAAAGTTAGAGGGACAGGGAGTGATCAGGCTGAGGAAAAGCTATGCCCTGGTTTTGATTCACATGCTGAACCCATGATGAAAATGGAACTAAAATGTGTCCTGGAAGTTGAGGGATTTTTGTGTATGTATGGAAGTGAAACCAACTAAAACAAATAAATCAGCAAATTCTGATTTATTTCTGAGTGGATGCCTATCTGCAGAATTGGATCAAGAAATAGAAATCAAGGAATCTGTACCTTGATTCAGAATAGCTTTCTGATCAAGTTCTTAAGCCCACAGTTTTCTTCTCTAACAAGGTATTGCCTACAAGTCCGAGTTCAGGAACAGAAACCAATAATGCTCAAATTCTAGTGTTGTTTTTGCCCCAAGATAATGAGTGTGGGAAAGGATAATCAAAGGTATTGATTAGTAAAAATACAAAGGTTCTTTCCAACTGGATAACACCTTGTATTTGTTATGCATAGTATTCGCTTTTTGAAAAGAGGCAGTCAAATGCACCTTGAGACTCTCAGAAAAAGTAGCTCGATATTTCTAGAAGTGCAAAGAACTCTTAGCTTCTGTTATCTTCAGGAGGAGTTTTGGTTGTTGAACACAACTGGAAACCAGTCAAGCATAAAGACATGGCTTCTTAATACAAATCATGGAAATATTGATAGCTAATTGTAATCTGAGTAAATAATAAATACAACCATTTCGTTTATACTGGATTAAGATGCCATGTAATTTTTTGGTCTTCTTTTTATTTGAAAACAGTTTAATACAAATAACACTGGACAGCATTCCTGACAAAGAAAGGGGGAAGATAAGTCTTCACTAACCATCTGAAGACAAGCCTGAGAATTGCTACATCTGCACTCTTCCTGGCATAAGAACAGGAAACCTTAGGTTAATTACACAGATCATCACCATGTCCCTATTGTATATTTTACCCCAGGCACAAACTAAATTAATATTTTATTAGGCATGCATCAGATTGAAAAAAAAATAATGGTGGAGGCAAGGTGATGGAACAGTCACATACATTCCTATGAGATCCTTACAAGTAAACAGGTAAATTGCTCCAAAAAAAGAAAAGAAAGTGAGACGTGAACCTCTGCATTTCTGGAGTTATTCCCAGGATACTCTATCTGCCAAAGCATATGCTATTGTTGGTTGAATTTAATGGACATGTAGCTTTTGGACAGCAACTAGGTGCTCTTTCACAGAACAGAAAAACATACCTTTCATCTGGTCATAAAAAGGTTGATTAGTGGAAATCTGTTAAAATTATAACCTCCAAATGCAGATGAAAAAAAATATATAATTAGCAAAACTAAGTGCATGTTTTAATTAAAAAAAATAAATATTCAATTTGTGAAAAAATCTCCAAACATCTGTTTTCTTAGCACGACCTTTTTTGTTTTAGATATTATATGGAGTCTTCTGTGGCAGACTTTCACCCAGTTGTAGCTTTCTATTAATTTCTTTGGCAAATAAAACTAGAAGGCCAGTGACCTGGTTAGAGACTTTGAGTTGGAAATCTGATTTTTTTTCCCCAGTCTAAGGGTAAGATCATTTCTGATACAAGTTTGCACAGTATTTCCTTGTGCTGAAGTGGTCAGGTCCTTGAACAACCTAATCTGGTGAAAAATATGCCTGCCTATGGCGTGGTGACTGAAACAGCTGATCTTCAAAGGCCCATTCCAATACAAACCATTCTTGGATTCTATGAAGTCAGGTATGAAATACATTTGGCTTTCACTACGCCTATCTTAAATTCTCACCCATTACATGTATTCCATGACCTTCCATTTGCACAACCTCATCTGCAGCTGGTGTGAATTTGATGAGAAACCTATTTGTCAGAAAGAAATCCATGCTGTTACAGTCTTTGTGTGACCCTTTAAATGGCAGTAGCTTTATGACACAAATTTCATCCCAGGTGGTTTTTTAACCACAAAGCTTGAACAACAACACTTCTAAAATCAAACGCAGCAACAGAATGTCAGAGTGCTCTGACAAAAGTATAGGTGAATAATAGCAAAGAAACTGGTATTTGATGACATTGATAGGAAATTATATTAAATCTAACCGCAAGAGCCTAACTGCAAAAGGTAGCAAACATATTCCATTGTAGCATTTGGTGTGAAGATTATATAGGATTTTAAAAGTGCTTTGAAGTTCCTGGTCAACTTAACAATGAAGAGATACTTTTACCCTAGGGCATCAATTATGTATCCACTGTGCTTGCATAGCTTGGGATGTAAATGTTAGAAGGGGGAAATCATTTTCTTTGTGATTTTTACTAATCAACACAGTTTTGAAGTTTCAGTGATAGGCAACGTTATCTTTGTAGATTTCCAACTGAAATTTTTCTCCATGGAAATAAACTGGTCAATCTACTTGCACCTCTTGGCCTCTTCATTATTTCTATGAGAACAGGCCTCCTTCACATCAAGCAGGGAGGTTTTATTATCTGACATGGCAATAGGCCTGTCAGTGTCACTTCAATAAGGTTATGGAGATTATTCTGGGAGGTATTGGAAAACACCAGAAAGACAACCCAGTCATTGGTCCCCTTCCATGAGGGGAAAGCCCTGTTTGTCAAACCTGATTTCCTTTTATGACAGGGTAACTCACTTACTTGATCGAGGAAAGCCAGTTGATGTAACATTTTCGTATTTCAGTAAAGCTTTTGATACTGTCTCTCATAGTATCTTTTTGGAAAAACTGTCCAGCACACAGCTGGATATACACATCATGTGATGGGTGAGCAACTGGCTCATGGGTCGGGCACAAAGAGTTATAGTGACTTGGGTGACATCAGGCTGGTGACCCGTCACTAGTGGGGCTCTGCAGGGCTCCATCCTCGGCCCTGCGCTCTTTGATCTCTTCGTAAATGGCTTGGACACAGGACTGGAAGGGATACTGAGTAAGTTTGCAGACGATACAAAACTGGGAGAAGTTCTCTACTCCCTGGAGGGCACAGAGGCCGCAGAGAGACCTTGACAAATTAGAGGGCTGGGCAATCACCAAGGGTACGAAATTCAACAAGGCGAAGTGCCAGATTCTGCACCTGGGATGGGGCAACCCTGGATGTACAGACTGGGGAATGAGAGGGTGGAGAGCAGTGTGGTGGGAAGGGACCTGGGGGTGCTGGTCAATGGCAAGTTGAACATGAGTCAGCAGTGCCCTGGCAGCCAGGAGGGCCAACCCTGTCCTGGGGGCATCAGGCACAGCATCGCCAGCTGGGCAAAGGAGGGGATTGTCCTGCTCTGCTCTGCACTGGGGCGGCCTCACCTCCAGTGCTGGGGGCAGTTCTGAGTGCCACAATATAAAAAAGACTATTAGAAAAAAAGGTATTAGGGACCATCCAAAGGAGCACCATGAAGATGCTGAAGGGCCTTGAGGGGAAGCCATAGAAGGAACAGCTGAGGTCACTTGGTCTGCTCAGCCTGAAGAAGAGGAGACTGAGGGGAAACCTCATTGCACCCCACAACTTACTCACAAGGGGAAGCTGAGGGGCAGGCACCAATCTCTTCTCCCTGGTGGCCAGTGGCATGACTCGAAGGAATGGCCTGATATTGTGTAAGGAGTATAGGTTGGATATTAGAAGATTCTTCACCCAGAGGGTGATTGGACACTGGAACAGGCTCCTCAGGGAAGTGGTCACAGCATCAAGCCTGACAGAGTTCAAGAAGCATTTGGACAGTGCTGTCACACACATGGTGTGACTTTTGGGGATGATGCTGTGCAGGGACAGAAGTTAGACTTCAATGACGCTTGGGGATCAATTCCAACACAGGATATTCTATGATTCTGAGACTCTGTGATTCTAGGCCTCGACATAGATTTCACAGAGAAGCTACACTGCTGAAGGATTGTGTTGATTAATTCAGTTTCACTCTTTCTCCATAGTTCCTGTATGCTTTAGAGTATGGAAGGAATCCTTTGATGCCATTTCTTGGAATGAAATGACTTCCCACCTACAAAATCCTGGTAAGTGCTTCTGAACAAAGACAGAGGCCTGGGATGATCCATAAACCATGCGCAAAAACATGACCCCTCAAACATACACCAAATTTTCATGCTTAGTTTACAGATGACCTGTTGGAGGGTGAGAAGGGGAAAGAATAAATAAAACATCTTTCCATCTATTTAGATCTTTGGATCCTTGATCTCAGCTCTGAGTTAAGCTCTCCAAGACTGTCTCCCATCTTCATTGCAAGTCAATGGAGAGAGTCCCACTGAGTTTGTTGGAATGTAGATGAAGCTCTTAGGATACCATAACTCAAAATTGCAACGCTCATTTATTGTAGCTGTGAGCACCATAGCAAAAGGCTGTGTCAGCCAGCCCTCTAAAACCTAACATTACATGGCTTATAAATTTGCCATAAAGCTTGAGTGGAGATTAAAGCTTGTCAACAAATCATATGGCCTTAGTAAGCAGTTAAGTTTTAATTTTTTTTTCCTTTTTTTTCAAAATAGGAAATAATTAGGTGTGACAATTCATTAAGTTTAAAGTTGCAACAAAATAAACCATGGGTTTTGATGAAATCTTCTATTTTTCAATTTTCTTCTTTGTTTAATCTGAATCCAGAGCTTAGATTTTAACTTTGGAGGCCTGTACCACCATTTGACCTTCTTCAATCTTTTTTTCCTAACATTTGCTTATATGTAAGTCTTAGAAAACATATTGATAGGTAATGATTATTTTTCTTCTTGAGGTCCTCTGAAAGCTTTTGCCAATTTTGGTTTGTTTCTTGCACAGAGACTTACGTCTCTCATAGTAAACTACTATACAGCACACATAAAGAAAGGCAAATTAAGTATTTTCCCCAGGCTTATATGAACTTGCCTTGGGTTTATGTCTTGTTTTATGTACTGTTTTATGCATTTAGCACTTCATAACAAACTGAGCTGCCTTTCAGGAAGACGCCACCTGGTTAGAAGGTACAGAATGGACACTGTCCTTGAGGGATCATCAGGAGACGTTGTTCATGAGGGAAGAACAGTACCAATTCAGATTTCCCCTAAGTGCTGCACATTTATTTTCTAGAACCTCCTAATGAATGTGGCATACTCTCCCTTCCTCAGTAAACCAGGCACAGAAGCAACAGAGCACAAGAAAAGTGCAACTGCTTTTTCTATTACACTCCCTCCCCACACCATTTTTCTCATGAGGCACTCACAGGGGAAGCGATCTTTCCTCTCTTGAAGGCAAGTACTGTTCTCAATACCCCTTTTTATGCTGACCATGTAATAGGAGGAAGAAGGAACTATTTAGTCCTTCCTTCCCTGCATGTCCAGGATGCTGCCTCCAACCTATTTCTGTATAAAGCTATTTTCACTTAAATTGAAATGTAGTTGATCATCCATCTAAACACAAGCCAGACTTGCTGAAGACTTTAAGAGGTCAGTTTTTTCCTGGCAGCTAAAACCAAAACAATAGTAAAAGCTCAGCTCTCACTGAAACTCTCTTCTGGTCACTATAAATACTGTGGGAAAGAACACTAGCCCCAGTGAAAGCAAATGTTAAAACCTGCAGTCTGCTACATAACAGTTAAGATCTGCTGTCAATTTTCACCATTTAGCCACCTGAAAACCCAGTGACACCACACGGATGTAACAGGATTTCACCATTGCAAAACATGCAGTATATTTCACAGGATGTCAGACTTTCACTCCAAGTGTCACTAAGAACACTTTTCATGAAAATGAATTCCTATCCTCTGACTTGTCTCTTTCCAAAAGCCTTTGTACCTTTTCTTTCCCCCTGCACTACCCCCCTACCCCCTCAGTATTTAAGGGCCTCAAATGAAACTCAGTCCATTTCTTTACTTTTCTTTTTCCCTCTGAAGATTGCTGTGTGAACTTATTTCATTCTGACATTTAAAAACACATGATGAATGCTATCATTATTATCACCAAGAATAACCGAGTAAGGAGCTTTCTAGTAGCTATCTAGCCTTTGTGTTCCTGGGTCTTTTTATGCTATTTGATTAAAATTTACCATTATGAATATAAATGCCATTATTCCTGTCTAAAAAGATTATTGTTGTGTCTATTTTTCATCTGTATTGACCTTGTCCTTTTAACGTGACAGAGACTTCATTCATATATAATCACACTGAGATATAAAGGTGGCCCATGAAATTAGGTCCTGGAAAAAAAAAATAAAAAGGAGAAAGAACTGTGACCTAGATGTTGAGGAAAAAAAAATCAGTTTAGTTTAAAGGTTTTCTTTGCATTTCGTTTGTTTGTTTTTAAGTACTACAGCATAATGAACAGGCTGACAAATTTATCACTCTCTCCTGAAAAAAAAACAAAACATGACAAATAAAAAAATCCAACAAAAACAAACAAATAAACAAACAAAATCCCCAAACCAAAACCAACCAACCAACCAACCAACCAAACCCACCAAAAACCCCCAAAACCAAACAGAAAACAAACAAACAAACCAACAAACCAAAAAATGCCAAACCCCAAGAAAAAACCTGATTGGAAAGTTATTTGTAGAAATGGTTCTCACTTCCTCCCTGTTCCAATTTGGTTTTGATCTGCAGACAATAGGGAACTATTTGCCACTTATAAGAGGAATTCATTTTTGGGCTAATTCAGTCTTCATCTGAACCCAACTGTAAGAACAGAGAGTTTTTTCTATACCTGTTTTTTTTCTGCATTTACTCCAGTAAACTGTTTGTCTTTTCTCTCCTGCATCTCTGACTAGTTTCAAACAATGCAATGAGGTAACAGAATAAAAGTGAAATAATAAGAGCAGAATCTGGCTTGCTAAAATTTTTAATACCTTAATGACCAGAATAACTGAGATAGCTACTGCTGGGGCTTCGAATTCCTACATTCATTCATTCATTCACAGATTCACAATGAAAGAGTTTCTCAGCTGTTCTAATTATCATTGAAAGTACATACACATGTCCTCCTACTAATTCATAACCTATGTTTGCCAGCTAGTCAAAGCATGAACCAAGCTTACTGCAATTTTAGCAAGCCTGAGAATCGGGCAAGGTTTTCTGCAATTTATTTTTATTTTTGGAATAGATTTGCTTCCCTGTCTGTAGGATGTTTTAAGTAATCCAATATCAACCCATCTTTCAAACCAGACAAAAAAAGAGCTTTTGTTAGTGGAGATGGTAATTAACATGTAATCCACATAAAAATTTTCCAAATTTACTTTATGTTTGCACAGGCTTACATGGCTAGCTTAGAAGCTGTGTCTGGAAGAAAATCAAACACAGGAATTTCTACACTGATGATTCATCCACCCTCTCCTGTTGGTTACAGCAGAAGGGAGCCTACAAGAAAGATGGAGAGAATATTTACAAGAGCATGTAGTGCCAGGACAAGGGTAAACGGCTTTCAACTGAAAGAGAGCAGGTTTAGATTAGATACTAGAAAAAAGTCTTGACTGTGAGATTGGTGAGGCACTGGCACAGGTTGCCCAGGGAAGTTGTGGATGCCCCATCCCTGAAAGTGTTCAAGGCCAGGTTGGATGGAGCTCTGAGCAACCTGGTCTGGCGGAAGGTGTCCCAATCCATGGCAGGGGGGTTGGAACAAGATGATCTTTGAGGTCCCTTCCAGCGCAAACTATTGTATGTGTCATCTTTACAGATTTCAAGTGTACATTAGGAAGGAGGGAAGGAAAAAAGGAAGGAAGGAAGCAAGCAGGCATGCGTAGGTATTTTTCATTTCACAAGCCACCTAGCTCTATTTTATACAAGAACCGACAAAAATGCCACTGTTCCTCTCTAAAATGTATCACGTGTTCTACAATTCCTATTTACCAAATTATGTAGTTGCATGTTATGACTCTATGTTATATGTTTGTATTCAGTCCTTTCTAAAATTTCAGTTGATGATCTGGATGGGGAGATGGAAGTTAAGAATAAGTTCTCAGGTGGCAGTAAGTTGACTGGGTCTCCTGGAGGACATGAAGGTTCTGCAGAGGGATATGGACAGGCTGGATAGATGGGCTGAGGCCAGCGATATGAGGTTCTATAAGGCAAAGTGCCAGGTCCTGCCCTTGGGTCACAACAACCCAGGCAGCGCTACAGACTGGGGGCAGAGTGGCTGGAAAGTGGCATAGAGGAAAAAAGAGCTGGGGGTGCTGGTGACAGAAGCTGAGCATGAGCCAGTGTGTGCCCAGGTGGCCAAGAAGGCCAATGGCACCCTGGCCTGGATCAGCAACAGTGTGGCCAGCAGGACCAGGGCAGTGGTCATCCCCCTGTACTTGGCACTGGTCAGGTTGCACCTCGAGTACCATTTTTCTTTTTGGGCCCCTCACTTCAATAAAGACAAGGAGCTGCTGGAGCATGTCCAGAGAAGGACAACAAAACTGGTGAATGGTCTAGATGGTTAGTTCTATGATGAGCAGCTGAGGGAGATGGGGTTATTTGGCCTAGAGAAAAAGAAACTCAGGGGAAGACGCTATCCCTCTATACAGCTGCCAAGAAGGGGATTGTAGCCGGGCTGGGGGTCAATCTGGACAACTAATGACAGGACAAGAGAACATAGCCTGAAACTATGCCAGGGGAGGTTCAGCTTGGACATCAGGAAGAATTTCTTCATGGAAAGGGTTGTTGGATATTGGAATGAGCTGCCCAGAGAGGTGGTTACCATGCCTGAAGGTATTGAAGAAATGACTGGGCACGCACTTAGTGCTATGGTCTAGTTGTCAGCGTAGTCACGGATTGAAGGTTAGACTCGACCTCAGAGGTCTTTTCCAACCTAAATATTTCTGTGATTCTGTGATTCATAACATCACGAGGTCTTTTCCAACCAGATACTGATCAGTTATGCAGTACATTAGACCCTGGAATCTCAAGAAGGCTCTGTTATGTGGATGGGAGGAATAACCTTTTGTGCAGTCAAGAGTCAGAAAATGCTGCAGAGAAGGCATCTGTAACTGTAAGTGTGTGGGACAACTGCAACTGAGTGGGACAAAATACAGGCCCTCCTGTGCATGCCAGGTACGCTATTTTTGGAATCTACTTAATCCATTTCTTATAATATTCAAAAGACCAACTCATCAAAAGCCTTCAGTATGAAAAACTTGAATTTACAATGCTTCAAAGCCTTTAATTGTTTAATTAGAATAGCCAAAACTTCATTATTACCTGCACTATACACTAACTCTTTTTCTTTCTTGGAAGGTAAATGGAAGTGGAATGATTTCCAGGGAGACAACAGGCCTGGAAAATACACCTTCTAAAGGACAAATTCTGGAACATAAAAGTGCTTTATAATGTGGGATTAAAACGTAAAGAATTATGAAAACCTAAATACAAGCAGCATGGATGTTTCTCTTTCACTGTGGAAGATAAACTGGTGAGGTTTATCTTTATTAGGAAGCATTTCCTTTGCATTAATTATTACTTGAACTAATGGGGAGCCAAGAGACAGTCTATACAATATGGTATTCAGAGTCCACAGACAGTATTATTCATCCATTCTGTGTATAATACAGAACCTTTATGTATTTTAACAGTCTTTTTTACACTTGTAATTCTAATTTATTTTTTAAATGTGTAAACGTAATTCAGCTGTATCTCACTTATGCGGTCCACAATGACTATATCTATACAAAAATCAAAAAGTATCAGCAAATTTTTACAGACATTAAAATGCAATTCTCTATATTGTAAGTCGCTTGAAGAGCCCTTGGCATTGTTTTTATGTAAGCCAAATAATATTCATCCAAAACATTTTTGTGAACAACTCAGTGTTAGCACAGACCTGTAATAATTATCAGGAGGCCGTCTGGTAATTTTTAAGTGTGTTAAATGTACTTGTTGACACATGAGTCATGAGGGTGCTCTGCTGCATAGTATTAAAAACTCAGAGGTGGCATCTCAGAAAACATTTCTTAAAAGAAAAAAGAAGTAGTCACTGCTACTGACAGAAGTGAAGTTCAGATTTTGGTCACACTCGACCATCCAAAATTTCATTAAGAGAAAGTGAGTCTTCCATCTAATACAGTACATACAAGGGATGTGGTGGTTTGTTGATTTTTTCTCCAAATCTGGCTATGGGGTGGGTGACAATTTGACAAGTATTACTGTTAAAATAAAACAAAAATATTAAAGTAACTCTGATGACTGAGAACTCTATGTCTTAATCTCATGTGAATACCTGTGATTTTAAATGAGGGGTGCCTCATTTGAAGCTAATGAAGTTACATAACGGTGAAAGCAGGATGTAAGAATTTAGGTTGTTTGGGTACGTTTATGTTGCTAAAAAAAATAATGTGTGGAAATGAATGTATGTATTGGACCACTGGTCTTCCACAAAGTTTATTTGTTGCTTTTTTTCCCTGTATTTTGCTTCCAATGGTTCCAGCAAGCTGCACACAACAATACCTGGACATTTTCTTCAGCTCCACTGATGTCCAAGACTGCTTCTGGAAATGAGTGTGGACAAAACTGCCACAGGCTTATCTTCCTCGCTTTACATCATCTTCCGACATCATCAGGCTTTGTGTTTTCTCGTGTGCTTCCATGTGTCCCAAAGACAGAGCATGTACTCTTGTTTTTTCATCATATAAACACTGTTCTTGTGGTCTACAACACAATCCTTGCAGTATTTTAGCGAGTTTGAAAAGAACCTCCAATCTCTTAATTACAAAAGGTAACAATTGTATCACAGGGGCAAAGGAGGATCGAGGAATAAGCCATACAGTGTAGGTATGGCTGTTCTATCCGGGTAAGATAACATTAACCAGCAGAGAACTGAGCCTAACTGTTCATTTCAGCTAGCCTGGGGTCTGGGGACTAGAGCTCTGTTACTTGGTGACATGGACAGCTCAGCCAAAAGAACAAACATTCAAGATATCAGCACTGGGACACACAAAACATAGCACCTGACGGACTGAGAGCAAGAGAAATTGGGAGCAGAGAAGTGAAGAAAAGATTCATAAAAATGGAAGAGATACGTTTATAGAGGAAAACTTTTTACATTAGCCAGAGAAGAAGGAAACAGATTGCAATGTGGAGGCAGATGCACAACATAATTAAGGAAAGGAGTCACAGAAAGGAAGAGGGATTATAAACTCCTCACTGAGAAGAGTATTTGTGTAAATTATTTTTAAGAATACTGATGAAACTGGGACAAGCAAATAAAACAGTTATTTTACTGCAAAATGTGGATAATTCTTGTACTAGCTTAAGTAAAGACTTAGTTAAAGGTAGATTTGGGGAGCTTTGCATGTTTAATGACTGTATGCATCTGCTGCCACATGATCCATGATCGTACAGGTGTGGGAGTGGATGGGCTTAAGCTACTTGTAAATCATCCAATCAAAACTACTGCGATGATCTAGGGCAACTGTGCTGTGGCATCCCATTTACGTGAAAGGCTGAATAAAAAAGGTCTAGAATATGTGCCAACAAGACCAATGGATCTGAGAGGCATGCAATGAAATGAGGCTTCAGAGTATATAATTCAAAGCCAGAGGAGGCCTGAGAAATAACATGAATATATCCAATGGATCGTAATTTTACTAGGATTTTAAAAAAGATTAGTTATCACTAGCTTTTGAAAGCTAAGTGTTTATTACGAAGTTCTATTATTTATTGCAATAAACTTGAAACACTGCAATTACTTGCAATGTGCAAAGACAATATCAAAATTCTTTTTTTGCTTAATGAGGAGATGAAAATAGAAGAGATAAAACAATTTGAGATAAAGAGCTTTGTAGTGTCGAATTCTCAAGATTACATGGAGATAATTTTAAGGTTCTGTGTAGACCAAATCTCACAGATTTAATAGAAATAAAATCTTGTAAGGCAACTCTCTACCTCATTGAGAATGTCATGCCTAGTAAACATACTCGCAATGAAGAAATCCGACTGCAACAAGAGCTGTAAAAGTCACAATCTCCCATCTTCATCAGAAGGATGTCAATAAATTAAGACTTTGCATCCTTACGCTTCTGAGCAATATAAGGGGTTTTTGTGTTTCTGCACAGCTACCTCTGAGTAGAAACATTAATGCAAGCCATGCACACTTCTCAGTGGAACACACACTTACAAGGGTTACCTTTGTGTAGATACAATCAGAATTTACCGGAAGATGCCAGAATATTCCCCACTGATTATTGTCAGCTGTATTAATGCAATTACAATGGCTTGAACACTTTGGTACTTTCCAAGGACCTATTTATATAGCAGTCTATTACTAAACTCTGACAACAGCAGCCCAAATTATGATGCACTTACTCACCCTGGAGAGTACTTTGTACCATGAGTAGTCTCACTTTGAATAAAGCATTCACGATCTGGCCCATTACCCTTTAATTATAGATGTTTCAGAGAAGAGTGAGCATCAGGGTTTACTGCACTATTTATAAAACAAGCTACCAGCCAAACATTGTAGGACTTCTACAGCTTTAAAACCTCTAACATTCTTTCCCTTTAGGAGCTCTTCCACTGTGCACTTGAAGCTCATTTGAATGTATCGAGAACTTCATTGTAGTTAAGGAGGCATCCACAGATGAGAAATAATCCCACTCTTGGAAAAATCCAGCAGTTAATTAAAACATCTGATTTATAATTTCTGTTTTGGAAATTAAATACAATGTGTTTATTAAATGAAACACATTGTGTTTATTAATATTGACAATAAAGCATTCTGCAATCCTAGCATGTCATCCTACCTTAAAGCATTTTAGGATGCACTACAATAGTAGTTCTCTTTAATTGTATTTGGAAATGCAACGCAAGTGCTTCTGCTGGAAAAAGTTAATTTGTCTTAATTTTCCTATGATTTCTAAAAATGGATTAGAATTAAATGTCATGTACCTTTGGAATGTGTATGTTTGGTAACTAACAAACTCACTTTGTCACTGTATTCAGCTCATTGTGTGAGCTGAATACCCTCTGAAATGCAATGAGATCTGTCTTCATTGATTCTTATACAAATATGACTACACCAAAGGACTAATATACAGAAACCAGACTCTCTCTGGCAAAAACTAGGAGGAAGCACTTTATTCCCATCTCTTCATTGACAGTGCTACCACTTTGATTTGCAGTTGCTACCACTAAAGATTGTTTGAAGCAGGACATGAGCCTGAAGCAGCAGTGCTTGGATACAGCTGCACAGGTGGGATTTTCTCAATGTGTAGGAAGAAACATGTATGGTATTCCTGGGCACCAGGGGGAGGATATGTGATATGTTTCCATATTCCACATATAGGTGGAAGCAAAGAAAATACGGCAGAGGTCTCCAGCTGTTCTGGCCTTACTTGGTGGCTCTTGGTTCTCTGCCACTGTATCATAATGTAAAATTTGCTAGTTTTCCCCACTGTGCACGGTTCCAGAATTCATGGGGAATGTACCCTCCCTCTTAAACTTATTCTCTGTGGTTCAGAACTTGTACTGTTTTTGCTGGATTTTCAGAGCTCTTGCATGTTATATAGAGGCTGCAGGTTATATACCATTATTAAAATACATGCGTATCCAATGCAGTTTTGTTTCTGTAAAAGTTATTCTCAGCTTTTACCAAATAAACATTCCTCTCCATGATAGTTCCTGCTCCCTAGATACTTATGTTACCTTTTTTGCATGGTTTATGAGTGGGTCCTTATCTGACACCTTCCTTTATCTTTATTTAGCCTCACAATAGCCTATCAGGTTGAAAATTATTACCTTCCACCCAGAAGGAACGCCATGGCAGGTTTTGTCTGTATTTCTTAAGGTTTGCATTGTATAACTCTGCTAACCATTACCTTCCTTTCCCATTCCCTTCCTTTCCCATTCCCAGAGGAAGTCATTCACAGAGGTGAAAGGATTCTTCTGCAGAGGTAGGTTTGACCATCCCCTCCAAATGGGGGGCATTCTATCTATGTTAAAGGAAGTTTTGCTGGTGTAATTGCTTCTCTGTAAGAGTATTTTATTATATAGCCATGCCAGTGAAGCACAGCTTTATCACTCTGCGTTTCAAACCAGTGAAGTTAAACTGGCAAAACTTCTAAGTGTACAAACAGCAAAGTCAGCGAGATTTTTCTGTGGATGTCAAGAAAGGGCATGAAAAAACAGAGGGCTGTTTCTTCGGGTACAAATTATATTTGCTTTGTGTTCTAAAGCAAGGCACTGGATCAGCTGAGTTGTTGCTGTCAGCCTTTATCAGATGCTACTGACAGGAACTTGGGAGATGTGATAATTTCTTGAGAAAGAGCTGGAGAACTCCACAGTGACAGGAAAGGGGAGAATTACACTTGTATTCAATATGTTCCCACTGCCTATAAAGACAGGTGTGTGAAAAAAATTGTTCTTGCTTGTGCCAAAGTTAAATCTAAAATGGAAGCAGTTCTTTTGCTCCTGGTGCTCTCTGGGAGCAGACTGCTCTTCAAGGCCACAATACGGGGATCAGAGACCCTGCAATTAATGATAAATATCTCTTTACATGAAAGATGATAGTCCCAGACCCAATGCTGTCCTTTCTAGCCTCTGTATGTGAAGACAGTGGCACCATAACATGAAGTAGAATCAGAAAGCCTAAGTAAGGTGCTGAATGAGTATCAGCCTAGCGTCATCTAACACAAAATATAAGACACAGGGGCTTAGAGGAATTTAGGTCATCTGACTCAGAGACTCAGTTCACTGAGTACATCATAAATGCTGCCTTTTAAATACCCTGTTTTGGAGAAGAGCTTAGAGTGTGTAATAAAAATGACTTGATTTCTAATAATAGTCAATTAGAAGTTCTCTTTAATTGTATTTGGAAATGCAACGCAAGTGCTTCTGCTGGAAAAAGTTAATTTGTCTTAATTTTCCTATGATTTCTAAAAATGGATTAGAATTAAATGTCATGTACCTTTGGAATGTGTATGTTTGGTAACTAACAAACTCACTTTGTCACTGTTTATGATCTCAGAATTCTTTCCATGGAAACTATTATAAGGTCACTACTATCATCAAGCAGCAATGAATGCTGCTCATATTTTAAAGAGTCATTAGGGAAAGGACAATCCTGAGGCCTTAAAGTCCATTTGTGTCTTCAACGGGGGAGGAATGTATAGTACCTTTTTGTGTATATATGGTCTCATATGTTCATAGACAGACATTTTTGGTTTGAAGATTGTAAGTCATGCATCGTACCTCTTACAGAAAGCTACTTGCCAGTCAGAGAAAATTTGCTGGGTTCCTAAACTACATCTTCCTAAATGGCATACGTTTAAATGAAGACAAAACCTGTAAGGTACCATAGTCTCAGTTTCCATCAGCATCTTTTAAGGGCATCCATAACCTTGCAGAACTGAGGTGGTCACTGAAAGCCAGATCCTGAAATGTCTCTAAGAGCACAGAGTTCTTAAAGTAAATGCGCGTATACTTCCACTAGAAGATGTCACTGCACTGCCAAGCTAGTGTAAAGCTGGTGTACTCAAACAAATATTTGGTGCAGGACTCATTCATTGATACAAGTTGTCCCTGTGGAAAGGCCTGATATTTGCTCAAAACCAAATAGAAAAAAATACACAGAGCCACAATATTTTTTTCAATAGTATTCTGTGTGAGGGAATTTTTCCTATTTCATTAGGTCCCACAGCGTGTATACTGCCAAAACAGGGGACTCCATAGCACAAGATTTCACTAGTGTACTGGAAATGAGAATGGTTTTAAAAGATTTATTATATATGCATGATTATACGTATAATTCAGCTAATGAGCCTAACTTAAACTGTTGCTGAAGAACTGCCACTGATTTATAGGATAGCACTGGAAGCAAAGGAGAAAATGTTGTCAGTAGAGAACATACATGCATGCAGATATATACCGTAGTCAGCAGAAGATAACTTTCAACAGTCAAGGCATTTGTTCACACTTTTCTACTATTAATCTGCTAGCAGGTTTCACATTAGCTGAAACTCTTCTCTAACATTTGAGAAGATTTAATTAGAATGAGGAAGGAAGCTGAATTTCAAGATCTGCATTAAAGAAAAAATATAAACAGAGGAATAGCTTTGAGATGACAAATTGAACATGGAGGTTTAAAATTGTTTTGCTCAGAGCTGAAACTGAGAAATAATGGATGAGCAAAGGTGTCTAAAACCTTGATTTGTTAATCTAATATAATTGCAGCTGTTTGCTAATACAGACCCTAGATAATATTATTTGGCAAATATAATAGTTTTATAAATAGGTATGATGTAACATTCACCTTAGGGTTTCAGAGTACATCAGCTAGTTATAAAAAAAATGTGCATAATTTCTTCTTTTTCCCCTCCTGTTGTCTTTTCTTTCCTCCAAGTATTTCTTTAGTCTTACCAGTCTTAAATAATGATAATGAATTTTCTGATGGTTTTATTCTTAATAAAACTGTCTTTTTACATATTTTTTTTTCTAGAAACCTTCAGAGGTGTTTGAATTTTCCATATGTAGCATTTCAGGTTACAAATCTGAGTGTCTCTGAGGTATGGCTAGTTTACTGAAGATTAACTTATCTCAGCAATTTAACCCCTTTAATGTTTCTTACACATGCCGTCTTCTGATTAATTTGTAGTCTTTTGGGGGAAAAAAGTTTTCAATTTTTTTAAAGCAAGTGACAATAAAAAACTGTAGTTGTGTGCCGCATTTCACACACACGTGTACGTACAAGAAAGCTTAAGGGGAAACATTTTTATATATCTTAAATGACAGCCATTAAGTTTTATAGAGTCTGATTCAAAAGTGTGTGGTGCTGCTTTGGGAAGCAAAATGCTTATCTGAACGACCTTCTTTGCTACACAGACAAAACTTGAACAAGGAGCACCATGTCTGCTTGCTGCAAACATAGCTTTAGCAGTCTGAGGGCCCCACAGATTACTGGGTTTTCTGTGGTATATAATCATTGGATGGCACAGTTTTATTGACAATGTATTGTCAACCCCACGAAAATATTTTTTTCCTTTTTTTTTGGTGCTGATCATAATTTTGCAGTTATTTTTAATTTTTGTCCTGCTATTTGTTTTCTTCCAGGCTTCCACACATCTTTGTGACAGCAATAGCTGTGCTCTTGAGAAAGTAATTTATACCTTTGGCATTTTTCAGCTAGAGATGGCCACAAGTCACACAGGTTTCCTGACTTTTTGAACAGAGCCAGAAAGGGACAGGACATCTTGGATTTTGGGGAATGATTGGAAACCAAGTGATAAAAATCTATATGTTCTCTGTTAGGAGTTAACGTAATACTGAGTATTTAGTGGTATTTACCCTCTTCATGCTGTGTTAACTTTAGTATCCACTGGCTGGTTCTATCAGATTTGGCACAGAGATTAAGATCTCAAAGAGAAATGTTTTTCTAGAAGTCTCATTTAAAAAAAGACACTTTGAAGATACATACCCTAAATCTGAGTTTTACTTAATAGTATACAATTTCCTTTAGGATCTTGCAACATATGTTGTGTTCTTCCACCAGTCACTGTCTCAGACCACAGTCAATGACAATCTGAAGTGGTAGTCACCTGCCTAAATATAGATGTCCCGTGCCACATGGGGTGCCCTAACACATTTCTCCGAGCCATCAGCTGCCACTTCAGAAGACCAGTGAGCCCTTATCTTACCACGAGGATGGTTCAAATACTTTGTGAATTACAAAGAGCAGCTAAATCAAGCCCTGGATCTTCACTGACTATAGTGAGCTCTTCATTGCAAAGTCTGACTGAATTTACAGTAAATCCCAGCCCAAATGGGGGATACCATTGCCTACTGTCAATGACATTGTAAAAACTGTCTACTTACTACTGCTCTAGAAGGATGTTAAGTCCTACAAATCCTGCCTGCTGGTTCTGTTCCATTTTATTTGACTTCTTGACTAAAGGAAAGCTGCAGTGTAATTTCATAGGCTTTGAAACCCATAACTGGAAGAAGAGTTATAAATGTCCCAGCTCCAAAAAAAGTGCCAATAAAAGGTTTTAATCAAAAGTGAGGATCCCGTGCAGAGTGCTGGGACTTGCCAATCTCAGAGCTCATCAAGCAGCTTCTCTCATGAAAGGTGAGATTCTGAAGCCAGAGCAAAGCCACTGCAGAAAGCCACAGCATCCCCCGAGTGACCCCCTTTTAGAAAAAATAGGAGTAAAATAAAAAGGCAAAGAGTAAGTCGGTAGTTAGCCAGGATGAAAAAAAATTTTCATTATAGTCTTGACCATCAGCCTGTCTTCAGGATTAATTTATTTGAGCCTCAGTTTGAATTTTCCCCCAAACTCACTGGCTAAGTTCACATTCATATTAATCAGTCAAAACAATCAACATGTGATGGAAAATGGTATTCTTCTGGGCTAGGACTTTTCATTTAAATTTGCCCTTCAAAGCAAGTCCCCAACCCTTAAAAATAGCTGTGGGGTTTCTCCTTCAGCAGCTATTGAGAAGTAACTTCAGCAGCTCCAGGGCTGTGCAGGGGACTGTCTGTCTCCATTAAATTGAACTGGCCAGTAGCAAGTGCAATCCTCTGCCTTTTGCTGGAGGTTTATGAAGACTTGCATCTAGTGGCTACCAGCCCCCTCCTGCCTGCCTTGGCCTTAACCTCCTCCTCCTCTCCAGGCCTGATTCTCACCTTGGTTTTGAACTGAGAGCCCTACTCCTTATCTGCCTCCTCATAGCCATTCCTTCAGATGTGGGTGTTATTTCTTGATAGAATACCCAGTGCGAGGGGAGGTAGTGGGTGATCAATTTGCTTAATTGGCAATCAAACAGACTGCCTTACTGGCAGCTGCATTTTCATTTCATAGGAGCAGTCAATACAGACCTTGTTGCAATCTCTCTGGTGTGTCTCTCCAGAGTTGCCAGAGCTGTTGATTGAACTTTGTGTGACGCTGACATTTCCCTTTAAGCTAATTTTCAATTGTTGCCAAGTGAAAGGAAATGATTTCAACTGTTTTGTGGGAAAAGCAAGTACTGGCATATGACCCTTCTGCTTCCAGCCTGATTTCCCTTCATTAGTGTCTCCTAAGTGACAGGCACAGTGACAATTATGGGGACATTTATGCTTTGGGACAGACTGTTATTCCAAGGTGTGTGTTTTGCTGTGACCAGAGCAGTCTGCATATTTGAGAAATGGGACAACTGAGGGAACATCTAATTTCTGTATCCTGCCAAATAGTAGGGGAAATTAGGCACCTTGTGGCAATATTTGAACACCCCTAGTTGTTCACATGTCCCCATGACCTTGTGAATGTACATGTAGTCTTGAAAGTGCACCAGACAGTGCCCTCACACAGATGCCTTCACCTATAAGAAGTCAACTTAGACTTCCCTGAAAGTCAGTGGAGTAAATGGATGCTTTGCAGCTGGGATTAATTTGACTTATTTTAGATATATCTTTTTAAAATGAGAGGAATGGCTCCTTAGAAATACCTATTTTTCTCTATTAGCTGTGAAGGATGCTGACTAACTCAGACATTGATGTCTCCTTCACAGATGTCTTTGGCCAGATGAATGCTCCCTCCATTGGTTTACAAATGTAAATTAGTGTTTCGTGAGTGTCTTGGTAGCTACTGAAATATGGGACAGGACTAGAGGCAATGGGCTCCACCTAAAACTCAGGAGGTTCCTGCTGAACATTTGGAAACCCTTTCTCACTGTGAGGATGATCAAGTACCAGCACAGGTTGCCCGGGGAGATTGTGAAGTCCTCGTCCTTAAAAATATCCAAAAGCCATCTGGACACGGTCCTCAGCAATGGGGTCTCGGTGGCCCTGCTTGAGCACTGAGTTAGAAAGGTGATCCTCCAGAGGTGCCTTCCAACCTCAGCCTGGGCCATTCTGAGAACTGCCTGTTCAGGCATCTCAGTTTCCTTTGTAAATCTAGCATGAATGGTTATCAGTTCTACTGGTGAGAACCTGTGAAAGAAAAACTAGCGTAAAACCTGCAATATTGTTTCAAATAAATCAGGAGCAAAAATCTGTGTTATTGTGTAGCTAGTTTTCCTTATTTCTTCTTAGAAGAAAAAGAAGAAAAAAAAAAACAGCAGAGCAGCTGAAAGGTCAAGCCTTCTGATTTTGCCTATTTTAGTGAATTAGTACCCCTGAGTGACTTTGACTGACAATTTATGAACATTAAAAGCCTTGATAGTCTTTAACTAATTGTTATGCTTCTCCATTCTGGGAATACTGCAGACCTATATCTTCCTTTATTAATTTATATATTTATTATAGTGTTGTTCCTTACGCTATAATGCAGGGAGAACATTCATCAAACTCTCAGGGGATCACCTTTTGAGAATCATTTTTCACATTGAGAAAAGACTGTTCTACCCCACACATTGGATTTTCTGGCTTTGCTGAGAAAATGCTGCAGGGGAGGAGGGCATGGGGAGGGAAGGGGTACCTTGCATGCATCTGAAAAAAGAAAACCCCAAACCAACAACCTCTGAAGACGTTTTGTTTTAATCATTGTATATGAGTAAGGTTAGTTCAGTATGTAATAACAGGCTGTCTTGACAACAAAAGGCTGAATCAACACAGAACATGATTGGAATTATGCATGTCAATTATAATGAATCTCATTATGCAACACGAAAGTCTAATTCTATTGTAAAGGTCTGCAGTCTGCAGTTTTAAGGCTGATGTCAATGCTGAACAATAACTGCCCTCTTATCCACCTCATAGCCATAAAGAATAAATATAAACCTAATTTCTGCAGATTTTTAATATGCAAATTTCCCTGGGGTAAGGGAAAAGAGAGATTTCTCTTTTTGTACTTAAAAGGAAAAAACTGTCCTGGTCTTAAAGCAATCCATCATGGCTTCTTTGGCTTTAACATTTTGCTGTCCACAGGAAAAAAATGGTGTTTGGAAGTTCTCTCCTTGTATCAAAATATAAATCAGGAATGACAATTCCTCATATTGTACCAACTCAGTATTGTGTTTATCAAAATAAAATAAAAAAATTATATAGCTGTTAGTGATTAGGGTCTAATTTCTAGCGAGAAGGCTACAGTAATAAATGTGTTTACAACACCTTTATGGAATTACTGGGTAGTAGGGGTGTTGTTCTGGTTTTTGTTGCAATTTGCTCTTTCCCCCATTATTTATTGCAGGTATTTTGACACTTGCAGTTGAAATGTCTATCTTTGGGAGTTTATTTTGCAACAATAAATACAAAGGTGGATCCTCCTTTGAGAACCTGTGATTGGAACACTGCTTGAGCTCTTAAATACCTTACCATAATTCATTTTCAAACAGTGGATAACTTCAGCTGAAAGCAGGTATTTAACAGGCATTTTTATTTGCTGAAAGAAAACACTGTTGTGACACTATGTGATTCCAGTGGAGTGGGACTAGTCAGAATTCAAGACTTGAGAGTCTTCAAATTGCCATGCAGAGGGGTTAGGTGAGCTCATTACTGTGGGCAAGAGACATCTGCATCCCTTGCACTGAAGCTGGCCTGTGGCCATCAAAGAATACTTTGCAGAATGCAGCAGAACTAGTCAGTAACCTCTTGTGCTACTGGTTATTTTTATTAGACATTATGACAAAGTGATGCAGTTAACAGCAAAGCTTACAGGCATGAATACCTCTGCTCCAGTAGATAGGACTTCTGAATGCAAAACAATCATCAGTTCTGGGCTGCAGTTCTGTGTGAGAATTCATGGCTCGGGGCTAGTTTACAAACAGACTTGTAAAATATCCATTTGTAGATGCTGTAAACTGATTTTTTAAAATCATCATCCAAAGCAAAATTGAAATTAGACGTTGATTTCAAAAGAGATGACCCAGAATTGCTTTGACCTCATGTCTTACTTATAGATAATGGTTATTTATTTTTCATTTTAAAAGACAGATTATAAATAAATTTTCATAACCCTGAAAAAAATTGTAGTTATTAGAGCTAGGACAGCTATTCAATATGCAATTGGAACAACATGTTGAATTTTCCTTGTTTAGAATTTCTAACAGCTTTCATGGGAAAAGTTTGATTCAGGTTTAGCAGCCTGAGAAAACTTCCTTAAGCTGGCTGTGAAATCAATCATACTTTCTGTCTTTTGAAAGCCAACTTTACACTTGTTCCAGCAGAATGTTACTGTAACCGTGAACAGCACAAGAAATAGTAGACCTGACCAGAGAAAGGATTAAAACAGCAATTTGACAAAAAAAAGAAGAATATTCTTCATTTCATAAATAAAAGCTAAGTTATTCTTGTTATTCTTGCTCTTACTGTTACCATCATCTTCACTGGTACATTTGTCTTGAGCCAGTAGAAGGAAAAGAAAAAGAGGAGAAACCAGCATCCAGCACATTTTCTCAAAGACTGTGATTCCCTTTCCCCTGTGATTTGCTCTCAAAGATCTGTGGGATCTTCGTTTAACATCAACTTTTTTGAATTTTGTGCTACTTTCTCCAGCAGCGAGAGGATAGGGCAGGCAATGACAAAAAAAAAAAAAAAAAAAAAAAAAAAAAAAAGACTAGAAGATTTGCAGGCTTGGTGGAAGACCTTCTATTAGATAAGGAAAGGGAAGAGAGAGGTTTTCTAGTGCTAGAGGCACAAAAGGAAAACAGGAAGATGAATTCATTATAGGCAACTTCTAAATTAAAGTGAAGGTGCCTGGGTTTGTTGTGGAAAGGGGAATAAGGAAATGGGAGGGGTCTGGCGTGTAGTGTTTATACACCACGATGGTGTGTGTAGAGTACTTCAAAGCTCAGGTGGACGATGTTCACTCAGGAACATGCACAGCTGTTGTAGGAAACCATTTTACACTGCAAGGTTGACCAAGCACCCAGGATGTCCGAAGAGGCTGTGGAGGATCCATCCTTGGAGTTAATTAAAATCTGCCTGGACATGGTGCTGGGCTCTAGGGGGCCCTGTTTGAGCAGGGAGCTGTATCAGATGACTTCCAGAGGTCCTTTCTACCCTCAAACATTTTGTGATTCTCTCACCAAATCAGACAAGAGCTCTTCCCAACTCAGTTGCTTCAGCTGTTTTTTTTTATATCCAATGGGAACATGTTCAGTATCCTTCCACTGACTGTCTTCATGAAACTCAAGTTGAAAGAATCACTCGAAGTCTAGTTTTACTTGGGGATAGAGGTGGGTAAGAGCAGACTTATTTTTCCTGATGATACTATCAACTTTATATTTTTGAGGTATCACTGTGTATGTAGTAGTGAACATGCTTTCTTTTCTAAGCTCTGCTTTATTTTTTTCACTCTCTTCCCATGGGGAGCTGCTGAACTCAGTGCTGCCTGTCTGTCCTAAATTTCACTCTCTGCACACTGCATCACTCTCTTTGAGTGCAGACATGGAAAAAATGAGCCACTCTGTTTACTGGGAACGTCATTAATAGATCTGTGGCACAGAGTGGGTGAGGACTTCACCTCACAGCTGGCACCAGCATGTGACGCAGTCTATTGCAGACCACAGTGAGTGTGATGGAGCCAGCAGTTGGTGGGAGAGGCAGTCAAGCACAGCAGCAATCACTTCTTTTTATTTCTCGTGTTTTGTCTCTGTGTAACAGGAAAACAGAAATATCAGAGGGAGTCACCATGTCACTTACACTTTTAGCTAATAATCTGCAGGGCTAGAAAACTGATATGAGTTCAGTGTGCTTCTAGACGCACTGCCAGAGACCTGCACTAGCCAACACTGAAATCAGGACAGCTCCCAAAAGCAGGAGCATGGAGGAATATCAGAAAAGGAAGTTCCTTCTGGCCCATGTGCCAAGTAGGTTCATCCTTAAAGGTAACTACCTGCTGAGATTCTTGAGCTGGGATGACCTGAACATTGCCTCAAGACCTGGTTGGATTTGCTGCCAAAGGCTATCACTGTGTGCTGGGTTTGCATGGCCAGCTTTGGTAGCAGGGTGGGAGCTACAGAGGTGGCTTCTGTGAAAAGCTTCCAGAAGCTTCTTCCGTGTCCAGCAGAGCCAAAGCAGCACCAAAGACAGAAGTGCTACTGGCCAAGGCTGGGACAACTAGAAATGGTAGGAATGCCTCTGTGATAACATATTTAAGGAGAAGGAAAATAACAAATTATTGCACAGATGTAATTGTGGTCAGAGAAAAGTGGGCTGAGAGGAACAACTCTGCAGACACCAAGGTCAATGAAGAAGAAGGGGGTGGAGGTGCTCCAGGTGCTGGAGCTGGGATTCCCCTGCAGTTTGTGGGGAGACCATGGTTAGGAAGCTGTGCCCCTGCAGCCCATGGAGGAGGGGGATGTAGAGATCCATCTGCAACCCATGGAGGAGGCCCACACCAAAGCAGGTGGATGCCTGGAGGAGGCTGTGAACCCATCAGAGGCCCAAGGAGAGAGGAGCCCTTGTTGGAGAAGCCTATCCTTGAAGGACTGCGCCCCATGGAAGAGTGACCCATGCTGCAGCAGTCTGGGGAGGACTCTTGCCCGTGGGATGGACTCAGGATGGAGAAGTTCATGGAGAACTGTCCCCCATGGGAGGGACCCCACAGTGGAGCAGGGCAAAGACTCCTGTCCCTGAGCGGCAGGAAAAGCCACGAGTGATGGTCTGACCATAATCCCCATTCCCAGTCTCCTTGTGCCAGTGGGGGAGGATATAGAGCTGGGAAGAAGGGATGGGGGGAGGGATGGGAGGTGATTTGAAGGCTTTATTTTACTTGTCATTATCCTGCTCTGATCTTGTTAGTAATAAATTCAATTAATATCTCTAATTCTAGCTTGTTTTGCTGGTGGCAGTATTTGGTGAGTGATTTCTCCTGGTCCTTATCTCAACTTGTGAACCCTTAGTTGTATTTTCTCTCCCCTGTCCAGCTGCTGAGCGGACTGAGACGGTGGCTTTGGTGGGTGTCTGGCATCCAGCCAGCATCAACTCACTACGCTGCATCACAAGTTTGGGCCCATGTCCATCTTTGAAGTGCAAATAATGATCTACACAGAGTATGTGGAATGGATTGAGATGTTAGAAGAGGACACTTGGTTGGTTTTTTTCCCCTCTAGAATTTCTATATATTGAAAAACAGCTAAAATAATGATGTCTGCAATTCTCAGGTATTATTATACTTCAATATCTCATTTTGGAATCTGGAAAGCTATTGTTAACCCAATAACTCCTAAGAATCTTTAAGGAACTCTAATAGGCACCTGGAGACACAAGTGTTCTCCTACTATGGGTAGCTACTACCTGAAAAGGTCATTATAATTTTCTGTCAAACAAAAAATTAAATAGCCATGTAAACTAATATTATCAACCAGTGAATTCTTGCACTGTCAGCAGCAGATGTCAGGTGCTGTACACTCAGATCTTTGGTTGTATTCTCAGTGCTGCCTTCTCTCAGGCAATATTTATTTTTGCACACACATCGTTACACTAGAAATAAAACTAGACTGAAGCTTTCTCTGCTCTGTGAAGCTTTTCTTCTGATGCATAGACAAAGCAGTGCATAAACTAGGCGAGCGACTGTAGACTAGCCAGAGGATTCCCTTGGGCATGGGCCCTCTCTCCCCAGGTCAGGCTCCCAAGGCTCACAGTTTCCTGTACAGAGGTTGCAAAAACAAGCCAAAAGCATAATGGCACCTGCAGTGAGAAGGAGTGAATACAGGACAGACTGCAATGAGGTACCAATGCAGACAATTTCTCTTTGGTGCAAAGAGTCATCAGACTTTTGGGTAAAATAAACTTACTAGCCCTATGGGGAGCAGGATGACCCAGCAATTAGGGAGTCCCAAACTTTGGAGATCTACGTGCCCATACTTGTCCTGCCACAGACCACCTCTGTCACCTCTGGTGTGTCATTCAAGGCCAAAACCCTCCAAGTTTTTTATACACTTTACCTTCACTGAACTCCAGCTTTGGCTGGCCCATCAGGTAAACAGAGTTGATATTTTGGAGGCCTGGCAGCTTGCATGTGTAGTTTTGGCTCTAATAAAAGATCTTGGCCAGTCAATAGGGAAGCAGAGAGTGTCTGTAACTGTCTAAAGGGACTGCACTTTAGTACAGAGCAAGGTGCAGTCCTGAAGAGGGGGGACACTGGGCATGGTCTGTGAGACAGCTCCCCTGCTCCCCTGCCTTTGGACTGCAGACCCCAAAGTGGGCAGTGGTAACTGGGAGAAGAGGGGGAAGGGGTAGAATACATTTGCTGCCTTCTCCGGGAATGCCTACCTCAGTTTAATAGGATTTAAAATACTGTCCATATGAGGATGAGAAATATATTTGCCTCCCTGCAGTTGTTTTTTACTTTACAGGTTTATTTGGCACATTTTTCTATCAGATGTGTGGTATGTTGCATTGCTATTCAGAAAAAACCCGATTACTTCTATTACTGTATATACACATACATAGCAGTGAATTCTTCAATGTCCAGTGATATTCTCTGTTTTATTAAAGAGCAACACAAGAATTATCTGCCCTTTGCATTTTAATCTGTGAAATGCAGTTGGCAGAAGTGCTTAGCACAGGCTTTTATTTTTAGTTTTATGGATATTGGATTATAGGTAAATGAAGGCCATGCAGTACATCAAGGCTATATGTATGTTAATTATGGAGATGAAAGATTTTAATTCAAGGAAATAGTCTTTAGTAACAAAAAATTGCAGATTTAACATCCTGTTTAAGCAAAACCTCCACATGATGAAGCTCATGGTGTGCATCTTATATAGATGGAAGAAAGCATAGGTGCCTAAGAAATAATAATTATGAAGATTCTGAGTTATCTAGATCCAGCCCTGCAAGAAGGCTGAGAGTTTTGGGCATGCGGTGTGATAATATCTTATTGGGCAAAGCAATGAGTTCTAGGCCACCTTTGGATTTTGCCTTTCAGAAATTAGGGGACCCATTTTGACAATTATTTTTAAGAAACAAGCTTCTTCTAAAAAAACTTGTTCTCACAGAGCTGGTCACAATATAGCTGTAAAACTGCAGATGGGAATGTTCCTGGAGAAGGGGAAGCATGGGTGAGTAAAATGCCCTTCCATATAGATAAAAAACAAACTCATTCATTCAATATATAAATAATTGCTACTACTGACAGCTGTGCTACACATAATATCTCAAAGGTGCTTCTCAAATCAGCAATTATTTTAAAACAAAGTGTTTACTAATTCTGATATGCCCTCACAATTTCTATGTTAGATTATGATTTGCAAGCAAATAGTACAGTACAAAATATGAAAGTAAAAAAAATAAAGAAATCCCTGAAGAACTGGTGTGTGAACACAAAGCTACTGAATGATGATTTATGCCTGGAATAATCACTGTCATGAGCCCCTTTGGAGCATGCAGCTGGAATTAGAATTCCTGAGGAGGAATCCTAAGTGAAGGGCTGCAGCAAGGTCTGTCTTTTTCCTTTTTTTTTTTTTTTCCCTAAAGAACAAAAAAGCCTTGTCTCTCCCTGTCTGGGCAGAATGGTACTGTCCCAGACAGAAAGGTCCCCATAGGCCAAGCTATTCATGTAACACCAGGCTGCTGGGAGTACCAAGCTGTGGCAGGGATGGGGAGCAAAACCAGGGAAACTGCAGTGCCTGCGTGGCAATTAGCGTGATATATATTGGCTTTGCTTGGCAGCCCTCAAGGAAGAGAGGGAGGAAGGGAGGAAGAGAGAAAAGAGAGAAAAAGAGAGAAAAAAAATACAAATAAAGAAGAAAAGGAAAAAAGAAAGAATTAGGACCACATAAGGCAATATTTCAAGACACCAAAATGAATGATTAAAAATATCAGCAGCAAATCAGTGTTTTTCCCAAGTTGTTTTATAAAATTATAAAAGTGCTGTTTATCATTTTTCTTTAGAGAATATTCATAATTCTGATAAATCAATGTGTGAATAAATTCACTGAGTGTATGCAAGTTTCCCTGACTGACTGTCCTTGAGTGCATTTCTCTTTTTTTATGCCTTTTGTAACTGGTCTCCAAACTGTTTATGAAGACCAACATTGCACTTGTGATTCTTTGAGCTAAAGGATTCATTTTACCAGATTTAAAAATCCCTATAAATGATGACAACACTGACAAGAGCAGGATAAGTAAACCCATTGAATATTCTCGTGCGTCAGTAATAAAAACAAATGTTTCAGGATAGCATAGCAGGGTGATATATGGGGCTTTATGCACATCACTGCTGGTAAAACCAGCAGGAATAATCAAGGTATATATCTGCATGCTGAAGGGGACTAGGAATGGCTAGTAACCACCCTAGTATCATGTTCCTTAAAAAAGCACACCATTTTTTCATCAAGAGAAAGGGAGTTTTATCAACATTAAAAAATCATATTTGTAAGAAGATGCTCCTTAGTTCTAATTTGTATTATTTTAGTGGTATACCAATCTGGAAAACAATCATAATTTTCCTGTTTCTTCCCACCCCCTCACACTCTGCTATTCATAATTTTCCTGTCAGGCAGATTTCTCAACTGTGTTCTCTCCTTTATTATTTTATTTCATATTTTATAGAACACTGAATTTTTGCTCTTGGTTAATGAAAACAAAGAGATCAGCTTAAATTTCCTGTGATAACAGTAGTTTAAAACACCATTATGATGGTTTTTTAGTCTTTAAAATCTTTCACCTTTTATAGTCTTTAAGCCTCACTAACCATTATTACCCTACATATGCAATCATAATAAAAGCTTTGCAGAAAGAAGAGTATCAAAAGGCTTGGCAAACCAAATGAACCTAACAAAATAATCCTGCTAAATAATGTATATGATAAATACATGCACACGAATTTATATGCATCTATGCATGCATATACAGAAGCTTGTGTACATATTTACATATAAAGGCTTTTGCTTTTCTGTGGTTGATATCTTAAAACACTGTTGGCTTCCCTGGATATCAAATGATACTTGGAAACTCTGATTTTGGCCTTTCATGACATTTCAGATTGCATCTCCTGCTTCATTTGGGCTCTTTGACCCATGTGGAGTGAGTTGCTCCAACTGATATGATTATCTTAGTATTTGCTCCAGCTAAGGGCTGGCCTTCACCACCTTCAGCAGGGAGGTAAGTTGGAATGTCCTTTTGAAAAATCAGCCAACTGATGCTCAGAAGCCAAACGTCTGGGTCAGTCCTAACACAGGGTTGTGCTGTGTAAGGACAGGTTCAGATGGTTAAGCTGACAGAACTGACTGGCTCACTGACCTGGGGGTCTCCTCCCCCATCCTGGATGCATGCTGATGTCCCCTCAGGCAGGGTGCCTCTGTAGCTTGTCTGACCCAGCACTGACACGACTCTGCTGTCAGGAAAACCCACAGAAGCAAAGGCCTGGCTCAGGGGGTCACGGCCAACATGATGCATTCTCCAGGTCATGCTCTGCCTGGAGAATGCAGCAAGGTAGGTACTGCAGCGGTCTGTCCTTGGACCTGTGCTGCTTGACATCATCATGAATGGCCTGAAGGAGGTGCCAAAGGGGACCCTTGTTAAGTCTGCAGGTGACACGAAATTGAGGGCACCAATGGTAGGACTGACATTCCAGGGGGACCTAGACAGACTGGAGGGATGGACCACAGGAAACTCGTGCAATTCAGCAAGGAGAGGTTGTGCACCTGGGAAGAAAGAGCCTATTGAAAAATAAAGGCTGAGGAAGAGACTACTCAAGGAAGATGTCTATGGAAAGGACCCCTGGAAGGCCTGGAAGCTGGGCAGGAGCCTAGGAAAGGCTCCATTACTACACTACACCTGCACATATTATTTTTCCTGCTAAAGGACTGGGAATAATTGAATGCTTTCCTGGAATTGGGATTGGGAATAGTGACTGGATGCTTTCCTAGAGTTCTTTCTAACTTTATGAATGTAAGCACAAAGAAGGGGAAGGTCTTAGCCCCTCTGTTGTTCCACAGTCTTTGAGTAGTGTTGAAATTCTCACTGTCTCCAACTTGTGCTGGTTTTGTCTGGGGCAGAGAGATTTTTCTTCAGAGTACCTAATGTAGGACTGTGGTTTGCATCTGTGCTGGAAGCAGCTGTTGCTGAGCAGCACTTGCACAAAGTCAAGGTCATTTCTGCCTCTCTCTCCGCTGCCAGCGAGGGGGCTGGGAGTGCACAAGGGGTTGGGAGAGGACACAGCCAGGACAGCTGACCCCAGCTGACCCGAGGGACATCCAACACCATGTGTGGCCACACTCATCACATAAACCTGGAGGAAGGAGGAGGAAGAGGGAGACATTCAGAGGAATGGCATTTGTCTTGGCAAGTCACCATTACACGATGAAGCCCATTTTTTCTGGGCATGGCTGAACACCTGCCTACCCATGGGTTAAGAGGGGAAAGAATTCCTTGCTCTGCTTTGCTCGTGCATGTGAATTTTGCTTTACCTACTTATCTGTGTCTATCTCAACTCCTGAGTTTTTTCCCACTTTTACCCTTCTGATTCTCTCTTCCATGCCACTGAGTAGGGCATGAGGGAGTGGCTGAGTGGGGCTTGGTTGACAGCTAGGGTTAAACCGTGACAGTTGTTCTGTAACTGCAACATGTTGTAAGAGAGTATTTAATCAATCATTATTCCACCTGCTTTTTTTTTTTCTTCCCCACTGGTGGCAATTTATTGTCTAATTTCAAGTCATTGGTAAAAATATTAAAAGATAAACTAGGCTGAAAACTGACCAGCAAGAGATAAGCAATTATACTTATTAATATTTTCTCCCTGTGTTCTTTGATGTCTTAGCTGGTTTTTAATTCATTTCACACATACATATTTTATGAAGTGCTAATTTTTAATCAGAATGTTGTGTAATACTAAGAATTGAGTTAAACTCCCAAGAAAGTAGAGGATCATTCCGCCCATTCAGTTATCTGTACCAGCTAAATTGTCGATGAATAATACGTTGCCAATAGTAGACGTATCATTTAGTGATGAATACCACATATACTAGCTTATACAATCTTAGGCTACAACTTTTCCCTCAAAATAGACACATACACAGAGAAGAATTTTTTTTTTTTTCTTCTTCGCATCTAGTCTGGATACTTGAAGCCCCATCCCTGTGTAGGGCTGATGGATTGATAACTCTGCTCAGGATCTAAACAGAGTTTTTTGAGCTATAGGATTGCCATGCTAACTTCCTGACACCTCTACTCCCAGTAAGTACTTCTGCACAAGAACATTTTCTTCTATCTTAACATCTTGTAAGAAACTAAGAAAATTAGAGTAGCACAAAGAGATGGGTTAGATGTTAAGCTTGGGAAATATTTTGATATGGTTCCTCTCTTCCAAATTACCTCTCATCTTCCTCTTTTCTTTTCAACCTCCTCCAAGCAATATGATACACAATAGATGAAATAGGCAAGTAGGTTCTTTGTGACTCAGAACCTCTCTAAGAGAAAAGGGAGAATGTCTGTTTTAGTTTGCTGGGGGAGTATACTGACTCAGCCCAACTCCATGCCACTTCTCACTTCTTGCCTGGCCTGTGTTCCTCACCTAACCACTCCCTGCTCCTTCCCTCATGGAATGAGTTAGGAGCTGTTAGCACTGCATTTCCTAATTAGAGGTTTTGTGGCACAGCCTAAAGTTACAGAAATCAGCTTGTATTTACTCGTGTCATATGTAACATGTCTGCAAAAGAATCTGAGAAACAATTTGTCATAGCCAGCCTGATTAAACTTGAGCACTTTCAGGAAAGGCTCATTCATCTTCCATGGAGACGATGCTCATAAACACATCGACAACTGTGGGAATACTATATATTAAAAAGAGGCTTCTATTGTAACCAAATCACACCCCTTTAACTGAAAACAAAGATTTTGATATTTATAACTGCTAGAAGTCCACAGGCATGTTTTCCCATGTAATGTCTGGAAATATCTCCACTGGAAAATGGCAAAGTATGTGTTAGATTCAGTATCTGAGATGCCATTTTCACTGATGATGAAGTTAAGTGCAAGTAAAAATGTATTTTTAAAATTTTTGGCAAAATATTATTTATACATTTTCCTGTCCAGCTCAGGACATTAAGGATGGGCTTATCCATTATTTTATTTATCACCATACCACTGATTTCCAGAGGCACCATTGCCTAGTAAGAAACCTTCAGAAAGCTATGGGTGATGTGGCAAAGGATAAACCCCTAGTAACTTGGATGCCTCCCTGAGTAAATATTACTATAATACTATGACAGACCATTCTGTGCTAATTGTCTTTGTATCTTACTACATTTAGAGGCAATGTGATGTCTGTGGTTCCTGAAAAGTCGTATTCTCCTCCTTCTTTCAGAGTCTGAAGCAGGTTGATCGGCGACTGCTGTCCTGTGCCTGTTTAGTGAAATCCCTCACTGTTGCAGTCTCAGTCCATCCAGCTTTTAAAACTTGCTGCAGATTTGCACCCCAAATGATCACCAATCCCTTGAAAAATTGCTGCTTTTGCTTACTTTGAAGACTCCTATCAGGATATAAACAACCATAGCTTAATCACAGTTTTATTTGAAAAAGAGGAACATATATTTACTTTGATTACATTTTTGACTTCCTGAAGGCCAGATCATGTTCCCACTGGTGTCTGTGGCAAAACTCCCATTATCTTCAATGGCAACAAACCCCGCCACTTAGTTTGCATAATCTGCGGAAAGTAAATATTTTAACACTTGTTATCTGTGATATTTAAGTAGCTAATAAAAATGTGCATGTAAAACTGGTTCATATTTATTTAAGCTTGTAAAAAAGTGACTTTCAAATAGGACAAAATATAGGACAAAAACATTCTGTAAATGAAGACTCGATAAATAAAGCAATTTTTTCCTCTCCCACAACACAGCATATGCTCTTTATTAATGTTACAGAACTAAAGCTGTAAACCCTGAAAAAAATTAAATGTACTTATTATGGCCATAAAATGACATATAACGACTTTGAGTCCAAAATTCTGCCACTATAACACACGCATATATATTTATATAAGGAGAAGGTAAATTGGCAAACTGTTCTATTTGAGCTTGTTTTTGCAAAAAACATATCAGCCCAGTTGCTAATGTGCTATTTATCCATTAAAGAACGTTGCTATAGTTACAGTATCTATTGCAAAAATAGCATGGTAATATGAGAGAGAAGATGAAGAATGCAGAACAAACAAGCTTTCATATTTCTAGTGCTTGTATTGTACATGAAAGTTAAAAACTTACAGTAAAAAAAGTTTGCTGTTGGCTCTGTTTTGAATTAAACCCTTAGAACCATCCTTTGTACTCAGTGGATCTTTTCTTTTCTCCATCTGGAATTACAGGGACTAACACACCTGATACAAATAAACACTCCAGTATAAGGATTTAACTAAAATTTTCACTACACAATTATATGAATGATTTTATAGGCAGATCAAAACAAGAAAATTTGACTTAGTCATCCCATATTTCATCTAAAAAATCAGATGGTGGAAACAATTTTTTTTACTAATAAACAAAGAGAAACAGGTAATTGCACAATTCCAGTCTTAGATTGTCATATTTCAGCCCGGAGCTATACCTTGTCAGTGTTTCACATGAAAACATACTGGAACTTTTTGGTGTCTCCACCCAAAATTAGCTCTGGTGAAATCCTTTAACTGTATAGGAGAGCACCACAATCCAAGTGCTTTTGCTTGAAGTAGTTTTGCATCAGAATTAAAATGTGCAGTCTAGTTACATCTAAGCAACGTGTAGGTAGAATCAGTAGTTTGCCAAACTCCCGCTATGCTTAAAAAAACCTCTCCAGTCTAAAGAGACTTAAAAAAAAAAGTCCAGTGGTAATAATTCCTATCTAAAAAAAATATGTAATTTTACTAGGCGTCTTTTACAACTTCTGGAGTCTACAGTCAACCTCAGAGTAAATAAAACTAGGATTAGACTCTTCTATAAATAAAACACTCATGATGTGAGAGCTATTGGGTTTAACTCAGGATAGGATGAAACCTTGGACAAATTCAAAAAATGTTGGTTTGTTACATCAGTCTTAAACCAATTTGATATCAAAGACATTTTTCTTCTGTGAAATTTTTGTAATCCTTCTGTTTATCAGCCAAAAATCAGTGGCTGAAACAATGTTGCTCTCAAAGTAATCTTGAGCACTTTGACCCTTCCCAGCAGAAAAGAGAAGCTGGAATGTACGTAGGTAAAATCTCACTTTTGGATAACCTCAAAAAAATTTAGTCCAGAAAAGACTATTCTGCTTTCTGTTGAAATGTCACCTGTAAATGTAAGCATTGAGGATATCTAATGCTCATGGACCTGCCATAACAAATAAAAAAATATCCTAAAGTGAGATTGTGTCTATGCTATCAGATAATTTAGCTGCTCAGTTCATCCCCTGGTGCCTGATCATCACGCTGTATAAATGCCAGTCCCACTGTGTTCTCTCTTTTGGAGAGGCCCAACTTAGTTCTCTCACAAATAAACCCTAGGCTGGGTTTGTGTTTTCCTCAGACTCCCACCACAGAGCATTAGAGCAAGAGCACACAGGAGACAACCCAGGGCTAACACCAGGCAGGGAGAATGCAGCAGTCTGCTCTACAAAAGGGCATGCTTGCACTAGTGGGAGTGCATGACTCTTTGCAGCCCTTGTTTTGGAGAGGTTATCATTTGCTGGGGCAGATGCATTCATCAGTGTAGATGTAAGCTGTTGATTAGCCAGAGTTTACTCTCTTGGGGCTAGGAGACTTCTGCAGGCTGCTACCTTAGCACTTGCTCCTTTTGCCAGCTGTTGTGTTTGCAGTTTGGTTGCTATGACTTTCCCAATGTATTAGCTCATCTGAATGGAGTATCTTTTGCCCAGAACTGGCCCAAGCCTGGCAGAAGTTCACAGCCCCCTACCTGTATCACCAGAGAGGCCCAAATCATAGTACCCTTGCCATGTGAAACGTCTCTGGCAAGAAGGAGTAGCAGCCGATCTCATTAGAAAGGTTAGCTGGTTGTGCCTGTCTCTTAGAGCTCTATGGCCAGAGGATTCAGACTGGAAGAAAGGAAGTTTCTGGCTTCATTTCCTTGTGGACATGTCCTAACCACGAAGCAGTGAACTGCTGGGGTACACAAAGGCTCCACCACTCTCACTGAAAGTGTGTTCATCGTGCTCCTGAGAAAGGGACAGAGCAAGTGGAAGAAGCATGGTTAGATCTCAAGACATTCGCTTGATAGAGCCTGACATAATATATACATTTTAGCAAGGTTTAGAGCAAGAATAAATAGCTTTGGAGGCATTTTGTTGAAGGAAATTTGTCTGCAGAAGGGGGAAGAAGGTTTTTTCGTCATTAGTAAAGACATTGAAAGAATAGTACTGTGTAGGATGGTGAGCCATTAGCCAAAGATGTTTAGTTATTAGGTCTATGTTTGTCTCCAGGAACTGAAAAATCTTTTTTCTCTTTTATCTAAGGAAGTCAGCATAGCCTATAAACCTCCAGTGAATCTGTCAGATGGAGTTCCTCCAACCATCACCAGTGGGACTGAGGGACAATCTGCATAGCTAAAACACAGTACTCTGCTGATGTATCTGCATAGCTTTTGGAAACTATGCAGAAGTCTGTGGATGATACTGTATGGCTGTCCTCCACTGACCAGTTTCTCCATTCATAAACAAAAATTCGTTGGAAACATTTCTGTGCCTGACAGGAGATAGAAATCTTGGCTTTCACTCAAAGCCATGTATCACACCACAGTGCACACTGCAGAAAGCACTGCAACCCAATCTCTTGCATGAACTTTCTTCACTGAGAGTTTGGGACAGACAAACTTCGATTGTTGGGCCATGCAAAGATTTTTGTTCCTTTCTCGATACCATGTCTTGCAGGTAGCAGTGGGGCTGCTGTGCCAGGTAACTCCCGTTTCTCACTCCCAGGAGGAACATTGGCAGCAGTGGCAGCAGTGGCATCTCTCACTAACATTGCTAGAGTACTGCGTGACCCAGCTCATCCCCAGTTCCCTTCTTCAGCCTTCGTCTTGTGTTGTGACAATGGCACGGCTGAGGAGCTGGTGCTGTCTCCTACGCCCAGCTATTTCCAGAACTCCAGTATTGGAGCATGTGTTTTGGTCTCAGCACTACAATGGTTTTGGTGCACTGTTAACAGAGTTAGAAAATGGTCTCATGTGCTTCCCTTACCTTCAGTTTAAGAAAATTTAATTGTACTGTTCAAACAGCTTGGAAAAAAGTATTTAAGAACAGTCAGAGAAGTTAAGTTTATTTTATAGTAAACAGGCAGAAATAAAATACTAATGCTTGAAAGATACCTACACTCAGGATAGAATATCTATGTACTTTACTTCCAATTCTTTAAAATATATTAAAATAATTTTTAAAAATCTTCCAGTCTATTAACAAGCAGTTTTTCATTCAATCGCTGTCATTAGTTTCCTGTAGACCAATAAAGCCATTTGCTTGTTTGCATGAGCTAAGTAAAAATATAATTTGACCCTTGGCATAGTTTAGGGTTTGACAACGTGTTTGCAGACAAGTAATCATACTAACACCTTCCCTGCTAGCCATTTAGCACCAAAAATATTTTCTAATAAATATATTATTTAAATATAGAGCAATTAATTCTTTATTGGTTGTATCCTTGAGGAACCCCTCTAGCGATTTTCATTAACCATTCCCATGTAACCTTCCATTGCTGGAATTCATTTTGCATCAGTTCCCTGGTACTAATTGTCCCCTCCAAGAGTCAAAGATTTCTGTAGAGGTATAAAGGTTTCCTCCTACCCAGCAATGGTGAGTGACAAGGTCTGTTTTCTGTCCTTTTGGAAACTGTAACTGACTCACCATTTCTACCTCGACCTCATTGTGAATTATTTTTCAATTCTGTCTAAAACAGTTCATGATACAGCATTATTGCTAAGCTCTGCATGTGGGCGTGGTAATCAAACTTCTACACTGCACTGCAATTTGCTTTATGAGGATACTGAAAGATGGAGAAAGCAGGTTATACTGGACTTCTGCCCTTTAATCAGATGAAAGGTTAAAGGAGATTGCCCTGTCCATCCTTTTTTGGCTGTGCGGACTACAGGTCTCTCTGAATTTTCTGGCAAATGTTTTTTAAGAGATTAAAATCACCGTTGGTTTTTGAGTCATTGTGTTATGTCAGCAGTGCAGTTTAGCAGGACTTTGCTATCGCCATAAAAGTGTGGGAACATCAGGAAGATCAGAACACAGGCGGATTTAGAATAGACTGAGGATATAAAAATCTATTAAAGACCTGCTCTCTCCTTTTTCCTCAGAGTGAAAAATCAATAAAGTAGTATAAGCCAGATAGCACAAAACGTACAACTCCTAGGCCTCCAATTTATGTACAAAGTGACCTTGACCTATTCTGCAATTTCCAGTCATTAATTTGTTATGTACCTCTTCTAACCATATCACTCCAAACCACAATGAAAAACAAAACTTAAGAGCTGGATGTGTTTCATTTCTTTTAAAGAAGCAGATTTAGCATGGAGTAAGTTATTATTTACAACAAATGGTGAAATTCATTTTGCATAATTCACAATCTGACTAAATAATGATTTACTATCTAGAAACTAGTTGCAGAATACATTTAGGAATCATATGACTCTAAGCTTTCTGAAAATGTTATTACTGTCTGTATTCTTCTACCTTTAGCCTGACACTGCTTTCTGTGATATTTTCATGAGTATATGATCATACTGAAAATGAGGAAAAATTAATGCGAAAACAGTTTTCCAACCGTGTTTAGCTCTTTCAAAGTAAGTAAACTCATTGCATTTTCAGTCATAGATCCGTAGAACCATAGAATGTTAAGGGTTTGGAAGGGACCTCAAAGACCACCTAGGTCCAGCCCCACCACCATAGGCAGGGACACCTCCCACTAGACCCAGTTGCTCAAGGTCTTATCCAACTTGGCCTTGAACCTCATAGATTGGTTTATTATACAAACTGAAATCAGAGGAAGATAATAACTTCCTCTTTCTGCAGGTAATACACAGAAGTTAACTACGTCATTTAGGCCACACAGTGGGCAATAAATTTAATTGAAGAAGAGCTCAATATTTTAGTGCCAGTTATAATGAGCAGAATGAATGTGTGGAGGGAAAAAGTAGGAAATTCCGTTTCATTGAATTACAGAATGGTTTGGGTTGGAGGGAACCTTGAAGACCATCTAATTCCACCCCCATCCTCCTCCCACTCCATCATGGGCAGGGGCACCTTCCACTAGATCAGGTTGCTCAGAGCCCAATCCAGCCTGGCCTTGAACACTTCCAAGGATGGGGCTTCCACAGCTTTTCTGGACAACCTCTTCCAGTGGCTTATCACCCTCATCATAAAGCATTTCTTCCTTATATCCAATGTAAATCTTTCCCCTATCAGTTGTAATCTGTTACTCCTCATCCTATCACTACACTCCCTGACAGAATGTCTTTCCAGATTTCTTGTAGCCCCCTTTAGTTACTGGAAGGCTGCTATAAGGTCTCCCTGGAGCCTTCTCTTCTCCAGACTTAACAACCTCAACTCTTTCTGTGTTTCCTCGTAGGTGAGATACTCCAGGCCTTTGGTCATCTTCGTGGCCTCCTCTGGACTTGCTCCAACAGGTCCCTGTCTTTTTTACGTTGGAAGGCCCAGAGCCGAATGCAGCACCCCAAGAGTGGTCGCAGAGCAGAGCAGAGGGGCAGAGTCACCTCCCCTGCCCTGGTGGCCATGCTACCTTTGATGCAGCACGGGATATGGTTGGCTTTCTAGGCTGCAAGTGCACATTGCTGGCTCACATTCAGTTTTTCATCCCTCAATACCCCGAAATCTTTGTCCCAGGCCTGCCCTCAATCCACTTCAGCTTGCTTCCATGTTTGCAATTGCCCCAACACAGGTGCAGGACCTTGCAGTTGGCCTTGTTGAACTTCATGATATTCACACAGTTTCTCATACTTCCAGTCAAACCTTTTCTATGTTGTCTAAAAATCATCTAATGCCCAGGCCATAGTCCAGTCCATTCCTTTCCAGGGCTGATCTAGACCTGTGAGTGCCTCTTTTCATTAGGATCTACCTTCATTTGCCCATTTTGGGAGATTAGTCCTGTCCTGTCAGTGACATACATATTGTGGTCAGATTTATTATCCATTATATCCTGAGGAGCCCTCCAGGTGACTGGAATTTACAGGAGGCACCACCTTTTGCACTTATTACTTAAACACAGGATGAACACCAAGAGGAGGCAAGGATTTACATCTATTCTTACTCACAGCCTATTCACCAGCCCCTGGGAAAAGGCCTTCTATACTTTTCCTTTCCAGTTACATACCTGGCAAAAGAGTGGCTAAGCTTCAAGAGAAGAGATAAAAATAATATTCATCCAGTACAAGTTCTTCACCAACAGAAGAGCCAGATGTTTAACATCTGGCTGGACTACACTCCTGAACCCCATAAGCTGTCTGCACAGACAATACCAGGGATGCCAAAGAGAAAGGCACCGGCACTCTCTGTGCTGGTTTCCATGTCTCCATTTTGACTGATCGAAGAATTTAGGCAATTCTGTTCAGGCAGATTAGATGCCTCTTCACCTTCTCCTTCAACATCCACCCTCTCCCAGGAGCACCTGCCTGAGATAAGGCAATGCCTAAATGAGGTTGCCTGGATTAACATCTTGGTCAGGTTACACAGTTATACATTGTCTTGACCTTACAACAGCTCCAGTTCAATTTGAATATCAAAAAGTCTCGACACTATTGTGACTGAGAGTGGCAGAAATTTCTGTTTCCAAACACAAGCCCTAAAAGTTACTGTTTTATTTTTTTACATTTCAAGTTCTTCACCAAACTGAACAAGCAGGTAGTATAAAACACAAGGAAAGATATTTTCATATTAAGAGCGGATACTTCCCGGAAGTTTTCAAATGTAATTAAACATCACTAGTGAAGAGCATGAGCAAAATTAGTTGCCTGTTATTGATGGTGTGTGCTCTGCAGATGAGAGGCTGACAGGAAAATAGTCCCCCTGCACGGGCATGGTGAAGTCTCAGATGTGAGGGCTCAGAGTGATGTGAGCTACAGACAGCCTCAAAACTGTGCTGCATGAATATCTGCTTCTTAAAATCCCAAATCTGCTCAGAGGTTTGCCACCGATTTCAACAGGAGCAGGATCATGCTCTCTGAGAGTGCTTAAGAGCTGCTCTGCACCTCCAGTACAAAGTGAGCGCATTCATACCGGGAGCCCTGTCGCTCCTATTCACTGCCCGATGCACTAAACCCCAGGGAAGTTGTTTCTGGGTCAGTGTCTTGCGCAGTTGTTCCAAAGTCCCGGTCAGGAGTACGGAAAGGACAGATTAAAGACTTGCTAAATTCCCCTCCTTCCTCATGCTGGTTAAAATCTATAGGGGCTTTATCCTTCAACCCAGCCTTCTGCTGCAGTATTGATTGGTGCTCCTCCAGAATTTGGGGAGCTATAAATCACACATATCTTTCACTTTTCCTGTTCAAATGTAAACAGCGTACGAAAAAGATAGGTGTCTCTTTTTGTCTGACCGAAATGAAGCTTTGCAGGAAGAGCAGCATCAGGCCCACGCTGTTTACATTTTCATTCCTGCCGAAGGAACGTCAAAACCTAGTTTTCTTCAAAGTTAACCACATGCAAGAACAGGGCTGCTTCGGCTGGCTGGAAACAACAGGTATAAATAACCTCCTGTGTCCTACAAAGCCTGGAAAGGCTCCTTGGGTTGTTTTCTGCACATCAGCCTATGAGCTCGGGGTGTTTTAATGCTCTGTTGATGCCACAGGAGCCGATAGAAGCAGGGACAGATTACACTGAGAAGGAGGTAAACAAGTTGTTTACAACTCAGCGAGGCTGCAGTGTATCCTCCTTACATCGGCTGAAAGGCAATGAGAGCATTGGCCACTGGGCTGCTGATGGGAAAGGATCCCTGAAGCTGCCAAGCTCTGGATCCAGAAATGTCTGAGGGGCTTCAATAACAGGAAATCACGTGTGCTGTCATTATCAGCTGCTGAGCGAGGCAGATGCAGCCAGATCAATATCGGTATCCGATATCAAAGAGCTATTGTGACAATACACAGACTTTTGAACTAAGGCAAACAACAAAACTATTTTAAATTACTAGGGCTGGCAAAAATCCCCAGACTTTCTCTCTTCTGCTTTGTTTTTGTTTTTCCTTTCTGAGGCAGTGGATTCATCACCATTAAAGGAACTCAAAGTCCTCTCTGCCCAAAGTAACTTTGATCATTATTGATCTAACCAAACTCTGTTTGCTTAAGGTTGCAGTGGGAAAAGGCTGCAAATCAGCAGTCTTCCCAATCTTTTCCAATAGTAAGGGGTATCTGTTCACTCAGCTGGGGAACTGGCATATCCTTCAGCATAGCTGAAGTTGGAGTGAGTTTCCCTTATTATGCCATATTTTATGCTGTGTAAAAATACAATTTTGGAACAAAGAAAAACATCTCCAGGGCTCTTGCTCCAAACATGACTTGGGCACTGGAGAGGTTCTGCACAGAGATAAGTGTCCTCCCTGCACTAACATTAGAGCTGTGGGGGTCTTGGTTACACTATCATTGCATGACAGTGGTGATTTCTGCAGCAGGCTTTCTGTTCCTTGGCATTTGTGTTGTCAAATAAAATACATTTGTAAACCTATAGGGTTTTTTTTTAATGTTTACATACATTTACACGTTACAAACATGTGTTTGTAAACAAGCAAGCAATTTTAGCTCTGTGCAAATCATACCCTAAGCGATGAACTCTGTTTTGCAAGGAAGCATGTCTCTCCTGATACTTCAGCCCCATTTTTTCTTTTAAACAGCTGGTAAATTAGAATCTTTTTGAAGGGTCTTTTTCTCTTATGCCTTTAAAATCATTGCAAGCTGTAGCAGAGAATTCAGTCGTGCTCAGGCTGGGTACTTTCAAAGGAAATTCACAGGTAGAATTAAGGAGCTCGTTTCATAGTCCAAACAGAGATATTTTTGTTATGCAAGGACAACCCCTTCAGAAGGATTCCTAGGATACTTCGGCCCCTCTGGTTTCAGATAGAGAAGAATCTGTGACACATGAGAAATGCACCGAGGTGGATCACGCACTTATTTCCATTGCTTCAGCTGGGTGACTGCTGTACTATTGGTACTTCAGAAAAGAGCCAACAGCTAAAACAGATATTTGCCTTCTGCCAGTTCTGCTGATGGCTCATCTGTTTGCATTACACACTCTAGCTTGTAATTGCATTGCTGTGTTTGCATGCGTATGTAAACTGCTCACATAATCTTGCATATCCTGATAATAGCAGCGTATAAGGATGAGATGGTGCAGTCTGCACGCTAGCCCATATATATATTTCTCTTAAGTGTAAGTCAGGTGCTTGAAGGGAGATAAGCAGATTTACCACAGGAAAAGGTCCAGCCTTGATTTTATTCTGGTCTGAGGCGTGGCATTGGACTGAGGGAGGTTTGCAGTTTTCACTCCCTTTGGCTTTGTACCAGCAATCAATCAGAGCATGAAGGACTGTCTCTTTTCAAAGCCGGGGTGAGACTTGGGAGTGGTGGCAGAGTCTGAAGCAAGGGCTTTTCTCATCCTTCCACAGCTGAAGCACTCCTTCACCATTTTTTAAGATTACGCCTTTGGCAATCACCCCGATTCACCCGTCTTTAAAGCAGTCCTGCCTGGTTTCCCGTGCTCCTTCTGCAGTAATCGAATGGGCGAGATGGGATAGAACGGCGGCTGTTTCCTCTCTGGCCGAGAACTCTTCCGCAAGGAAGGAGTTAAGGCGCGCCGCTGCCGGCGCTGCCCGCCGCGGAGCGCCTCTCCCCGCGCCCCCGGCCGGCTGCGGGCACCCGGCGGAGAGAGCCTCGGGAGCGCGGAGCCTGTCTCCCGTGATAAGGCAGACGAGTGCTTAATGCAATTCCTCGGATACCCGGGGGGATAGCCATAAATGCTGCAGAATAAACAAACAGAGGGAGCACTGAATGGAGGCAAAGCAGCGAGTCCTTGGCGCCGGGCGGCAGCGGCCCCCGGGAGTAAACAGCGGCACACGCGGCCCCGGGGCCGCCCCGCGCCCGGCCCGGGCGAGCCGCGGTCCGCAGCGGTCCGCAGCCATCCGCACCATCCGCAGCCATCCACAGCGATCCACAGCCATCCGCAGCGATCCACAGCCATCCGCAGCGATCCACCCCCGCCCCGCCGCCCTGCCCGGACCTCGCAGCCCTCCCCAAACCGCCCCTCCCGGCTTGCTCCGAGCTCGGGCTGCGGGGTCTCGCCCGCCTCCTTTGGATGCTCCCGTCTATTTTTACAACTCTCTGAGAGCCCTGGTTTCCTCTGGCAGATCCACCACTAATACTATTACCCGACAGGAGAAAAGGAACGGAGTTGCTAAAATAACTGCGCATCACCGAAATAGAAGGAAAAGGCATTTTAGGTCATGCAATCCGTGCCCTGGACGGCAAAGGTTGCTCCCTACAGAATATATCTGAGAGGACTGTAGATCAGCTTTACATTGATATATTATCTCCTGCTGAGGAGGGTTTTCAGTTCGTTTTGGTGCCATTTTTTTAAATTATTTTTTAAAATTTATTATAAGAGAAACTGTGACCAAAATCATAGTATGAAATGGCACAGCTTCATTAGTAACAGTTCACCCCAGGCAAAACTTAGTTCCTTTTCCTTTTTTCCTTTTTTTGGCTGTTTTTATAACATAAAATCTTGCTCTCTGCAATATATAAATGTTCTGCAAGGTCACTCACACAAAATGTAATAAAGTAAGCTTATTGTTTCCCAGAAGAAGATTATGTTTGAATTTCTCTAGTCTCCTCTTTTTATTTAACCTGCTGTCTGGTTCATTTTGGCAGGGTTCAGCTGTGAAAGTCACACAAACCCAGACTGCCCTCTCATAATCATATGTTGGGTTTCAGACTGTTAACATGTGCTTCAGTGAACCAGATATTCCAGAGCTTCTCTGACCCACTTTAAATGTTGTAAAAGTTGATGGTCATCAAGCAACCCTGTCATTCCCTGGGTGCTTCGGTAGTCAGTTATATCCAGAATGACCTTCAGTGTGTGTTCTGCCCTTCTGACTATTTATTCTCTCAGTTCTTCATCTGCGAGGATGGCAATCAGAAGGAAGCCAGCCAGCCTGACCAAGGGGGAATCCCCTCCGTGGTGTAGCCTAGCTGGAACCCCTTGAACCAGTGAAAGAAAATTGGAGGGAGAGATGGAAAATAACATCTGAAATCCTGAGGTCGCCAAAGTTTCCTGTACCTCAGCTGAGATGATTTCAAGGCGACAGTTACACCTGCATTCCCAGATCCGAGAGCATTTCCAGCATGTGTGCTCTGGCCATATCCTAGCTCCTAGTTCTACAACAAAGCCAGACCTGCACACCAGTTTTCTCCAGCCTGCTCCTGTGTGTCCATGGAAATGAAACCCTGTGGGTGAGGGCTGGCTGGGAATGGTGGCGTGCTCCTGATGGCAATTGTCCACCCCCATGGAGCACAGGAGCGCTAAGTCTAGGTGTGAGTCTTTCTTTCTGTCCCTTCTGATCCAGTGGAAAAGCAAAGAGATTACCTTAAATGATTGGCTCTTTAGAGCTGTTAGACTTCAAAATGGAACAGAGGAATAGTGCTTGCAGACTCAGGAGCAGGTAGGAGGTAGTTTAAGATGCTGCTTCTTATCAGCTCTCAGCTATTGGTTTCTGCCTCCCAGCTGAGATGGTGCCTGACTGTGCCCTAATTTTGGTGTGATAAGGTTGGGCCAAACATGAAATCCAAATGTGCAAAAGCCACCAGGAGAAAAATCTTCAAAACTTTTTTTTGTACAAAGATTTAAAACCTGTATCATTGGCAGAGGAGGGAGTTTTGAGGAGAGAACAGGAATAGATTACAAAGAGCACACCTCTGCCATTTGAGATAAGCTGAATACCCTTTGTTGTTTGCAACTCAAGGCTATGGTACTTAGGCAGCAGAACATTTCTGGTTTACTGTAATAGAGCAATGGTAAACATACTATATAGGTAGTATGTTAGAGTGTTTATCTATGTGGTAAGTTTTTCAGTTCTAAAAAAATTAATTTTTTTCCAAATCTAATCAGGTTTACAAATAAGATAACCATGTTGGGGGTATGTTACTATGGAGGTGGATTATGAATTAAATGTCTTTATACTTAGGGAAGGAACAATAGCTAACCGATTCAATTTAAATGGTGGTTCATAGTATAAGCCCTATGGAGTACCAAGAGAAGGTAGAAGGGAAACAACATTTCAAAGGATTCCTTCAGCTGGTGACTTCTTGTGATACATTGAGGGCACTGGTCCAGGTAGAGGACAAGGTGACCTGAACCCTGATAGAAGGTGAAGAGCAGAAAACTGAGGCAGTAACTGTGAACAGCAAGGGGAAGTCAGGATATCAGAACATGCACAGGCACAAGAGAGTTAGGAAAGGAGTTAGGAAAGGAAAGAAGACGACAAAAGCAGTGACAGCCGGTCTATGCTGAACTTCTCAATGAGTAGTTACCAATGTTCAGTGAGAGAGAGAGCTAAGTATGAGAAGGCAGAAGAAGGCAAAGAAACTTACAGAGACTGGGACAAAGCAATGGGAGTTAGATACTACCACTGTAGAATGGATGATGAAATACTAATGACAAGCCAGAAAAGGACGTGCAAAGACACTTGTAGCAGAGGAAGCTATCTAGTGCTGAACTTTTCCCAGATGGTTTCAGTGGCTAGGCATTTGGCAGAAAAGGGAGTTGCATACTGCTGAAATTTATGATATTTATTTTCTAGGGTTTATTTAGAAAAAGGAAAGAAATGCAAAGAAATGCATTTATGTTTTTTACAGCTATTTTGTCTATTAAAAGTGTGACTTCAGCCCTTTAAATTTCTGTTTGTAGCAGCACTCCAATGACTCACAGGGTCCTTCTAAGTAGCTAGTCTGTAATAGCTCTTTCCAGGCATCTGCTCAAACTGTATCCAATTAAAAAAATAAATCTGGGAACAAACTGCTCCCAGTTTCAGATGACTGGCAGGTATGGATTCTACTTTCATAAAAGGCTTATTCCTGCCCTCAGTTCTGTTTATGGCAGTTCAGGAAAACTATAACATGTAACTTTCAAGTCGTATAGCCTTTAAATTTATCCAACGTTGTCCTCTGCAAATAGCATTAGAACAGCATCAAATCAGTAAAGAAAACAAGACAAACCATCTCAGAAACCTAAAATTTGGTGATTTACCTCATTATGAAATACTGCCAAGAGTTCTTGTGAGATAAGTGCATCACATTTCATTGGTTTTGGGGATAAATCTTATTGATTTCTGCTAAGGTTAACAGACTTCTTGTTTTCAGTAACCACAAAACAAAAACAAAATCTCTGTCAGTGATGATACCTTCCACCTCGTGAGATATGGGAAAAAGCTTGCAAGCCTCCCTTGCTTAAGACCCATTCAACATGAGCAATATTAGTATCCATGTAGAATGGTACAAGGTGTGGAGCTCTAATAATGGCATAAAGGTAGAATTTTTGGCACACAGACGTGCTAAGGCAAACTTTCGCATTTGAACTTCCCTGCGATTTGCAAGAGCAAATGCTGCAGGCAGTGGAGCAGCAACAGTGGAGCAGGCAAGTGTTAGAATTCACACTTGTAAAATTTATAGGGACCAATTGGTTTTGCAGGTGTACTGCCTAGCACTTGTGTACAGCCAGTTGCTGGAGCAGATAAAGTGTGAGCTGGGGGCTGGAATGCCGTTCGGGGACTGGGGAGTCAATACCCACCCTGGGGCTACAGCAAGGGGCCTGCCTTGAGAGGCAGAGCTCTTGGCTCTGGCTGTAAAACAGACCCTTATATGGTGTCAAGTTTGGCGCTCTGAAATGTAGATATCTCTAAACACTGCATTTTCTTAAAAGGTTAGTCAGGAAAAAATGCATATCCTTTGAAAATGTGTGCATTTAAGATAGAAGCCTGGTACGAGGTCTTTAGCTAATGTAACTCGTAATGACGATTCAGACACTTTTCTTTTAATTGTCAGACATAATCTCCAGCTCTGTATTTACTACCCATCTGCTCAGAGGGTTATACTTGCTAGCAGATTTACTGGGGGAGTGGAGCAGGGAAGAACAGGAGTGGGAGAGGTGTTGGAAGGAAACAGGAGCCCCTCCTGTGGCTGCTAGGACTGAAGAAGCCCTTGTCACTGCGCAGCTCCTTTCTCTCTGCAGGCTGCAGATGCAGGGAAGTGCAGCTTCTTTTGAAAATCACGAGATGAAACTTTAAAAATTTGAAACTCTCCAGTCCCAAATTAATTATCCTTCATTTTTTAACGTTCTCAGAAGCATAGGTTTGTAAATGGACGAATACATTAATTGATTATTCGCATTTTTAATGCTGACTGCTATTAAGCATGATACAAATTGATCATTGGTATAGGAATATTTAGAAACAGTATTTCATTAGAGTTTTCTGGCTGCTGTCTTTGTTTCCATTTCTTCTGTGCTTTCCTAGTAATTTTTACTGATCAGAATGAGGAAATCACTCACTGATTTCCCCTTTCTAGTGGATTTCATAAATATGGCTTCCTGTAAAAAATACATGGTTATAAAATACTTTACTGTTGATTCTTAGAGCTGATCACATAATTTTACTCCATCTATCAGTGCCAATTAAGCTTCATAGCACTGACAGCCTTTAGGTATCATAATTAAAGAATCTTTGGTTAGATACAGCTTATTTGATAAGTTATCCTTTACTGTTTCGGCTAAGCCGTGTATAAAAAGTTGCATAGCCTAATGAAGAAGAAAGAAGTGCAATCATTTTAGATGCTTCTCCCTAACACTGAACATCTGAGGACACCAGCTATAACATACCATAACATTCTAATAATTCTGCATGAGAAATAGCGACTTTAAGATTCTTCGCAACCAAATCTCATGCGAAATATAGCTGTGAATACACAGATCCAAATCCAGGATATACAAACCCTGCTGCGGGGAATGCTTTGTCACTTGAACCTCCATATGCTGCAGATCTAGTTTAGGGGTGGGAGGGGGGAATATGCTGTCTATTTGCTTTCTAAATAGATACTGAGCCACTGAGAAGCTGAGCGTAATAACTCATTTTGCAATCAGGCAAACAATTTTCTGCAGAACCCATGCCACTCCTCTCACTACCCACAGTGGTGAAGAGGCAGAGTGGGGCCTGGCTGTACACTGGCCCCTGTGCTCCCAGCCCTCCCTCCATCCCTCCATGTAAACACCACAGGGCTGGAATGCTGCTGGAATTTGGGGTCGGGAGCCAGCCTTTGAGGGGAGCGGGAAGGAGCAGCTGCTTTGTGTGACAGGCTGTCATACAGAGCTTACTTAGCTCATTTGAAGCCAGGGAACCTTCTAAGGCTGCAGAGAGGCTCCCCAGGAAGCTTGCAAGGCTCAGGAGTGAGGCTGGAGGGGAGCTGCCAGGCAGCTCCTCCTTGGTGCTGAGAGCAGCCGTGGATGCCACATGTTCGCAAGCAATACGATGCCGACACATCTCGCCCTTGCTGTTGTGTGGGGAAAAGCAGACTCAAAACACATATGGCCTCTGTTCCTCCTTCAGAATGCAGCAATTCACATGCAGAAATACCATGTGCTGCTAAACTTATGGTAATTTGATGTTTTTAAATCAATCTTAAAACTGTTCTAAGCGTGTGATGGTAACTCTAGTCCTGCTCTTTGTGTTTCTACTCAGTTTGACACAAGAATCCTACCTAGGCTTTCTTTTAAACTTTCGTGGCCAAGTCATCTACCAGGATTGAATTAGTTTTAGTGACCATGTTTTGCTCAGAGCATAAGATACCTGCAGTTCCCAGCTGTGTCCCATGGATAACTCTATGCTGATATTCACCAATAGATAAGAACTGAAAATAACTTTCTAGCTGAGTGCCCATAAGGACAAGTCAGAAAGACGGTCTATAAATCAAGTTACTACTTTCCCCTTCTTTGCAGATTTATCTCATTTTAAGATATCCTGTATTGCAGAGAGACTTCCTTAAATTGATTGGTGAGAACATCATATTCCTTTGGGACAGGAGCAAGTGTCTCATTGTTCCTTCACTGCCGGTCTGTGTCATTTTGTAAAAATGCAGTCTTGATTCTCAGTTTCCTGCAGCTCTATCACATAATGTTTGTCACACATTCAAGCTAAAGCTCTGCACCTGCAAATTCTACTTAAAAGAGGGAAAATACAAGGAAGCCTATGTGACACACACATTAACCCGGGAGAAATAAATTTGACTAAATTGCACCAAACTGTCGTTCTTTTGCTACCAAATACATTTTGTGCCTGAAAACAGACCTAATTGTCAGAACTCTTTGAGCACAGTGAATAACACTTTAAATAGCCACTGATCTTCATATCATTAGTTCTGTGTAAAAGAAACTAAAATGCCCTTTAATTACCCAGCTGTAGGAATATATAAGATGGTACTAAATTTTGCTTAAGTGCAGACTATTGCCAAAAAGAAAGCCAAAATACATAATTGCATTGGCATTAGCATTCTATAGTTGTGTGATATCAAACTGCACAATGGCTGGAACATTCTGTGAAGGGCAATGCTGTCTGGGTAATGTAGCAGAAACACTTATCTAATAGCATGCCCTCCTGTGCCCTCTGTCAGGGCGCCAGCACATTAGTCCTATTATCAGCCTCCAAATACTGGAGGCTTCCACATCGTCGCTGCTGCCAAAAGAAACAGTCTTCCCTGTTACAGGAGCAAATGTCTGTGCACATAAATGAAACTGAAGAGTAATTAGATTACAGTGTTTCCGACTGACCCCCATGCAACAAAATATTCGGGCTCTCTAATTTACATTAATAAAGATTCCACTGCATTTACAGTATGTTTGGTTTAGTTCACAGGTCAGGTGTTTTCCATAATACATTCTAAACAGACTATTTCAGTCAAGTAGGGAAGAAATGTCGAGGTGACTGCTCGTAATTATCTTTAAAAGCAGTGTTTGTCTTTTCCATCCTCTACATTATGCAGGCTTTTTCACACGGGGTTAGTATTTGATGGGCTCAGGGTTTGTTTGTTTATTTGTTTTTCAATTTGAACTGAATAGGTAAAAAAATGAGAAACAGTAACAAATACCTGTCCAACCACCACCACTACCAAAAATCCATCAGGAAGTTATTTAATGTATTTAACTCTGTCATTAGGAACGTATTACAACAGTCTGTCGTCGTGTGACAGGCGTATTTGAAACAATTCCATTTAGTACAAGAAAAAGGGAGCCAGGTTTTTGAATGAGATCTACACCCCACACAAACAACCCCCTAACCGACCTCAAATTAAAGGAGGTGTCTTGCTTTAATTATTTTAAACAAAAACAAATGCCAGAAGGCAGTTTTCATGAATAAATCTATCCATTTATTGATAAGCACTCTGATCAACATCATAGAGTAAAAAATATCTGTTCATCAGAGGACATATAGTTGAATTCATATCAGCTTGTATAAACAATCTATGTAATATTGAGCCCATCTTTTTAAAGATAAATAAGTGATCAAAGAAGGCAAGAGCCAAGGGAGGCAAGTTTTTATATGGTTTAGATTTTGTGTTTATAAAATTCCAAAATATTTTCATGAAACCTGAAATAATATTGATCCCTTCATTGTTCTTTCTCAATTTAAATGATTCTTTATAATTTGAAGAATTTGTCGGTGAGGAGAAACAAAACAAAGTCTTGCTATTTTACTATTTTAGGTTAAGCATTGCCATTTTTGTAAGATGTTTCTGTCCTACACACAATTCCTGGAACTGCTCATGGGAAAAAAGGATTCTGATGCAAATAAAAGCTGTCAGGTATCAATCTGTAAATTGCTGTCACTTGTCAGAGATCCTAAGGAGCACTCCATTTAGGGCAAGATAAATTCTTGGGTTATTTGATGAGCTCATTATAAAAGAACCAAGGATTCAGCAACTAATTTATTTACAATGGTGAATTGTGTTTCTGCAATTTTATGAAAATACACATTAAAAATAGTGTAACATGTCATGACACCTTTTACATACATAGTTATGTTGTGACTTTAAAACAGTTCTTTTGTATGGTTCTGAGTCTGCCACTATTGACAGTACAGGTTACCACTGTTACCTTGCATGAATGTGGCTTCAAAACAGCTCTTAAAATAACTGAGAAATTTATTTCTCACTTTTTTGCCCTAATACGCTTTAATATTGTGAACAAGTTGTGGGTACTGGAGAATACCTTCTCCTTCCTTTAAAACAAACTCCCTTTTTTCAGTCACAGGAAAGGCTAGTAAGGTGTTAGAAACAAGTTACTGAGAGCTAGCAGGCCTTGCTATTATCCAGTGATCTGGAAAAGACAAGAAAAATGCAGTGAATTACAGGTTAAGGACAAAGCCTTCCTTATCTGAGCAACAATGACTTTGGAGNGAGAGAGAAAGAAAGAAAAGAAAGCCAACACATTTATTTGCATTTAGGATGTGTACCATTAACTCTCCTTCATAGAACCAATGCAAAAGCACTGGATCAGCACCCCCAGTTAATCAGTTCTTTAGAAGAATGTGCAAGCACCTCGCTTCCTAGCAAATAATTCCACTGTGTACACTGCAAGGGATGAAGCCTGATTTCCAGTGATTGCAGGTCGTAGTTTTAGTTTCCCATACAAAGGCTGCACTCTCAGCACAGTGCTGTCTCCTCTTCTCTTTTGCTTTAGTTACCTCTGGCTGTTTCCATACCACCTCCTGCATTTAAATCTCAGCACCACTTCCCTTCCTTGCAATACACACAACTTTTGATATTTCCTATGCACACCACAATATCTGCATAGTTGTTCTTTGTATGGCCTGGGACAGTAACTCTGGCTGTAGTGTTTTAAAACTTGGTCTTTGGTAGGACAAAAAGCTAGAAATGGACTTTTTAAAATTTCCCTTGGCATACTAAAGTTCCAGGGAGAATGCTTAGGAGATGTCACTAGCAGTGAAAGTGGGAAAATTGTGTTCAGTTCCTTGTTCTGCTCCAAATATTCACAACATCCTTCAACAAGTTATTTGACAAAAATTTTCTATATGAAACAGGAACGTAGGAGCAATTTTATGCTTGCCATACTGCCAGTATTGCATGGCACAGCACAATGATGACCATGGTGACAAGGAACAGATCAGTGAAAATGAACATAGGGAATTCCAGACAAGTAGAGAAAAAACCCAACAAACCTGATGATCCTGTCTTCTAAAGAGGAACTGGGTTAATATTTAGGAAAATCTATTTGCAAACAAGTATGTTCCTAATGTTTTTTCTTTGCCTACGAATATTCATGCAATCAATTTTAATTCACCTGGAGGAGGGCATTTATCGTAACATCATGGAAATTCATGGGTGAAGACAGTATTTCTGACTAAACAGTGCAAAGCCTCACTCAGGCTGTTCTCACCTAGATACTGGGTGCCACTTGTTTGTGTGAGTTAAGGATGTGGATATTCTGAGATGGGAAGGAGAGCAAGTCGAATGCCAGTGGCTTTCAAGGAACCTCAGATACATCACCCTGCCCAGGCAGGAGCGGCAACAGGAGGTGGTGTAACACAAGGACAGTGATGCTGTAGTAGCAAAGTCTCTGTCCCAGTGACACTCTAAGTGTGTTTCAACCTCAAAAGGCAGCATGATGTACAATACCTAGGGAGAGGGATCAGCCTCTAAGAACAGCTGAAGGAGACATTATGCACTGAGGTCTGAAATGATCTTCACACTTCTGTGTCTCTCTGCCTGCAGGGTGAAATTGTGGCTAGCCCTGCATTATTAAAAGGCTCAAGGTTCTGAATTCATCTTGTGTAATTATGGGATTATTGAGGGTGCCTAAATTAGGAATGTAGCCACTTCACACTCTCTACAGGCCTTTCTAACTATGCGACTGTCAGTAGGCAATTTGTCTACGTACTTTTCATTGCTGTACAATGTGTGTTGCTTTTGACAGACAGCTTCTTACCACGTCACCCTGGTGCTGGCCACACTGAAGATGGTAGCTTTCATTCAGTCTCTTTTCTGACTGGTTTGAAAATTATTTTTATGCTTTCTTCCACATTCCCCAAATCAGTGTTTTCTCTATGCTAGCCAAGTCCCCTAATTTTTATTCTTGCAAATCAGTGTGTAAAATCTTGAAACAGCCCCATGTTTGGCATATTCATTTTAATTTGCCTACAGAAATAACCCATCCTGTTGCGTGCTGTATCGCACTGTTTTTCCTCCAGTCTATTGTTTTGTCAAGCCCCACAGCTACATTCCCATTGGAGACTCATTCATCTGCTCACTGAGGCAGGAATTCTAGCATTTATGCATCTCATATCTTTGTTAAAATAACTAATGATGTGACCAATCTCACAATGAGATACGAGGGTGCTGCAACTGCTTGGTGAAGGGAAGAAAAACACTCTGAGACCTTAATTTGCACAATAAGATCCAGTTCAAATAATTCCAGGGTTCTCATTTGTTAAGCAATTACTACAAATCCATAAAAAATTAAAAATAATAATAAAAATATTGGTAGATAAGGAATTGGCTGGTCACACTCAAAGAGTTGTGGTCAATGGCTTGAGGTCCAAGTGAGACTGGTGACAAGTGGTGTGCTTCAGGGGTTGGTACTGGGACCAGCACTATTTAACATCTTTGTTGATCTGCAGTGGGATTGAGTGCACCCTCAGGAATTTTGCTGATGACACCAAGTTTTGTGGTGTGGTCAACATGCTGGAGGGAAGCAATGACATCCAGAGGGATCTGGACAAGCTTTTGAGGTGGACCTGTAAAAACCTCATGAAGATCAACAGGGCCAAGTGCAAGGTCCTGCACATGTGTTGGGGCAATCACAAGCATGGATACAAGCTGTGTGATGAGTGAGTTGAGGGCACCCCTGAGAGACAGGCTGGAGGGCACTGGTGGATGAAAAGCTATGAGCCAGCAATTNCAGTGGGATTGAGTGCACCCTCAGGAATTTTGCTGATGACACCAAGTTTTGTGGTGTGGTCAACATGCTGGAGGGAAGCAATGACATCCAGAGGGATCTGGACAAGCTTTTGAGGTGGACCTGTAAAAACCTCATGAAGATCAACAGGGCCAAGTGCAAGGTCCTGCACATGTGTTGGGGCAATCACAAGCATGGATACAAGCTGTGTGATGAGTGAGTTGAGGGCACCCCTGAGAGACAGGCTGGAGGGCACTGGTGGATGAAAAGCTATGAGCCAGCAATTTGCACTCATAGCCCAGAAAGCCAACTGCATCCTGGGCTGCATCAAAAGAAGCATGGCCAGCAGGTTGAGGGAGGGGATTCTCCCGCTCCACTCTCATGAGACCCCAGCTGCAGTGCTGAGTCTGGCTCTGGGGCCCCCTGTGTAAGAAAGACATGGACTTGGAGTGAGCCCACAGAAGGGCCACAAAAAATGGCCAGAGGGCTGGAGCACCTCTCTTATGAAGACAGGCTGAGAAATTTGGAGTTGTTCAGCCTGGAGTAAAGAAAGCTCCAGGGAGACCTTTAGCAGTTTTCCAGTACCTGAGGCAGGGCAACAAGAAAGCTGGAGAGAGACTCTTTGTCAGGGAGTGAGTGTAGTGATAGGATGAAGGGTAAGAATTTTGAACTGAAAGAGGTTAGATTTAGGCTGGATATAATGCAGAAATATTTTACAATGAGGATGTTGAGACACTGGAACAGATTTCCCAGAGATATTGTGGATGTCCCATTCCTGGGATTATTCAAGGACGAGTTGGATGGGGTCCTGAGCAACCTGGTCTAGTGAAAGGTGTTCCTGCCCATGGCAGAGGGTTTGGAACTAGATGATCTTTCAGATTCCTTCCAACACAAAGCTTTATATGGTTTTATAATAAAATTCATGGTCAATGTAAGCCTATAAACAGTAAAAAGCGGCATACCTGTTGACAGTGCAGAATGAATAGTCTGACCAGCTGCAATCTGAAGTGTCCAGATAGGAAATCAAAGGTAATGTTGTGAGCCTGTATAGTGTCTTGATATTTGTATTTAGAAGATGAAATTTTGCAAGTTCAAAATTGGAGTTAATATGCGGGTTATATCACTGTGGATAACAAATGATTGCCTGAACTTGCCTGTGAGTATTGCTGCTTCTCCACTGTGATTGATTGTTCTTAAATTGGCTGCAGACAGAACTCTTTTCTGAGCAATATATTCTATAGTTCAATCAGAAGCTTTGACTAAGATCATTATGAACCATCCAATCTGGTTTATATGTTTGGTCAGCCTAAATTATCATTTTTGCAGTCTTTTTCCATTTTGTGCAAAACACAGTTGTTTCCTGTCAAATAGATGAGGCTACCAGAAAGTAGATGTCACTTTCTAACTACTGAGCTACATTAATTTATAAAGATATAGCCCCTGCATACTTTGTAAATATAAACATGTTTTCAAAAAGTGTTGTAATGGTCAGATACTTAAAAGACACTAAATAAAGGGTTTGCAAGATTTTTTTTGGTGGTTTCTCAAATACTACTGCCTGCAGGTCTATGACTAAAGGTAATTCTTACTAATTTGCTGCACTGATCTGATTGAGTCTTCTAAATGTACAATACTTCTTTTCCAGTCTTTATCCTGGTTAACTCTCTTTGAAGTCATAACTTGATAATGCTTTGATTTATATTGAAAATAAGGATTAATACAGCTGCGTGCAAAAACAACAGGGTTAAAAAAAAAAAAGAAACTATGTCTTATATATCCATCACCAGGTTCCATTGTCTAACATTACTTTTTTACATTCAAAGTGTTTGAACTAGTAGATCCTTGCAGCTGGCAAGAAGCAGTAATAGAAATAACTAATTTTTATTCAAGGACTTGAAATATATTAGCAACACAATGAAAAGAGAAAAAAAGGCAACAAAAAAAGACATTTCATAACCTCCAATTCTAGAACAGGAAGGGCTTTCCTGTAAATTTTTAGAATTTTTTTTCCAGATAACTGACACTATAATGTGTACCAAGGAGTGTTTCTAACATATTTCAATGATCCTTAAATTCCTACAGTTCTCTTTGTAAACTTGACATATGGAAGCTAGTTTTCAGTCTATATAGATTTTCAGATATCATACTCAAATATACGTTTTTTAAATTTTTTTTCACTGAAAGACCACACTGACTTTTTATCTGGAGCTGATACTGGACCTTTCAAGTACTTCCTAGTCTAAAATAATTCACACAGAAAAATTTTACACAATATCTCAAAATTTTCTAAATTACACCACTACCCAAAATAATTCAGCATGTTCTGGACTAATCAAGGCTGTTCAATGGTGCCCAGTCTGGCAGTGAAAAATGCAGCAACCTGAGTTTTATTGAACTTCAAGAGAAATTATTAAAGTTGACAGAACAGTCTGGCATGCAATTTAAGAGTAGTTACTCATATATTCTCTTAAAAGAATTTTGTCTTCCCACTATCTAACATAAAATTACAAACTAGGGATAAATGAATTACATTGATACTATTTATCTTTTATATTCATGGTAAGGTTTCTCCTCCAAGAAAAACTATACCAAAAAAAGGCGACTGCGCTAGCCAAAAGCAACAGTATTACCAAATAAAATTTTTTCTTTTTTTAAATTTCCTAGAAAAGCTGGGAGGTGTATGTGACATAGCTGTGATACAATCAGTCCTCATCTTGCATAGATAAAAAGTTTTGTTCTCCTTAATTAATTACTTCATTCAAAGTCTGTCAGAAGCTTGGAAACCTTGCTGTCCACAAGCAAGGAGAATATACCTCATCCTCTGCTTAAAACAAAGAAATATTGCAGAGATACCAAATATTTCAGCAAGAATATTTCTTGCATAGCAATTACACCTCTCCAACAGGACATTTTCCATTGGAGCTTGCTTGCTTTTTACCTTGCAAGACATTTCAGGCTTTCTGACACAATAGCTCCTTTTCTTCTGGAAAGAAGACAGAAAAATATGTCATTTCCTTAATAATTTCCTAAACAGGACTGATTTTAAGATGAAAACAGTGCTTGCAAGGAGAATGATTGGAGACTCTTGTCACTGGAGTTACAGCTATAAGCTGCAGGTGTGATGACAAATGCCTGCAGCATCATGACCTGATGCCATGAATTTCTTTTCCTTATTCAAGTAAATGGTTCTTATTACTCACACTGTAAATAGTGGACTAAACCCTGAAGATTTACTCTGTGCTTAATCAGTTGTCAGGCAACCTCATTGGAAGTCAGTGGTAGTCTGGGAATTGACAGAACAGGAGTTTATTAAAGCCTTTAAAATTAAAATATATTCATAAGATTTGCAGGATCAGGCCTCTAATTCACCATGCACTAAAGATGTTAAGGGAAAGTTGGTCATTCAAAAAGCTTGGAAAGGCTGAGCTGGAGCAGGCCCATTCCCAGGAAGTGCCTGCCATGTCTCTGGATGTTGTGAGAGTAGTGTAATGAAAAGTGACTGATGTAGCTTGATAGAACACGTTAAAACGACACATTGAGCTACATTCAGTGAAAGGGTAATGGACGGATGGTTTTCATTTGACATTCTTTGTCATTAGTGATCCTGTTTAAAACTTTATTGAATAGTGATAATTTTTATTTCCTGTTTTAACAGAACAATAGCTCTGCTATCACTACAGCCAGCAAAGCATACCTACTACAAACCTCTTCTTCCCAGCAGAATGACTGAGAGATTCTTTGCATACAAAATATTTGCACTAATTTTTAACAAAGAAGTTGTGTGAAGGGAGAATTGGTTTCTTTTTACTTCCTCTGGATGTCAGATAAAATGTTATTAAATGCTTCCTATTTTTCCTAAATAAAACACCTCTCCCCCCTACCCCAGACTAAACTAGTCATTCCTCTTAAAGAAAAATTAACGATCAAATTTATCCAAATTTCTGTCTCAAATTTCAACTTTACAGTGCAGTTCAGGCCACTAGGTAGTAGAAATAAAATCTGTGTAATTTATTTCAGATGTTAAATAATTAATCACATATTCCTGAATTTCTCCTTATTTATATTTTTGGTCTTTATATTTCATCTGCAGATTCTGATGTCTTTAGAAAGTGTCAGGATGTCAACTCCGTTGCACAGGGTGCAATCAGATTCAGAAGACGACAGCGAATGTAGTGTTTTTCTTTCATGAAGACACAAAACCCCACCCATTCTCTCATCAATCAGATTCAGAATGAGTGTAGATACATGGCTTGAAACATGAAATTAAAGTCCCAGTGAGTAACCTGAAGTCCTTTTTCAAAACATGAGAAGATACTTTATTTGGACGTTTTATAATATTCTAGTAAAAATCTGGATATTAATTTTTTTATATCGTTTGCTGATTTATGCCTTATTCATATTCTGACAGAAAGCTCATGACTGCATCAATACTAATGCTCTTTTCTTTATTTCCTTGCAAAAGGAATGCTGCTTTATTTGCTACAAAATGATAAGGTTGCTCCAAACTTGTAAGTTGATATTAGGAGATCTACATGCTCTTACAAAGAAACAAGAATAAAAGTCCTAATTTGTGGCCTACTGACTCTGGCAGTGTCCTTTTGAAGCGTTATTGTTTGCTGATGGGTTCATGTCATCAGGCACATTCCATTTTCATTACTTATAAATGGTACAAGGCTTATTTCATTATTTATTTATTTAGATCCCATGTTGTTTTTTGAGTTAGTGGGTATCCAGGTAATTCCTGGAGTGTGATGCAAAAGGGCAGATTATCAGCTCCACTTAGCTCCCCCATTTTCACTGAAATGCATCAAAGCCCCTCTGGGGTATAGGTTGCTGTCTGGCTGCTGGCAGGAAACCCTTGCTGCTGCAAGATGTGCTTCCGTCCCTCTGTATGGAACACCCCAGCTGCTGTGCTAGTGAGGGGAGTGGGACCACGCTTTCCTGGCAGCACAGCAGATCAGATCCAGCCTGTGTGGGCATCTTTGAGTGTCCCTTGGGCTGGGTCAGCCTGGAGAGTGGGGACAGCCGGGAGTATGAGTGGCTGGGGGGCAACCCCTGTCCTCTGCCACCCTCACCCAGCATCCCCACCAGACTGCACCTTGCTGCGCCGCTGAGTGTCACAGCCTGGCAGGGCTTTCCGGGCAGGAAACCCTTCCTCCCAGCCAGGACACCGTGCTCGCATCCAGGCTGCTTTCCGCTGGCCGCCGGGATGGCTCTCAGGTGCAGGGGCACCGAGCCGGCGTGGCCGCCCAAGCGCATCGCGCTGGCGGCTGTAGGAGCCAGGCGCGGGGCTGCCCCAGCTCGGCAGAGGTTGGTGTGTTGCCACAAGGATATCCACGCTCCGAAGGGGCTGAGGGGAGGGTGGCAAATGTCGGCTGTCTGCCTGCCCCACACCGCTGTTTCCACAGCCTGACATTGCCATGACCTCTGAGAAGAGGTTAGCAACACTCCATTCCTATTATCAGGTGTCACAATGGCAAAACTACGTGCCTGGGTGGAAAATTAAAGTATGTATTGGAAATACATGTTAGGAAAGAAGAAAAGTCTCCAGGTGTAATGTGAAGCATGAATCTGACAAAAAGGGCTTCCCTGATACCTAGACAAGTGCTATCAAGATAAAAATTTTCTCTGAGAGTAGACCCTTCCAGATTAAATACAATCACACAACAAAACTTGCCAGCATAACTAGCTAATCACCTGCAGGACAGAAATCAGTCAGATCTCACTTGTCACTGTACCTGGCTGGAACTAAAACATCAGTGTAGAACAAAGATTTTTTTTTTTTTTTTTTAAGCAAGGAAGGAAACATTTAAGGAAGAGGATCACAGCTAATGTTAAAAGTTTTTAAGTACTTCTTTTTATTTTAGAATAGTTCCAATTTTCCTTAATGATTTTTTATGGCTGACAAGTGACCATTGTTACTTATATAATATAATTTAAAGCATTTGCATCTGTAAGCAAATAAGGATTTTATTAGGATGTAGATTAGCTTTCACTTTTGCAATGAATGGCCAACTGATTTTTTCCACAGTGCTTTTATAAAGGCAACACAATTTTCAGTCCCACCTTGAAGAGATCATCCTGTACACCTCTTCAGTAATGTCTCTAGTGAATCTGGTAGGATAAATGCCAAGGGAGCTGCTATTATTTCCCTGCAGCATGACAACCTCTTCAGCAGGAATAATTGGCTCAGGCCAAGAGCTTGCTTCATGTATATGGCAGAATTACTGACCAAAGCTGGATTTGAACCAGCAGCCATATGATTTAAATGGGAGATGAAAATTGATCTCAAAATAACCTCAGCAATCTAAGCCAAGGAAGCGACAAAAGGATGAATGCTTAGCACCGCAGAAAAATAAATACCCTCTTTTAGAAAACAGACCTTGTCACAAGAACCAAATGCTCATACATCATGTAGTACGCTAAGTTGAAGAATATGCCTCTGCTTGTAAACACAACAAAAACAATAAGAAATGGTTCTCTGTTTGTACATATTTACAATATTAAGTACAATGTATCACATATCACATATATAATGTGTTCTATCTCCTAAATTTAGCAAGTATTCATTGTGACTTTTAGTGAAACAATAGCTCCCTGAATCCCTGGATTGTATTCTTCATGGCAAGTTAGGGTCCCCAACAAAATTTATTTAGCAGATTAATAAAATTTAGACCATGAACATGGTCCCACATTCCAACTAGACAAATAGAGTGGGTGAACACCATGCCAGCTTGTTACCTACTTGTTTCCTTGCACCTTCTGGATTGTGCTGCTGGACAAGCTACACTGGTGCCAGATGTTCAAATAGTCTGTTGCAGAAAGTTCAGGGGCAAAGAGATTTTTCTCACAGAAAGAGTTCTAAAAGGCCTTATGACAGGAGGAGTAGATTCTTTGTAGCCTGTGTGACAAGCATTTTAACTGTACAAGGGGATATGTTCTGCCTCTGGAATCCAGTACATAAATTACAAAGAAAAGAATAGCTTCAGTCCAAAGGACCATCCACTAATCTCCTTGTTTATATCATAGGTAATATGTAAGCGCTTTTCAGAGCTAATCCTTTCAGCCATAGCATAAATGCAAAGGCCAATAAGATTACTTGGAGATGAAGCATTTTAATAGCATCACAGAGTCAGGAAGTAAACAGATTATGAAAGTCAGCAACTGGCATTGATTTTATTTTGCAGCTTGGCCTGAATGTCCTAAACTTGATGAGTCTTGTAATCAATCTTGTTTGAATTTTGCATGAGATTTTAGCTCATCTTGAGGCTAAGAAAATAAGCAATTTCAAAAATCAGGACATTAAACCACAAATCTTGAGAGGGAAGAAAACCACAGGGTAAGACCCAATAGTGAAATCCTCTTTGCTGGGCCTCAGAGGTACCTGACAGGGTTTGAAGGATGAATCTGTTAAACAACGGTGAGGGAGATTTCTGTGACGGTGTCCTCCTGGAAGCATAGGTTCTCCAGATAGGGTAAAATTCTGCAGGTGTGTTACCAGACAGTCTCCAGGCTTTTCCATCTCCAGATTTGTTTTTCCCCCTTATTGCTCTGGTCAATTCCAGTGAGGACTATGTCATTCTGTTGTGGATTTAATATGTAGACACACCTCTAGAACAGAGATGCAAACTTTAATTCTTCTGAAGGGCTTCTCATTCGTGCAACAGAAATGCTATGCCAATTAAAATTATACAAAGGGACAGTCAAGGAAACAGTCCTTCAAAACTGCACTGTTGTTTCAAATCAGGACACTAATGTAGAAGAGGGAATGTGTCTCAGATTGCCAAATCAGTGAAATCAATGCCCTGATTTTCATCTTTGTGGTCTTTCTGACAATCACCATCCTGTAAGAGCTATTATTCATTGCTTTAATACTACTGTGAAAGTTCTTTACAGCCTTCATAGAGACAGAGAACTATTTATCTGCGAGAAAGATTTTTTTGGAGAGCATGGGGAAAATCTAGATCAACAGACTGCATACCAGCAACCTGATTTGCTTCCACAGAAACCTTGAGCGTGGTGGAAAAAAGTACTGGGTTTCATGAAGCTGACTACCATGACTAAATTAACAAAAAATTCGTACTCTTTTCATAGAACAGGAGCAGTTGACATATCTTTTGCCACAACATTTTTCTCACCAATATGTTGGATTATGTTCAGCATTTTGTCATAAAACACATGAAGTCTGTATCTGAGACAAACCCATGCATTTCTTCCTGTGAAGGTACTGCAGCAGATTTCCACTCGTGTTTGCAGATCCAGTAGATTTTAATATATTTTGAGTCTGTTCAATTTGAAATCCAACCCCTCCAACCCTCTGTCCCTGCAGCTAGATAATTTGTTTCTGTGACAATCTGCTTTTACCTAGAATTCATGCCAAATCTGCCAGTGCATTTGTTTCGTGTGGTTGTATTTCCATTTCACACTTCCAGGCTAAATGAGATGGCAATTTTGTCTCCCTTAGGTTAAGAATAATCTAAACAAAAGAAGCTACTGTGTTAGAGTGGGCAGGGAGTAGCTAATACAATTTAACAAATACCCTTTGGTGCTGTGAAATAAGAGGGACTGGTTGAATGTGAATGTGAAAGACAGCAGCAGAAACATACTGAGCACAGGTGGAGAAGTAACAGCACGCAAAGAGGAAAGCAAGGAGGATTGGATGCTGATGAGACCATCAGCACAAAGAGAGTAGAAAGAATGTAAAAGCAGTTCAAAACACTCCTGAAAATAATAAAACTCTTGTAGAGAAAGACTTGCAACAGATGACAAAGCAATGCATCCTACTGACTGCTACAGAGTTTAGGGGCATTAGGCCATATGAACTTCTTCTGCCCGTACAAAAGATTGCATAAAACAGGTATCTGAACCCACTTTTAGTTTCTCCTAACACAGAGAGCCCTGAAACACCATGGCAAGCAACCATTGCACGGGTTCAGCTCTGTCTTTAGGGCCACTCTCCCCTGCAAGGGGATGGCTGAGGTCTGGCTTTATCCAGATTTATAAAGCATTCCAAAGCATGACTTTCACTGAAGCCTTAGCTCTTCATTTCATGCTTTTACTTTCTATGCCTTTGGGATTTTCATCTTCCCCGAGCTTTTGAATCAAAACTTCTGTATCTTTTTACAATGCACTACTTACCTTAAAAACTGTGCCAGAACTGATGTATAAATTATCATTCACAACTGCAAATTATTCTCAAACTCTACTTTTGCAATAAATATGCAAGAAGCAAATGAGTTATAAGTTAGTTTTGTAAGGAAGAAGGGTGGAGGAACAAAGTAGAACTCCCAGGAAAGGAGTGGAAATCCAGGATTACGCAAATAATTTTTCTCTGAATTTGAAGTAGATACATGCTGTCTGAGAGTCTGCTTTTGCCAAAAGGGAAGGAGTAAAGGAGAAAAGTCTTCAGCATGTAGCATTTTGGAGAAGTGTTTCTTTTAAGGTTTCAGAAGACAAGTAATTTCAAGGCAAGAGTGTAGTATGATTCTGTCTTCATTCCTTGTGAGAATCCTCAGGCAGGGAATATGTGGCATGTTATACAACAATCTATGAAAAAAATGTCCTTTGACCAATGATTATTTTATAAAAAGTTGGTTTGCCCTAGCAGCTCTAACTGCAATTGCCTTCTTGACTTTGTTGGTTTACCTTTTCTCTACAAGGTTGTGAATTTTTCCCCTGAGGCAGATCAATGCCGTAATTTTAGCACGACAATTTTATGGAAGCTTTTCAGCATCACTGCTTGATTTTCAAGACTAGTTTTGAAAACTGAATAGAAAAAGGAAAATAGCCCAAGAAAATTAGCCTCAAAAAGTGCTTTTTTGTTTCTCCCAGTTCTGAGGAATCATGTCATCACTCATCTTACGCTTATTTTAAGGATGGCATCATCCTTTTGAAACTGTTAGAGATCTTTCTGCCTGAAGAACTTTTTGCTTTCTTTCAGCAGCTTGTTTGCCATACCATCTCCCTTTATCACTTTGCAAAGGCTGTGGAAAAGCCTTTCCAGCTGACACAAACCCCTATCAGCATCTGTGCGCTCTAACAGTGCAGGGCACCAGCTACTGTCCCTTACCAAGAGCCTGGGCTGGTGTTCTGGCACCCAAAAAATGGGTCAGAGATTTTTATGTTTGCACTGACCTGCTTGACAATATCAAGTGAGGTCTCAGTGCTACCACAAAAAAGTCTTCCAGCTGTTTTTTTTTTTCCATGGTGGAAAGCAGGGTAAGGTGAAAACCTCTACTGTAGCCTCCTGTTGCTGGCCAGGGGTTTATTACTGGACTGAGCATTATCCAGTGCCATCCACTACCTAGTTTATTCCAATTTATTATTCTAAACCCATGTCTGGGTCAGTCTACTCACCTCTCCTTCCCTCTGTGCTGAAGAACAGTTCACCTCTTCTCATCTCTTAGCTCGCAACCTGCTTGTGGTGCCCACAGGGAGACATTTAAGTCATTCCCGCACATTCATAATGGCTTAAGGGGAAAAGAATGAGCAAATACAAGATGGAACGTCTTTTGAACCCCCCTATTAATGGAATAAAGACTTAAGTCTCCAAAATTAAAAACAGTAGGTAGCTACAATACTATTAACCACTGCTTTGTAACACTTCTCTTATAGTCTAAAAATGCCATCAGAGTTTCAGCGCTTATTCAATGCTTATGTTAATGCAAAACATCAGTAAAGCTATCAAAACAGAGAACCACCACTTGAACACCCCTTGATGGCTAGTCTATGCTCTGGAGTATGTAAATCATGGCATAAGGTATTATCCAGATGAATTATTCTTCGTGGGAACCAGTTGGGTTCTTCTGAAATGACCTATCTTACAAAGTGAAGCCATTATTTTCAACACATACTGAGCTAAAGTGTGGATCTGCCAGGGCAAATGAATACCTCATATTGCAATTATAGGCCGAGGAAATCAAGTGGCTGAGTCTCTGTGTAAGGTGATCAACAGTCACTGTGATAGGTAAAGGGCTATTCCGAAAAATGGTGTAAATTGGTTCCTTTCTATCTATTAAGTACTGTATAGCTGCTGATGGAACTGCAAGGGAACAAACTGCCTATATTGTTATTTATAATACTGGTGATGCTCCACAGAAATGTAAAAATACAGTTTTAATCCTCCCATAGTCCTGTCAGGTATGCTACTAATTATCCTGGTTTATGCTTGGTTGGAAAAAGGGCTCATACATTCTTGTGCCGGATTGCTGAAGCAGCATGTTTTACAATATGGGAAAGCACTCATTGTTTCCTTTCATTTGTAGAAGTGTATATACGGCATTTCATTGTAGCTACAGCAAGAAAATAGGCAATCTGTTTTGAACAGGTTGGTATAAAAACTGTGCTGTGGTCTGGCATCTTCACTTTCAGCTGAACTGACAAAACTTTCTCAAAAAGCCCTTCATGCTGCTTCAACTACTTCTGTCCCTACCCTCATGTTCTTGCAATACAATACTCTGTATTGTCTAAAGAACACTGATCGTGGGTCCACAATTTTTTCTGAGCATTTTCCATTTTGACTGTTATGTTTATCTTAGTTTAATGATGCTGGGACAGATTTTAATGTAAGCTCCAATAACAAACCTATTATGTAGTTAATTTCTGAGACTGAATTTGAACCACAAACAATAATGTCTCTGTATATTTTAAAACAAAAATAACCGTTTTGAGAAAAGTGGAAATCTGCATCAACATTGGGTATACATTTTAACTTTCCCCTATTTATTTTGCACATCCATGAAAATATAACATATAAATAATACTAAATGTAAAGAATATTAAGCACAGGGTAGGAAATATTTGCATGAATTAAAAAGCACTGCAAATTATACCATTGTATTAGCATTTATATGACATCTGTATACCAAAAGTACTTGCTTGAAAATAGTTAGCATATACAGAGTAATACTGGAAGCCCTATGTGTTTAAAAGAATCATAGATTGCACCAGGAAAATGCAAAATATGGGATATGAACCTAAAGAATGTCAGGTCTCCTCATTTTTAAATGTACATGCAGCAAGCAGTTTTTCAGCAAAACTTGTATTTATTTCTGAAGTACAAAGTCAACCTGAAATGGACTCAAAAAGCAAGGACACACATAAATGAAATTTAGAATCACTTCAGGATCAAGTGGTTACTTACTGAAAAGAAAAAATAAATGTGATTTCCATTGCAGTAGAGCTTCAGGCAAGTAATGTATACAGTTCATTTACATATTTAACAAATATTTTTTCCTGAAAGACAAAATTAATTTTTACTGTTTAAGGCACATGAATTTTACATTGTACAAACATTAAATATCCTGGCCAACAAATTCTTTTGGGACTCTATGGGGTAGAAAGCTAGAATAAGCTTTTCTGAATAAATGGTCTTATTCTAAGCATATTAAAAGTAATATCTTCCTCCTGCTCCCATGGCTTTTGGTCTATGTGCAATGACCAGTGAAAATCAGTGAGATCAGTTGCAAGTTTATGAACTCATCTTAAAAAACAAATAAAACCTGAAACAAAGATCTGCAAAAGAAATTAAGAGTTTAGATTTTGAGATATGCTTCAGTTGGGCTGATTTTAAGGTATTTGCATTAAAAAAAAAAAAATCAAAACTCTATATGAATATATTTCTTCTATAGAAAAATAATTTTAAAAAAATAGTTTAGTTATGATCACTGTTCCTCTATACATTCTTTTCTTTTTCTCTCTGGATTTGCAAGGAAAGGCTGAGACTGTTCAGCCTGGAGAACAAAGGGCTCAGGGATATCTTATTAAAGTGTATAAATACCAAATGGAGCAAATGAAGATGAGCAAACCAGGCTCTTTTCAGCAGCGCTCAGTGCCAGGACAAAGGCAATGGGCACAAATCAAACCCCATGAAATCCAGTCTGAACACAAGAATAGAACATTTTGTTGTGGGGTAGTCAAACACAAGAACGGGTTGCCCAAAAAGGCAGTGGAGCCTCCATATGTGGAGATATTTCAAACCTGGCTGGACATAGTCCTGGACAACTGGCTCTATCTGATGCTGCTTGGGCAGTGGGGCTGGACTAAATCATCTGGAGAGATCCCCTCCTAAACATTCCTGTGATTGCAGCACTTCAGCCATGGGAGCTATCCCATTAGGTCTCTGTGATCCCAATGAGATTATAGCATTCTGATTTCCTGCAGGTCTCTAATTTAGCCTCTAATTTTATAGCACTGCATGCTTCTGGATTATTGGTTTGCTTTTTAGCTACTAGTTTGAACTCACTGCAGAGAATCAGGATCACTTCTATCTAATAAATGTTTGCTGACTGCTGTAAGATGGATTTTGAGCCTTGCATTTCCTTATGTAATGCATCTCTAATAATTAAAATAAAAAAAAATTCCAAGAGATTTTTAAAAGCTGTGTATGTGATTTAATTGCATTAGTCATACAGAAGAGATTCGGATTGTCATAGTAACTAAACCAAGATTCTTTTTCCCCTCTTACACTGCCATAGTAGATTATGTTAATGTAATACTTGGTCTTGTTCTTGGAGAGGCATGTCTGAACACGTTTTAGGTTATTTTTTGTTAGGACATACGTTCTACAGATTGCTGTTCAGATGCAATTCCTCATCTCACAAATGTTGCTTGAGTTTGGCTTTATGAAAATGAATATGCCATAAGAGCACAAGACCCTACTTATCTGTGCAGAAATCTGTGTAAAGATTCAGGTTACTAGAGCACTGAAACTCATGCTTAAGTTTGAGCTGGAACTCAGACACATACTGTAAATTAAGTGGTGGACTGCTTCACCTGATTTGAGACCTAAATCTTTGCAGAACTGGGGCCTTAGGATTGAAGTCACAACCAAATTAATCGACCACCTTCTGTGTCTTGGGGTTATTTGTTACCACTGGTTTTGTGGGAAAACACCTTTGCTACGGAACAATCCAATGATACTGGAGTGTACTGCAATGAACTTTCTACTTGAATTGTCAATCCTTAAATTTATAAGAAGTTACTCTGAAGTAATTAATTTGCCAAGTGTTATTTTAGATTTACATTGTACCTTGTTCATAAGAAAAAACAAAAAAATGATTATAAACCTAGCAGACTGTGTCTTGGATTTTGATTGGTAGAAAATCAGTCATTAACCCAGGAAAATCAGTAATTTTCCTGCACAGCTGCTCAAACATGCTGGGGAATTTACTATGGGAAAAAAAGGGGGGTGAAGAAAGACATTATCAGCATTGTAAAACATTGATGAGAGTTTATTATACAAAATAATTACATTTAATCAATTATCACAGTTAACAAGTGATTTCTTGGGGATTATTATTACCTAATTGTTATTAAAGATCTGACTACAGATGGCATATGCAGTTCATTGCTTATTATTACTTTTACAAGCACAGATGGCACAGTACAAGCAGTAAGACTAGCAGATAGTGATCTTTTTTTCCTAATGTAATAACAAATGAATGTGAAGAGTGATTTTTTTTTTTAACTAAAGTGCTGCAAAATAGCTAATGGATTCAACCGTTCAGATCACTTTGCTTCAATAACAATTTCTACATGATGCATGTAGAAGCCTGTCTAGGAGATTCTCAAATTAATGTTACAGATTCAAAATATTTGCCTCACGATGCTCATTCTAACTTGCCTGAATCTACCCTTTGCATAAGAATCAGTTTAACTTGAACTCTGTGAACTCTATTGGCAAAACTTCTAAGGCATAAAAATACCAATAACAATCACATAAAGAAAGAAATGAGTTATCTCAAGAACATTTTAAAGCTATTTATTTTAAAAGAGAGTGGTAGATTTTTAAGAAATAAAAGAAATAAAAAAGATACTTATATAAGAGCCAAAAAAATCTTTTCAAACTAGCAAGAAAAATTATTTCAGCAAAAGATCAAAAGTTTGTTCAGGAACAAAAGCACAGCATGCTCGTTATATTTTTATACCTTCCTTTCCATCTTTGTGTCCTAAGGAAAGGGTGGGAGGATAAGTGTGTGATTTTATGAACTGTTTACTTGGATAGAATGGATCCCTATGAGCAAGACAAGTCTGCGACAACTACAGATTAATTGTTTGGCCAAGTCTATCCGGTAATTATATTTTAGACTTACACTCCTTCTCCAGGTCTCCATCTCTAGGAAGCAAGCCAACCATGTCATTCATGGTACAGTGGCATTGTCACAATATATAAAAAGTCTTGCACTCCTAAGGTTTAATTACAGTACTCCTCCATGAGAGGTTTTATACTCAGTCGTTGCACAAAGCTGGAACATGTTTTCACTATTCATCTTAGGTTACATTAAAAATGTATTGTTAAATCATGCCACTATCTTTTAAAATATCCTAATCATATTTCTGAAAAGGCAAACAACAAGGCTAAGTGTTATGATTAGAGAAATGATATTGGAATACTCCAGTATTGAAACAGAATTAAAAATATATCTCATGAAAAGGAAAGCAAACATTACATCATGTTAAGTATAGAAAATACAAAAATAAAATTAAAAAAAAAAAGAGAGAAGAATCATATATCAAGGTGAAAAACTCAACAATTACCTGATAAATCAGTCAAACATGGGAATAGACATAGAATTTTTTTTTTTTTTTGCAGAGGGCATATATCACAGTAGCTATATCCCTAAGTATGCAGCAAATAAAACGAGTGAAAGCAACACCATTTATTTTTAAAATACTTGTGTCCAGTTCTGCCATTACACTAATTCTGCCATGCGCTGATTATGTCTCTAATTTAAATCGGTAGAATGGCACTTCTAACACTTAAGTTTATTATTAAAACCCTCTACAGTTCTCTGTTTCCAACCCCTTCTAGGCCTGAATCAGTATGCCAAGGCATTAACAAAAAAAAAATGTATGTGATCTTCTGAATAAATTTTTTAATAAAGAGGTCAACATCTATCCTTATATATGGTATACTTACAAGGTCAAAAACTATTTAATTACCTTGTCTTATTGAATTGCTACTCTACAGCAGAGCTGTGGTAACTGGCAAAGTGAATACCCTGGTAGAATCCATTTGGTGAGTAAAAGCCATTAGCTTAAACCACTAAGAAACTGTGCGTAAGAAAATCACCATCAAGCAGTTGTGGTTTAACTGGTGGTTTGATTTAATGTGTTTCACTTATCACAGCTTGGCAGAGAAGCAGTCTCTTGTTTAGCCACAATAACATGATGGCTTCCCTTCTACAGCCATTTCCTTACACATTTTCCATTAACTTCATCAAAGAAGGGCCTGGTTCTACCTGTCTTACATTAAAAGGGTACTATTTTTGAATCGGCATGACAGAAGAGCACCCACGTGTAATTTCTTTCCCCAACATCCTACTTTAATTGAGAGCAAAATAATCTTGCCTTTCAATCTTTGAAGAATACAGGAAATAATACAGACTGTTAGGTGGGTTTAAGATGGCAGATATGTCAGGTTCAGAGGGTAATAATCAATGGTTTGATGTTTGGCTGGTGGTCAGCAACTAGGAGAGTACACCAGAAGTTGATCCTAGGGCCCTTATCGTTTAGCCATAGTCATTAAAGACCTGGATGATTTTGGAGCGTACCCTCAGCAAATTTAAATCAGAGGGTAAGGTTACCAAAACAAAGAGCAGGCCCTGGTAAACCAGAGAATGGTATCAGCACAAACCTCATGAAATTCAGCAAGGTGAAGCATCAGGTTTTGCCTGCCAGATCATTCAGCCCTGTGCAGTATTATGGTCTGGCAGCCAGGTGACCAAGAAGGAGTCACACTGAAAGGGAACCTGAGCCGAGTCAAATCATTCTTGTTGTGAGAAAGGCAAATTGTGTGCTGAGCTGATGTATGGTCAAGGAACATTAATCTGATCTGTAGATCTTGTCCCCTGCTTGCTGTTGGTGAGGTTACATCTGGATTATTTTGTCTAGTTTTGCGCCGTTCTGTTGAGGTGAGGTAAAACTGAAGAGGGTCTAACTAAAGGCTGGGAAGTAGACACGATGTAGAGAGGATGAGGGAGATTGGCTTCTTTAACCTGTTGAAAATGAGCTAAAGACGATCTAAAGGAACTCATTATACATAAATGTAGGGTAGCTTCAAAGATGAGAGATGAGGTACTCTGTAGCATCAGGTGATACAGAAGGGGCAACAACCACAAGAGAGGTTCAGGAAAGACTTTTTCACGAAGAGGGCGTTACAACACTGAAACAGGTTGCCCAAACAATTTGTGAGGTAGCCATTATGAGAGATCTTCATAACTTGGCTGAACAAAGCCCTGGCTGACCTGACCCTATTGCTTCCTACTTTGACTGTGACTTTTGAGTAGAATCTCCGTAAGTCCCTTCTACCCAGCATTTCAGTGTTTCCTATGAATGCTATAAATCTATTTTGTGTTCAGCAGAGGAACTATGTATGATTCAGGTAAATATTTTGGAGTTCAGTATCAGTAATACAACAATTTTTGGTGCACGAAACTCATGACATCAAATGTCCAACAGCAACTGGCGGAAGCACAACCAGCAGGAATTAGACTGGTCATATACTCCATGGTCATGGTTCAAATATAAGAATCTCCCTTCCAAAATTAGCCTTTTAAGCATTAAGTATCACAGTTTTAAAATGAGAAAAAATAAATGAAAAATCACAAATATCTTCCTGAGTTTATTTCCTGCAATGGTAAAAACAGGAAACCCTTCATTAGATTTTCTGTTATCTAAAGATACTCACATTCTCTCTTTTCAGAATGGATTTATTAGGATAGGAAAAACTAATTCCTGGAATTTTCAAAAAAATTTGATATAATTGCAAACCAAATAGCTAAAATCTATGTTGCTTTTAAGTAGAATGTGACTATAAAAGGATGTTTAAATATCTTCATGTTTCTGCACCATACTTGTCACAGTAATATTTTTCCTCTCTAGTTCCTGTTTTTAAAGTATAAATAAGTCAATATGTTTTTATCATAGAATAATTGAATGTTTTGCATCAGAAGGGACCTTTAAAGATCATCTAGTTCAAGCCAGATTACCCAGTCTAACCCTCAGGTCTGTTTTAATATGTCTTGAGGAGTGTTTTGGTTTTAACTTTTTCTTGTCTTGTCTCTTGTCTTTTTCTTGTCTTTGGCATTTGGTCACTTCCCCACTTGGAGTTTGCTCTGACTTCTTTTCCCAACGCTGTGCAGAGAAGCAAATGCTTTTAGAAGTGCTTATGGAAGCACCAAAAATCCGGTGCTCACAGAAGCACCAAAACCAGGAAATAAATCACTAAGAAAGATAACTGTTATTATGCCAGCCTGTGGGAACTATTGATGGAGATGGGTGTGAGGGGATCCTCACTTTCCTTCAGCCTGCTCCCCATGGTGCATCATGTTACATTATTCTCCACTGCTGATTTGAGGAAGATTTATTGCACAGGACATGGTTCTCTTTCCTATTTCTCTTTTTTGCTAACCAGTTCAAAGTCAGCTACACTCATCCATTCCCTAGCCTCTCTATTTCTTTCCTCACAGGTTATTTGAAGCCTGCATGGTGCAATGTTTTCCCAAAACCTTTAGTCATCTGGATAATTATATGCAAATAATAAGTTTCTATAAAAATTATTGAGACCCTACAAAATATCTTTTTATTGTTACAGATGTTGTGGCTCAGGGACAAAGCTAACCTTCATAAAAATAATTAGGGAAATGTCAGCTTTTCAAAAAGGTATTTGAAATTGTGAAGGATTCGAGACAAACCAGTTTTTATTGGAAAGCCAGCACTCCTTATCAGAAGTAAGATGTAAAGATTTCAATATCCAGATGTGATTAGAAAGTAAGCTCAATGTTTTCTATGGTTCATTCCTTTCTGGAGTGAGTGTTTTGTCTCACAATAGAAGCTCTTAGCACTTCAGAGAGAAGAGGCCAGAATCCTGCTGTAAGGTTTTAGGCCTCAAAACATGGTATAGATTTATAATCGTTAAAATAAAAAAAAATTTAAAAGCCCATCAAACCAACTAACAATGTAAAGTTACGCAAACAAAAAAGATCCCTTTGAAATACTTTTTCAAGAGCAAAAGTAATGAGCTGGGTTCCTAGCACACGCACATGCATGCATTCAACAAGAAAGAAAAGAATGTTCATGTGTATAGCTCTACAGGCAAGCAGGGCAAACAGTTTTATGTGACTGTTTGCTCAGGGTTTGTTTTCTTTTCAGCTGCACTTTTTCTCTTTTCGTATTCATTTCCAAAAAAAGTATGGATTGTTACCATACATCTTGGCCTTGAAGCTGCCAGAGTAACTATTAGCAAAACTACTTGACACATGAGAATTTGTGCACTCTTCTGATCTGAGAACAGAAACAACACCATATGACTTGTCTGACCAGTCACAACTAATCAACACAATGAGAAAAACAAATACCAGGCATTGCATAAATACAGAAAACTGTTCACAAGCAGTCTCAACATTACTGTTGCATAACAAGCACTTATGATCTGCTCATAGATTGTTCACTATTACAAAGAAGGAACCTTAAGATGATGACAAACAGTATTACTTTCTTTCTGTTTTCTTTGATTTTTGAGCATATGTACCCCTAAAGGAAAATTGCCTCCATCATGAAGTCTCCCCCATTAGAAAAATAAAAACTCTAAAAGAGGCTGCATGCTAACCATTTGATTTAATATTGATAAAATCAAACATTCCTTGCATTGAAGATCACCTTGCCTTACTCCTAAGTCTAGTCCTTACCTTCCTCACATTCTGCTTTTATGCATATAACTGTGTATACACAGTACATGTAAGTCAGGATACCAGTTTTGGTATGATGTAGTAGAGCCACAGCTTTGCTCCAGTCAGTGCGGGGAGTTCGCTTTTCGAAAAAGTGGTTTCTCCTATTCTAAAATCCCCACACTTCCTTGAATCTTGCTCCTGGAGACAGTGAAAGGTGTGGATAGAAAACCAAAGATACCTGAAAAAGAGTGACAAGGTAAACATTGCTATTTTAATGCGTTGTGGATTTTCTTTTTTCTTGTCTTTGGTTTGCTTTGACTTTCTGTTTGGATATTACTGTGCTATAATGATTGTTCTTAAAATGGTCTCACTTGCTGAATATTTACTTCATACTTGGCATCAGTTGCTCCGTTGAAGAAATCTATAAGAAAATTTTATTCAGACACATATTTTTTCTACTAAAGGAAGTCTAAAGCTAACTTTTGTGAACCAGATATTCACTTCAGAACAAAACTGCCCTCAAGTTCTCTTCCCTTTGGAACTGGATGCATCACCTGTGGCTTGGGAACTGAGGACCACATATGAACTGAGGTAGATTACCCACCTGTACTAATCTGGGATTTGGAGAATAATTTTCTGATCTCAGAAGACTTGCATTTTGAAAGGAACATGGGCAGATATTTGGAAGGCTGGAGACAACCTCCCTCTGGGGCCTTTGCAGTATTAGAGCTCACTGTTCAGCAAAGAAAAGCACTTGTTATTTCCACCTTTCCTTAAGGTCTGTGTGAAGTATTTTTGCAGTGCTCCTGATTGTTTTCCAAGACAGGGGTAAAACACCATGACAGAAAGTCAAGTGTCTATTGCTTTTTACACATACAAAAGAAGCATAACTGCTGATTCAGAGCTGTTTGCAGGCCAGGGAGCTGTCAGTACCACATTATCATCAAACATATGTAATATGACCTGTCAGTAACAGGATGCTGAATTTCCCCTTCAGCACCACATCTCTCATATTCTACTTCTTTGTACTCTCAAATCCAGTTGGACAAGTTGCAATTTCCTGTTTTTCAGGAGAAGATTGCAACTTTTCAAGCACACATAACTCAGCCTTTGGAGTGTCTCCAACAGATGAAGGAAGCTGACAACCAACTCACGGGGACTGAAAAGTCGATAGACAGGAACCAGTTTGAAAGGACTTGCCTGCCAATACTTCTGTCCATCACTGTGAGTCTGTGAGGACAGAAACCTAGATGCTGAAGTTTTCAATGTGGAACTCACCTAAGTCTTTGGCATTTACATTTAAGGCTGCTACAAATCTGACTGTCTTGATTAACTTGAATTCTGTTGGAATTCAAAATCTAGATATCCCTGTATATGGGTTTCCTCATGTGCTTAATTCAATAGACAAGCTCAGATGGTGCCTAGCAATTCTAACACAACTAATTAAAAACAGGTGCTTTGATCTGAAAGGAGAGTGTTCACTTCCTCACATTTTTGATAAAACAATAATTAGAGCACTCCTCAATAGAAAACTTTGGACAGAGAAAAATAATACCTCTGCTTGCTATTTACAATAAGCCCCAAGCTACAGAGCATGGACCATATGCAGTCAAAACCATAAAGGTCATGAGGTCATCTGGCAGAACCAGGAAGCCTTTGTAACCTTTGGTTTCACACAAAGCTAAAGGCCTGTTTTATAGTCACACTTGCATATCTGGATCTCCTAATTGATGTAACTTAAAAAGAAAACCATAAATGTGGGAAAATTGTTATGGTATGTGCTTTCTTCCTAAAATATCTTTTTGTGACTTACCTAAAATGTTTTAACTCTGACAATTTTAATCAAGTCCGTACAAAATATATTGGTTATAGCTCAAATGAGTTCTGTGAAACAGAATATATTTCCAGCACACATCTGTTAATGAAGTGTTATCAAAACCCCATTTAAAAGTAAGTAAAGAATCAAATTTTGAGATAAGTATTCCAGGTTTCTTTAAAAAAGAGTTTTGTTTTTAGTGAACCAGTATATGAACAATAACCCATATTTTCAGAATCTTGCATATTGATTTACACTTTCTTTGTCAGAACTGGTTCAAGATGTTTGCAGTTTCATTTGTCTCTGGTGTTAGGTGGACATTTCTTGAATAGTTCACATAGAAAAATATAAGGTTTATCATCACACTGACTGCAAAATGTATTCCCACTGATGCTTCCACTCACTCCTGTGATTTGAATGGTTTAGCACAAGTAGCCTTGGTTTCAATCTGACAAACCATTTTGCTGGTAGTATGTTTGGCAAAGCTATTCCAGTGAATTGAAATAACTTTGTCCTCCCTGTCTGACCTGATTCTACAATCTTAAAGCAGTAAAAAGCAGAAAAAGTGTGTTCAATAGTAATATTGTGCTCTCAATGACCTGGGGTAAACATAGTGAGGAGATCAGATGTACAAGGAGTTGCTGGTTTTGCATACCCACTGTCAGAGCAGAACAGAACTTCAGCAGCTTTAAAGAAAGCATTCGCAACATCTTTGTTATGCAAGCTTGACTCACAGAACATACTGTACATTGAAAGGCACCCATCTAAAGAATAATGAGTAGGCAATCTATCTTTGAAAAATATGAACAAATAAAGGGCACCATAAGCCATTTATTTGTAGTATGTAACAACTAGATCTAGGGGTAATTTCTAATTGCTTGTTTACAAAAAATTAGTTTAATGAATATACTTTGAAATGGGCTATTAATGTCACTACATATGCCACTATATATGTCACCTATAAAAACTTGTTGATTGCAACTATTTCCACTTATTATCTTCAGAAATACGTAAAAAACAAATAGTGTGATAATTTATCCATTTAGATTCTAGTGTAGAAAATATTTGCTGACTGTTCTTGCAATTAATTTAGTCCATTATTTAAGAGAACTTAGTTGTGCACAGTTGTTGCTCCTCTTGGATGAAAGAGAGAAAGCTCTCACTAGGAAAGAGAAGCTTCTGATGCCTAACAATCTCATCACTAATACACTGCAGCAGTATTTGTTTTCCTTCATGCACCAAGCAGTTTTGCACTTAATGATGAAAAAACCTGTTATTATCACTGAAAGTCAACATGCATTTCTAAACCACACCTAAACCTACAAAAACACAAGGTATAGCTTTAAACATTAGTAAGCCTCTTCTCTGCACTACAGTGCAGACAGTACTTTAAGCCAAAGAGTGGGATCTCTTATAGCCAGAGATCAGCAAAAGTGTTTAAATGCTTGCAGGAGTGCCCAGGAACAAATTCCCTGAAACCACCAGGGTGTGTGTATTTAGGCTTCAGAAAAAAGGCTTTGAACCCCATTTGGGTAAGAGCAAGAGATGTTAGTCATAACTTAGTCAAAGGCTTTTGATGAAGTGGGGTCTTGGCAAGAAAACAGGGAAGAAAGAAAATTCCCTTTTTCTCTCAACCTCTTTTTTCCTCTCTAATTTCCATTGCTTCTTTCTGTCTTTCTGCATGATTGGTGTGCTCAGCTTTTGTCATTCCCTCCATACTTCTCTTGTTCAGTCAGCCACATTCCTAACCGTCTAGATAGCACTGACGTTTATGTGGGCCTAATTACCACTGCCTGCAAGACAATGCCCAGAAAGCTTTTATCAGTCCTCGGATGCTGCAACCTAATTAAGTCCAAACTGGAGATTTCAAAAACACCTGCTTAGCTGCCATTATAAGTATAGATGTGTCTAATTTGGTCAGCACCCTGCTGTGGTCCTTAGCACCTTCCTACAGCTGCGTTTTCCTACAGCCACCAATGTCTGGATACTTGGAGTTAGACATACCACTTCCTTTGAGGGTGCTGGTCTGAGTCCTCTTCCTCTATCAACCATTTTAAAGTCTTTTCAAACCTGGGCAGTGGGCAGGATATTACCTTCTCCATGAGCCAGAAGGGAGTTCCCATTCATGGATGGTTCATAGGGTGTAGAAGCTGCCTACATATTTTTTCTGCTCCTGAACAAAAATTTTGTCCTGTAATGTTCTATATATGGTAAAACTGGCCTACTATATTTATACAAGTTGCTGTACTGTTATCTCTTGGTCTTTTTTTTTTTTTTTTTTGTCTTTAGGATAATTACATGCCTTTATCTTGATATTTTCACTGAGTATATTTTAACTAATTCTGTTATGATGTAGTAGTTGTTAGTGCCAATAGCCCAATGTGTATTTAACTTAATTTGTTGGTTTGAACTGTAGCAAGCCCGGGGCAGAATTGATATGCTGCATGTATTAACATATAGGACACAACTCTGTGGAAAAAGGTAATTTTCTAGTTAGGTTAGGTCTTAGCTGGGATATTACCATGCTGTGAAAAAGAACATCTCTCTACATTTAATAGTTCTGAAAGCATTTTTTCTTTTCCATTTTGGAATGGAATAACAAAAATGGAAATTGTTATAGACTCATTCTCTGAAAATAGCTGAAGTAATAACATGGAGATGAATTCAAGTTCCATAGCAGGATAAACAAACAAAATCCCCAGGAAGCTAAACTTGACAAACACTAGTAATGTTGCAGTACTTGTTATTAATATTAAAGCTTTCTCTATGTGTTATTACCTGAGCTATGTGATTCACTGTTTAATTAGACACACACAGAGCAGCAGAGCTCTCCCATGAAAACTTTGAAATTTCAAAATATTTTCCATTCCACATCAGGATAAAAGCTACAACCTTTAGACAATTCTCATTTAGCAAACAGCATACCACCTTAGAGAGCACTCACACTGAGATGAAAGCACAAATCGCTTCCCTTATTTAAGCTGACTTATCAGCTTTCAACTTAAAGACCCACAAAATTGCTCTAGGCATCAGGCTGTGCAATATTCTTGAGTGGCAAGTCAGCAGACATGCTCTTTCCTTTCCACTGCAACCCCTAGTTGGGACTTTCTCATTAAAATGTTTGTATACATGTAAATATGTATTTAAATTTTGACTAGATGTAAGAGCAAATTTGCAAGAGGTTTCTTTAGGTTTTGTGATGTGTTTTTTAGCTAGGGCTGTGTGAGGTAAAGTTTGCTTCAAGAGGGTTTTCGCCAGTGAGTGTTGTAGATGGCATTCTTTTTGCAACAATATTAAATGGAGTTTTTGTTGGTTTTGTTGTTATTGTTGTTGTTGCATTCATCTTTCTTGCACAGCTGTCCTGAAACCTTTAGCTCAGTTTCTTGTATATAAACATTTAGACTCAATTAGCCACAAGTAGATATTATTTCTAAAGGTCTTGGTTTCACAGTACAAAAACATTTCCACCTTTGGATACAATGATAATAATGAGAGGTCAATTCAATGAGGAAACATCATTTTGAACTGCTGCTTTTAAATGGATTGAGGCTATTTATTTGGGGATTTTAAAATTAATTTTCTGGTGGTTTTGTCTATATTTAACCTTCAAATTAACTGCACAGTATTTTGGAAGATACCTCATTCATGTACACAGTAAAAACGTGTATCTTTTTAAGAGCCACACAAAAAAGCCTGCATGCAAAGGAAAATAATCTGTAATTTACCTGCGTAAGACATAACACCTGTGGCAATCTTGCATTCTCCAGTTGCCATATAGAGGCACTAAAGCAGAAGAATACACTTTCCTGTTGTATTTCTCGCTTGTCACAAGATAAATTTGTATTTGTATTAATTTAGGACACTGAAAAACAGTGTCTACCCATGTATCTATTTCAGTCGTTTTGATTTGGTGCTGTTTTCCCAGAAAGGAAGAAACACTTAGGGAGAACTGGTGAAGAGGAAACCCGAGTAATCTACGCAGAAAAGTCATATGTTCCTGTGTTTATGCAAACATGCTCATAAAGTATCTGACAGTGAAAAGTCAGAGCAGTTTGCCACATTCAAGCCTGTCTTCAACTTCTGCTGACATGGCTGAAATAGCAAATAAACAAATCCAAAATCACTCTTCTGAAAATAAAAATGCTTTATCATCTTTCACGATGACCTTCATAATTATTAATCATGAGAACTGAAAAAAAAAAAAAGAGTAAAATACCTATGATATTATTAACGTACAGTGGCTACAGGGCCTGTTTTCCTAGAACAACCCCATTGTTTTGTGCATTTCAAGCAGTTGCTTGCAAAGTACAGCTTAGTAATCAGGATAAAAGAGAAGTGCAGATTTCTGAAAATATCAGTAGCAGTAAGGGCAAGAAAATAATAAGAATAAGATATAATAATAATAGCAACAACAATAATAACCAGCCTGACCAAAAAAGCCCCACAAAACCCCATTAATAAAAGTATCCAAAACTAGTATGAGATTGATCACGTGTGAATTCAGAATGATTCTGTAGTATCAAGCGTACATCCATGCTAGAAATGCTCTAGAGCACTTGTTTCTGTCATCTACATTCATTTTATCTCTGAATAGTTTTACCAACTTTAACAGTTGTTCTGGGTCTGGCTGGGATGGACTTAACTTTCTTCACAGCAGCCTGTATGCTGTGCTTTGCCTTTTGGGAATTCTACGACAGTGTTAATAACACCCCAAAGTTTTGGCTACTGCTGAACAGTGTTTGCACAGCATCAGGGTTTCCACTCTTCCCACACACATCCAAAAGTGAGTAGGTTGCGGGGTAGGCAAGATGCTGAGAGGGGACAGCACAGCAGACCCACATAGCAGACTCAAGGTGACCAAAAAATATTCCATACCATGGGATGTCACTCTCAGGAAGAAAAGCTCAGGGCAAGGAGGAGGAAAGAAAGACAATTGTGGTGATGGAGTTCATCTTCCCAAGCAAGCATTACATGTGCTGGGGCCCTGCTTGCCAGGAATTGGCGGGACATCTGCCTGCTGATGGGAAGTAGTGAATTAATTCCATATTCTGCTTGGCTTATGACCACTGCTTTTGCCTTCCCTATTAAACGGTTATTATCTAGATACATGAGTCCTCTTGCTTTTGTTCATTTTTTGCCCTGTCTTGTGAGAGAGGGAAGTGAGCAAGCAGCTGGGTGGGTGTTTGGCTGTTGGCTGGGCTCAACCCACCACAACAGTATTTCCAACACTTTACACAGAATCTGAGGGAGTAGAAATATAGAGCAAACATTTGAATCGCCCCCTGTTTTATCTGCAAAACATGGGTGTCCTTTAAGACCTATTTTGAGCTGAGAAAAATAAAAAGTATTTAGCATCTCAAGTCACATTACCATGTAATTTTATCATATGAAAAGATGAGAATCTTACTTTAACATGTCTTTTCTAAAACACCTTTCATTTAAAATATGGTTTGTTATATGGGTCTTATCAAAATTATTTTTCACAGCTGACCCAAAACTGAGCCAGGCTTTATGATTATTGTGATTGTGGCATATCAAAACTGTCTTTAAATCTGGTAGTGTGCATACACAATAGCATCTGAATTAGGAGTAGGTGAGGGCAGGCTAGCCTCCCGTCTGGTTCACTGATACCTGTGGGTTCAAGGGCAGAGTTGGCATCCTGCCCCAAAATTCTCATCAGCATATTTTGGCTGTTTCTATACCTCAGGTAATTGGTTTAAAACTGATTTTGGAATATTTATGCATAGGCATTTTGTATTGACCACCAAGTATACCAGTGACAAAATGATTATGAATTAAAAAATAAGAAAAATATTTACTCAGAGTAGACATGCTCAAAGCATGTCTCACCAGAACAAAACGATTCATTTAGATTCCAGAAAAGATAATGAAATTTCCCCTTTGTTCTACAAGGTAATGGCATATTGTCTTAGTGTTAACAATATGTACACTCATAGTTAATCATTGACTACTGAGATGCAACAAAGAAAGTGGAAGCCGTCACATAAGAAAGCCTGAATTTTGCTGTGTAATGGTGCACAGTCAGAAGGCCCTTTTGTTTTAGCAGATGGCAAAAAAGTTTGAACTTGAGTTCAATCGGAGCTCAGTGCCTTTGAGTCCTTTCATTATTAACCACTGGTTGTTTTTGTCTTGCCAAATAATCTTATTACTTACTGTCCATCCATGCTGTACCTATTTTTTTTTTGTGTAAGAGAATTATACTCTCAGGAGTGGGGAATTAGAGACATGCAAATTTACCTTTTTGGACATAGATGTGGGTATTCATTTTTTCAGATTCCAAAACTCAGAGGTTAATTTTGTCTCTTGAGCAAAAAGATGTGATTCCCTCTTCATAAGCTGTTCATAAGAATTTTTGGCACTGATAATCAAATCCATACTTAACTACCCTGACAGTTTGCCTGGGATTCCTCAGTCTGCCAAAAAAATGTCAAATAGCATTGAGTGGTGAGGGGCTCTGAGATCCATCATCTCATTCCTCTTCTGAACCTGAAGGCAGTACTGAGAGAATTGACTTCATTTGGTGTTGTTTGCTCTGCAATGGCACCTATGGTGCTCTGAAAATAGAAAGCCAATTTTGCCTTCTGTAGATACAAAGCGAGCTGTGAGTCTGCTTTTATAGATTATTACTCTGATCCAGAACCTTGAGATCTTTTAGAAAGCACAGATTGTTCTTTACCTTTCAGCTCGGGTATGTGAACTAGTGTTCATGTGAATGTTTATTTGAATTGTATTTCACCTGGCACAGTTACTGCTATTCATCTGGAGGTTCTTTTCATCTTTTGTGAACCAAATGGACATTTAGTACTAGTATCAAAGATAATATCAGATACACAGCTGACATGAATCACTCTACTGAGCTGCTCAATTACTTCTGTCAAATTTCAGATCTGAAACTCATTGGCTGCTGCCTTCTGCACTATGTTAGTATCTACATAAAATAACCTATTTCCTGCTGCTGTTCCATAGAGGAGCATGTAACCAAACACGATCCCCTCTCAAGCAACTAATCACAAAAGCTTCTTCACCATGGCATGGAGTCTTCATTTGTTGGTGTCTAGATGTCAAAATGACACAGAGATTTTTTGACTGATGGGCTCTGCTGTATGATGAGGAAGAGTTTAGATAAGCCTATTAACCTGGATACATTTATCTAGGAGTTGCTGTTAACTTGCCCACAAGCTTCTGAAAGTAGAATGTAGTAGAAGGAACCACTGCAAAAAGCATTCATTTTTGTGGGTAAATGCAAACTTGTGGTCAGTCTCTGATAGCTACTTTAAGGCAAAGTGTATTTTTTTTCCCCATAAAGAATTTAGGTCAATGTTATCTCATAGGAGTGCCTATGAATAGCTTTGAATCCTTCTGATGCATAAACAGATATATGCATACAGTACGAGGGGCAAAAACAGAGTTCCAGCTTGTCCTGCAAATTCTCTCAGTCCCTGCCTGGGGAAGAAAAAGTCCCCTCAAAGATACTTCTTCTCCCAGCTTCTTCCTAATCAGGCAAGCCAGGCATGAACACTTTAATTATAATTAGTTTTCAGTTAATAAGATTTTGCTTTCTCCAAATTGTTCAGAGTATCCTTAGAAAAACCTAAAAGACAAGCAGGTTTTTATTTTAATTCAGTGTTTGCTATTAGAAACCAGGGCTTCATTTCCAATTGCTCTATCTTTCCTTTAAGTGACACTTGTAAGATTCATATTTAAACGTTGTTTACACAAGTCACAAGCACACTGTAATGATAGCTCCAGGACCTTCAACAGTTGGCAGTGAAGTTTAGAGATGCATCTAAACTGGAAAAAAACATCAGAGATACTTGATAGTTGTAAGTAGTTATTATGAATGCTATAACTGCAACATTTGGAGCATATTGGGCCTGAATATGTGTCCTTTCTTTAGCTTCTGAAGAACTTTGTATTGCTCTGACTGGAACATTTTTCATCAGGCGTAGCTCTTTTAAATGTAGCTCCAACTTTTTGATGCTCGTTCATTGACAGCAGTAGCTGCACCACAGAAACACATTCAAGGGGTCCACAGTGACCCACTGAGGAGATAAGCAGCTCATCACAAATATAGCTCCTCCTCTGAAGGACCTGCTTCTGCAGCAGAAGGCCACTTCTAGCAGAGTGAAAATATTTAATAGAAATAGATCATCTTCATACCAGCTCCTACCCACAGTGATCCTAGCTGCTTTGTATTAGAGGTTTGATATTCTTAAGGGGACTTCTAGGACACTGTAAGAAGTACTGCTCTTACTGCTTTCACTTCCCAATGGTAATTTCAGCCATTTGGTGTCCTGGAGCTGAAAGGGACTTGTCTTCGGTCCAAGTACAATCTGTTTGGTGCTATGGCTGATAAGGGGGCTGTACTTGACACTCTTTTCTTGTGTGTTTTAGCTACACTAATGCTGACTGGAGTTCTGGCTTTCCTGCATTTCCATACTTTTTGGTCCAGCTTGATGAGCTAATTGTATCCAGGGTCCTAGAACAGCAATTAATGTAAAAGGTTTCTTATCTCCAGCCCAGATGGTTTCAAAACTGGGTGAACAGAATGATAGATCTACTCTTTACTACGGACTGTGGACTTTGAGTGTGCACTGTTATTTTGTGGACAAAAATGCCCACACATTTTCAACAACAACAGCAGATGGTCCTAAGGGCACTAGCCACTTGAGGGTGTTTGCAACAGGTAATTGTATGTTGAATAAGGCACAAGTATTTGCTGCTTTCCTTTAATTGCTCATGTCTCTTCTTTATCCACCTCCAAATCATGGCAGCAGGTCAAAAGAGGCACAAGTTCTCAGGGTTTTGTATGAAGAGTGCTTTGCTACTTGAATGTTTATTTTCTTTTGTTTTGTCCTTTTTTTTTCTTCATCAAGCCAGCTTGGGAGAGATTACCATTTCAGTCTTTTCTGCTCTGCCCCTGGGACTGTTCTGAGCTCTCTTTTCCTCTTGATAGAGGGGGAACTGTTGAAGTGGGGTAGTGTTTATAAACAAGACTGTGTTTTTCTCCCTCCATTTATGTTAGTGGCTATGACCTAGAAGATTTAAGTATGTATCCTGGGAATATGAAATAAGTCTATTAAATGGAAGTAAAAGTTTTGATACCTCAGACTATGCTTTTCAGGCTTAATTACATACATTTATTTGACATGTCTGTTATTGTGAGCACTAGGAGTCTACATAATTCTTTCACAGTCTGTCACCTCTGTGTGATCTGCGTAAGTTCTGTCAGGAATGCTGACCTTGTGCTGTCCTCATGCATCTGTGTCTGCCCAGGTCCATGGTGACCCTTTGCTTTCCCATGAAGACAAATAGAGTGATAAGGAAATCCGTGACATTTTCATCCTACTTAAAAATGTCCACAAATAATAAGAATTTATTTATTCAATAAATAAATTATAAGCAATTCTTTTCCTAAGATGGAGCAAAACATACTGAGGCTAGGAAACTGCATGGTGTGTTCCATGGCCATATTTTTTGAGCAGCATTGCTTTTGGATTCCTTTCTAATTATTAAGATGTCAGGAATAGCAAATCCAAAAGGTCTCTTTCCACAGTCATGGAAGCAATGCTTTCTCCCTCTCTTTCCTTCCCTGCAGAATTACAATGAACTGATCATGGATCTATTAATATATTTGCATCTTGTTTGAATATGTTGAATACTTTTTTCACTTTTACTGAGTAGTCCAGTCACTGTAAATTCAACTAAGTCAGAAACAAATTAACTAATACACCAATCTAGAAGACAAACCCACAAGTCAAAATGAACATTCCAACAGGTATCCTTGACAACTGGCCAAATATTCAGACATTTAATTCAGCCCCTTTCTACCTGCCTGTGGTAGGCACCAGGAACACAGCACCTTCTGCTTTATGGACTCCTATCCAACACCAAATAGGCTTCTCTGCTTCAGACAAAACTGTGTCTGAGCATCTTGCCAGCCCATTAATGCTTAATGCAACCTTCATTGGACTGCAAAATGAGATTTCTGAACACTTGCTGGGAATGATTTTATGAAAAATCTTGCCCAAGTGTCAAAATGGTTAATATCTTTATAGCTAGAGCTCTCAGAGGAAGCTCATATCTGAACATAAAACCTTATATTTTCAGGTATCTTGCTATAACAATAATATTAGAAGGAAAAAAAAGGTTTGCTGTATCCTTTCTACAAATTTCCAGAATTTATGAAAAAACAAACTACCCTTGGGGTTATCCAGTAGAGTGAGTGGAGGCTGTGGGGGCTGTTCTCAATCGTGTCTGCACTACAACAGAAATGTCTAAGGAAGCTTCAGAACAGCTCGCTCAGGTAGTGGAATCCATCTACTACAGGCTCAAAGACACCCTGTCTACCGAAAGGAGTTCAGATTCCTGCAGAAGATGGTTTGGCACTGGTGTGCCTGCGCTGCAGTTGTTGTGTTCCAGGTCCCCAGAGAGCTCCCTAGGGAGGGGTGCCATGCAGCGTGGCACTGTGGCTCCATAGCAGGGCTATGTGGCTACAAGTGAGTGCAGGAGGCACTGCACTACCTCCTCCCAGCACAGCTTTGGCAGGGCTAGACCCTCAGACACCACACACACCTATAGCTCTGCTGCTTCAGGACCCAAACCAATATTTGTGTGAACAGTATCTGAGACAACCGGTCCTGCTGGAGCAGAACTGGCTCCATTTGTGACCCAGCCAATGCACAGCCAGGCTGAGCAGGCACATCACTTGTGTGGGTGTTCTGGGAGGCAAGTCAAGGCTCACAAGCTACATTCAACTGTACACTGTCAGCCAGCCCGGATGTTACCTGGGGACTGGATGTAGCATTTTGTCCCCCTGGCTTTCTCTTACTTTTTCCATTAGGTTTCAATTTTATATTAGTGGAAGAAAAAAATTTCAGACAGTGTGGCTAAAGCAATGCCTCCTGTTTATAGCCTGCTCTTGGAGGTCACTTTTCACCTCTATTTTGAAGAAGTCAGCCTTACCCTGTGTCCTTGGAGAGCTCAGGTGTACCTCATAATGAGCAATTTGCATCTGGAGGGGAGGTCCCTGGCTGGCCATTGAGGCATGCGCCACACAGGCTACACTGGGGAAGCTGCCCATACAAGACCTCTGAGGAAAGACTTTTCACAGACACCAGAAGAATGTGAAGTATGTGTAGTTGTGTATTGAGAGGAAACTTTACCTTGTTAAGATAATCTTAAATCATTAACACTTTTCCTAGGGTAATAGCTCGTGCATATTCTGCTGAACTGTAGGAAAAATTGTTTTCACTATGTCCTGTCACTGCCTTTTTTTTTTTTTTTTTTTAGTGCACTAAAATAGCTAAAATAGCTCATACATTGTTTTGGAACTCATAGTACTTCTGTTATGTGGCAACTTGCCTTTAAAAAGGGAAGCTTGACTGGCCCAGCCTTCGAGGAGCTGGAAAATAAGGAGTTATGCAGTGCAGCATACAAAAGAGATCCAGACTCAGCCTCGTAAAGAAAAACATCTAAACATTTATGTGATTACTAGGAACAGCATATTCTCCTGCACCCATGTGCTTCTGGATGCATTCCAAGATATTAATAGCAGTAGTGGCAGGGCTGTACATTATATTGTTATTTCCTCCTTGGAGAGAACAGAATGTTAGACTGTGAGAATATGACATGGAAACTATGTGAGTTGGCTGCCCTCTTCTACTTTATTTACTCCTTCTTAGATCTTTCTGACTTTAGGATTTTTGCAGTCACTTTAAAAGGGATTCGCTTTTTGCCCAGGAAAAAGATTACTAGAACTGCTACTCTGGATCAGATGATGGACATTAACCCTGGTTTCTGTCTCTATCTGTTGGAAATGGAACAGCCCTGAGTAGTCAATAATGTGTTTGACAAAGGCAAGATCTTAAGTTTACTTCCCTCCTGAGTTACAACAGTGATCAATACATGTCAATAGGTAAAAACATCTATACGCTTCATTATTTTTCATCTTATTTGTACAGAAATAAACATTACACCTTCCGATAAATGTCCTTTCATTTTATCATCTGTCTCACTGAGCCAGTCAATGACATTTTGTCTTCCATGAGATTGATCTAGGACTCAGCTAAGAGCAGGCCAAATACTGCAAATAGACAGGCCCAAGAAGCCAGGTGGAAAACACTAATTTAGTTTTTTATTATTGTTAGAGCAAGGGCTGTCCAGTTCCTGAAAATCTGCCATTCTGTCACTAAATGGGAACCCAAGTACTTCTTAAATTGCCTTAGTCTGGATGGAGTCTAGCTACATTTTCCAAGACTAGGTTTTTAAATTCATGGCTTTCCCAGCACCTCAATGAGGAGGTAATGCTCCTGCAAGTTGCAACTTCCTCTTTTCCATACCTTCTTTGCTTTCCCATGTTTTCCTGCCCTTTGCACCATGCTGGCTCTGGCACCAAAACAATCATCCACGTGGTGTCTTGAAAAAGCAGATCAGGGAATTGATCCAGTTTGAAACTAGCTGTTATAAGAGCTTAAGCCTGTTTCCTGCTGCTTTTCACCATTCAGCCATACCAGTTTGCACTGGTTGGGTGCACGGAGTCAAGGTGAGGAGGGTAAGGGAAGGGACGAAGATAGACAGAACTGCATCTACCTGCAACACTTATGTTGTTTAAAGTATTTTTGTAAGTATGGGCTAGTACATTGTGAAGATTGCATTTCTTGGCAGAACTTTTTTTTCTGGAGAAGAAAGATTTTACCAGTTAGTGTCCCTAGTCCCTCCAGGTTTAGGAAGAAAAAATCCATGTACCTCAAGACAGAGAAGCTTAGCATATGTATGCTCTCTGTGAATAGCAGCCCGTGTAAGCTTTGAGGATGTGTTAAAGCCAAAGCCAAATTACTTCAAACTAGAGGCAATGAGGAAGGGTTAAAGGACATTGAGGAATTCTAGATGTGTGGTAACAGCTGACAAATCTATTTCTACCCCAAACTAAAGGATTGCCTCTCTTGTTCTCCAGATTACAAGAAGAATCTGCAGATTAAGACAATAGTACCTGTTAAATGTTGAAATAACATTGCATTTCTGGGAATATGCATTCAGTAATTGACATAGTACCTTTCAGTTTTCCATGCAATGTTATCTGTTACAATATGGTAACTCTTCGAAGGGCAGATGCTGTCTCACCATAAATTAGCAATGATGTGGCAGGGAAGATGCAAACTTTTGGTCTTCATTTCTCTCTGATGTAGAAAGGGATCAATCAGCAGCTCATATCCTCTGAAGACTATGCGGCTTGTTCTCCATGGGATAGATGGTACAAGATAAGTCTTCCCACACTGTTTAACAGCAGTTGTTTCCCATGGACAGATTTTGCCATAGATAGAATCAAATTGTATAGCCCACCGGCAGAACATCTAAGGCACCAAATTTCATGCAGTTGTGTTTACACAGCTTATGGGAGGCAGTGTTTGGCATAACCTAACCCTTCACCTCCGACCTGTCATCACCATTCTAGATTTAAAAGCCTAGAAGAAATTGCTGAAGTTAGTCTAACTGGCTCTAAAATACTTCTGTATTTTGATTTAGAAAGACAAGATGCTCATTTTTTGTTCATAGCAGAAAGAACTACAAATGCAAAACTTTTGCTTTCTGAAAGCAATCAATTTTTTCTTATTATTATTTCATTTCCTCCCAGTGTGAAATCACCTTGAGAGTCCTACTCATTATTTATGTGATAAAACAATGCTTCTGTGTTCCCTTTAAGCTTGTTCCATTAGAAGCACATTACTTTTCTATTTGAACGAAAAAATGCTTGAATGCAATTGGATCCAAACTCTCTGATACAGTTTCTCTTTGGGATCTTGCTTCTGGTTTCTTTGCAAAATCTGGTCCAAGACAGAAGTTGAGGTCTGCATTGCTGCTGAAGCGATTCAGATGCCTGGTACTACAGGGCAGTTTTGAAAATAGCAAATGATGTGCAGGTTTAGTGCCATATGAGGCCTGTCTCAGAGTGTCAGGAACTATAGGGCTGATGTGCAGGCCCTTGCCAGTGCAGCAGAAAAAGGACTCCCTGGCTCTGATGCTTTTCAAAACTCGCTGATGAAGGTGCCCACTGAGAAGATCAACCTCAAAAGGCCAGACTTTCTTGGAAGATATTAAAGGAACTTAATTTCCTCATAAACCAAACATCCAGGCATCAAGAAGATTTGTGAAATGATGATACAAGATTCAGTCTTGTGCATGGCATTGTGCAATAAGGCTCATTGCCTTTTACACTTTCTGCCACTGTTCACAGTGTCTGACAGCAAAGAAAATAAGGTGGCATATAATGCAGGACCGTAAAGCCACTTAATGACATGTATGTATTTTCAGTTTGTCTGTTTTGGAGGCTCTTTATTTTTATTTTAAGTAAAGTAATGTACTCAAAATACATTTTAAATATCTAATTGTCATGGTACCTTCCAAGATTTTGCCATGGTACCTTCCAGCAAATAAAGACAAAGTGTCACCTTTGCACAGTGACCTCACCAGAAAGTTACTTTTGGAATAGCAGCTGCAGCAAGTGTTAATCTAGAGAATTGCCAAGGAAATAACAGGACTAACTCACTTTCCTGGAGTGTCATTTAGGATTATATTAAATATTCTAATAATGTGCAGACCCCAGCATTCAGAAGCTGTCACAGGAGTATCAGAGGAATCAGGGTTTGCATAACAACAGGAGGGGATATCCTTGCTATGTTTCTTCCTGTTCTCTTGTTCCCAGTCCTCCCTGTGACTGGAATGTAAATTCTAAACCACTGAACACGGCAGCAAGCAAACCCACAGAAGGCAGCTGGCAGGTGGGCAGCAAGTGGTCAAGGCAGCAGGAGAACACCAATATATTTTATGCCTTAACACTCAATATAGCTCTTTAGATATTTCAGAGCATGCATAATCTGTACAGAAGACCATGGCTCAGATGTCCAGACACAGGAAGAATGAGCATGTAATCTTGTACCTGCACATCACTCTGCTTTCCTGAAAATTCTGATTTTGAGTACTTAAAGATCTGTTTAGTCAAGAGAAACCTCAGTTTACAAGGTGTTTCTTTTTTTGCATGCAAACGGAATGTTCATTGAAGACTCTTCTGTGATGGTTTTGATGGCCAAAGTGACCTTCATCTGTACAGTTCATGCATATGAATTCACCACATAACCTTGTTTGACCCTAGACGGTCCTTTTGAGAGAAAGGGGATACTGCATGCCCAGTAACCATTCTGGTGCTCTGCAGAATTAAATGTGTTTATAAAGTTAGATAAAATATTGTGTCTGTGATTGCTTTTTTTTTTTTAATTAAAAAGAATTTAGAGGCAGCTAAATGGGGAGAAGCCAAAAAAATCTGAAGAAAATAATATCCAAAAAGCTTGGGACATGCTAAAAAACCAGCAAACAGGAACGATAACACAAAAATCAATAGGAAAAAAAGACATATACTGAATCCAATTAACTTTGAATTGATTATAGAGAGAAAAACAAAACCAATTTTTATTCCTCTCTCTAATATTTGATCCTGAGAACAGTGTACTTATATAAAACATTCTCATAATCAGTTTCCTTTATACTGTGCTTTTTCCTCTGAGAATGTGCATTATGCCACAAGTGTCATTTTTGTCAGAACAAAATAAAAAATAAAACCAAGAAGCTGGTATAATCAGTTTCAGTTTTGAGAACTAAAGTAACAAAGGCACAATCAAAGAACTGAAAGGATAATTAGTAACAATGAATACAAAAATGGCAGCCTAAAGCCTCTTTCAGATTTAGCAATATGTCTGAGCAGGGCTAAAGAAGCAGAGGCAATGAGAAAAATGTTTCTTCTCAACACAGTGGAGGATAAATTCAGACCACAGATAAGGGCCTAACCAATATTTCAGTTAAAATTCTTGAGGTTAGAGCCTAACACCAAGTATGCAGAGGCATTTTTATTTATTCACCTAACGGCTACTTTGCTACTGAACATTTCCAGGTGATCAAATTCCTCTGACTGCTGTAAAACTTTTTACATCAAGAAGAAGGTCCATATACAAACCTGGATCAGACAAGTGGGTAAAACAGTAAACAATAAGGCAGTGTCCAGACCTTTTAGGACTTTAAATTTCATAAGAAAGATAACTAAAAACAACTAATCACAGACAACAATTGACTAGCATAATGAAAACATCTGTTCTACCTTTGACTTCTAATGTTACTAGTCTTGAAGATTCATTGACCTTCTAGGCAAAATGAGGATGATGCCAGCATTAAAAGTAAATATCAGAAAATGGGTAAATTTAGGATGTGCAGCAGTACAAATCTAAGTGATATTTAGCAGAGAGATCTCTGAGAATGCTGCTCTTTTGTTTCTTATCAACTGTGAAGTATCTATTCATAAAATATTTCTATTAACTTACTGGGCTGAGGTTAATCTCTCCTCAGATCTAAAAGCTAAAAGTTGAGCATAATCTAAGCACGTTGTCCAATTTGATTCTGTTGTGAACAGAAAACGTTGGATGCCTAAGGCAGGTATCTAAGAAGGTGAAAGAAATTGTACTTTAAATGTGCTTGCTTCTCAGCCAGTGTAAAAAGCTTGAAGTGCTCATCTCGCTGTTAGACAGTTAATCTTAAGTAAGAGGAATCACAGCTTGACATCCAAATCTACAAAGGCATCTGTTGGTGTCAGTGGTATTACAATGAGAGATCTGGTTTCAAAAGGCTACAGTTCATAAACTCGGTAGCTTTGGACACTATGATAAAACATGCAAATCCATGTACATTTCTTGCAAGACACATTCCTGAAATATCTCCTCTCTTGGGTTTATTTTTTCTTCTCCATCCTCTCACTCCAGTAAGACTTCACCATGATAACATATGCATATAAAGGTGAAAATAAGCAATGAACCTGTGTAGTCACAGGGGAAAGCATAAGGAAATCACCTTCATTATAAAAAAAAAGAAATTATTCTGGGCAGCAGAAAAACATTCTTACTTGTTAGAAGGACAGAACTATAGAAAAGGAAATGGAGTTGTAGCAGTGCGTAATGTACTGGTGGTGTATAACAGCAGGTCCTGCTCTAGTCTGCACTGGTGTGGCCTTACCCTGAGTATTGTGTGCAGTTTTGGGCTGGGGTCACTTGGTTTGTTCAGCCTGCAGGAGGCATAGGGGAGACCTCACTGTGGTCTTCAATATCCTCATGAGGAAAGTGAAGGATGGGTACCAATCTCTTCACTTTCATGACCAGCGTCAGGACTTGAGGAAATGGCATGAAGCTGAGTCAGGGGAGGTTGAGGTTGGATTTCAGGAAAAGATGTTTCACCTAGAGGGTGGTTGGACACTGGAGCAGGCTCCCCAGGGAAATGGTCACAGCACCAAGCCTTACAGAGTTCAAGAAGTGCTTGGACAATGCTCTCGGGCACATGGTGTTATACCTGGTGTTATCCTGTGAAGGGCCAGGAGTTGACTTTGATATCTCTGTAGGTGCTTTCCAATTAGGTATATTCTATGATTCTATGATTCCATGATTCTATGACCTGTCAGTGAAGACCTGCAGAGAGTAGATCGTATTGGTCCTGACTCAGTACATGAAATGATGATTTGGCTTGCTGACCTCGACATCCTTTTTTTTTACAATATTGTGGAAAGTCTTTGCATTGAAACAACTCTGAGCTTACATAGGACACATATGACAAGGTCCAGCCATATTTTATAATTCTCGGTCAGTGCTGCAGAATAGAGACTGTCTTATTTCCATCTGCCAAGACTTGAGCAGGGCTGTGCATGAACTGAGGTGTTACTCAATGTATTTGGAAAACTTTAAACTGAAATATTGAAATGGAATTTAGCAAAATTTGAACAGCTGAGCAGGATCACAGCTTTAGGCTTGGGTGTCTGTGTGTTCTGTGCAAGTCCCAGTTTTGGTAGGTCCCTTTGGCTCTGCCGATGTTGTGGGATGTGAAAGTGCCTGCCAGCTTCTGCATCCCTGAAACTGAATCTAGTCACATACCATCTGCCTTTCCTCCTCAGGCTGTGGTCTTCAGCCAAAGCATATTAAGGCATACAAGAAGACAGTGACAGCAAGTTTCAACAAATCCCCTAAATGAATGGGGGGTTCAGGACTGGGTGAAGTAGGGTACCATCAAGGACATGCAGCATACAATAATTGATCCCTCAGGCCATATGAGACAATATATTCACTGTTCCTGTGCAAGCCAGTAGTGGATATTGGAAGAGGGATATTCTGCCCTTCAGTATAGGCATGATCTCTCTGAATCTGGCACAGGCAGCTGCCCAAAATTAGATATGCAAGTAAGTGAAGCTTCTGAAGAGAAGAAACCTTTTCTAATCAATTTCTATTAGATAGAAAGATGTTATGGATAAGTAGGTGGTAAGCTTTTCTGCCAGTGAATTAATACATCTATTTCATGACCATCAATTGTTGTCAGAAATGTGTGCATGGTCTGGAAGACTTTTTTACAAATTGACAGTGACTGGTCAGGCTGAAAGCAGGTGTATCTATTTGAATCTATTCTGACCTTTGGTTCATGGCATATTCTCATGTCATGTCACATTACTGCATCATATCACAAAAGCTAAATGTCATACAGTGTCACATCTTGACCTAAGACAGCTCATCAGCCCCACTGTTGTCAGATTATGTATAATGTAACAAAAACACAGTAAATACAATGTCCTGTATATTATTTTAGCAGTTATCAGTCACATAAGAAGTTGAAAGCAATATTCATGTAAATGGAAAGATACAGCATAATTTCTTTGGAAACTCTCTGGGGCTTATTTACTGTTATTCCCATAAATCATTTTGCTGTGTGTTAAAAAGTCTTTTGAACGATTCTTCTCAATACTCAGAACCACAAGCCCTTGGAAATCTGCTGCTTAGGACTCCCTGAATTACTACCATGTTTAAGGTGAAAGTTGCACCTGAGGGCAACTGGCTAATAAACCTGTCCTCGACTTCTGCTTGTGGGATTGCCCTTCTTATCACACTCCTACTCTTGTCAGCCTATGACTCAATGCCTAGTAACTTAATCAAGCTTGTGTTTATAAGGCTTATGTCATCTGAGTAGGAAACTGGAGCAATCCCTTGTGACTTAGGGAACCAGTCACATGCTTTCAAAAGAGACTGGCTGTGGAACTTGACTTCCAGGACATAATTTGTTTAGATGAATGGCTGACAAACAACTGGGAGTGATACACAGGTTTGGATAAATTATCATCAGCCTATGGGAAGCTCATAAACTGGGAAAGAAGTCAGGCAAAGGATACATTCATCTTACAAACTGGTTAAGTAATGTCTCCAGGTCTACACAGCCCACGAAATGCAAGTGTGTCATAAGGTTGCATGTGGTCAAAACAGTAAAGGTTCAATACTCTAAGGACAGGTAGTTGCATGCAGCTGCAAAATGACACCTGGTGGCCTTTTGGGAGAGTGGCTATCATGCTTTCTCGAGACAAGGGCAGAGGGGTGGACAGGCGCAGTTGCTTTCAGAAGACCTTTGCTCCTGGGGACTGAAAAGTTGTGAAGATCTGGACATAGCAAGTTTCAAAGTAAATTCTTGTGACTGTTCATCTAACTACTCACATCTAGCTACCCGTAAGTACAGGCAAGTGCCATTATAATGACCATGATTTTGTCAGGCCGCATGACATAGCTTCATTTCTTTCTCTCCTCCTCCTCCCACTCCATGCTGGGCATTTAAGGAAGGAGGGAAGGAACATGCAGGATTGTGCCTTTCCTGCCAGGCTGCGTGCTAGGCTATTCCCATTTCTTGTTTCTTCTATGCTCATGCCTTGCCTACTGTCTCACACATAGAATCATAGACCCATCAAGGTTGGAAAAGACCTCCGAGATCATTGAGTCCAACCTTTGACCCAACACAGCATTGTCAACTAAACTACAGCACTAAGTGCCATGTCTGGTTGTTTCTTGAACACTCCCAGGGATGGTGACTCTACCACTTCCCTGGGCAGCCTGTTGCTAGGTCTGATCACCCTGTGATGGGGTGACAAGGGCTTTGGAAACAGGGGGGAGCATTAGACTTGCATGCAGCTTACATGTTTCAAAAGTCTGGGTGCCATGTAGCATTTGTCAGCAAGGCACCAAAGAGAAATAGGAAATGAGAGATGGGATTCAACAAGGGAATGAGGCTTACGGGGTAGCAACCTTAAGGACCAGCTCCCTTACGTGTCAGATCCCTCTGTGGGAAATGCTGAGCATCTGTAGGCTCCTTAGTAGGCCAAGAAACAAAAAGTATTTGTAGGTTTCCAAAGACATCTTGGAGATACTCGATTTCTTTCAAAATTAGAGTTCCCCCGTCACTCCCTCCTTTTGCCTTCCTGTTCCTCCTTCAGTTGAAATGTCTGACACTTACTAACTAAATCATTAACTGAGTTAAGCATTTTAATAGGCTAAGTAATTATAACCCATGGTCATAATAAATGATATGGAGAGGGGGGCTTTCAATTAAGAAATATTTTCCCACCCCTGTGTAGCACATGACCTTCAATGTACAGGCCATATTTCTCACTCATTCTGCCACCCTGAGGGAACTGCTTCCCTTTATATATATTAAAAAATTGTTAATGGTGCACTTGTAATCACATGGCTGCATTTGGACAAATCTCATTCTAGATTTTCCCTGGAGGGTTTAATTATTCTGGTTTGTGCAGAATTACACCCAGTTGTAATTCTGTGTGTCTGACTGCAGCTGCTGGTTCATTTGAGCATCTATTCTCCCAACCAAGTGCACAAAGAAATGCGATGCAGCATTCAAATGAACAGCTTAATGAACAACTGTAAACAGAACCTCTCAAATACAACTATATGTACCTTTCTGCAGAATACTAGCTCATAATTCTGAGCTATCCCTTCAATGTGGGAAGAAAACATGGCTTCAGTTCTTTTCACTATGGAAATTAAGTTAAGCGTTTTCTTTTTTTTGCCACAGATATAAAAAACCAAAAACTGAAAAGGAGCTCCTTTCCTGTTATCCTCCCATTAAAGGTCTGGGTCAAAGCCTGACATCTGCTACCTTTCTATAAATCTAGGGATGATACCTGGATTCCAGCAGAGCAGTTCAGGATTTATACCAAGTTCAATGAGAGCTAATTTGGCCTTCTAAATATGTAATTGCTCTTGGTGAAAAAAAAAATCTATTAATCCCTCACAGCAGTCAGTGATTGTGGCATTTTAACAGTAACAGCCAGCATGATTGAGTGTTTTCAGTGCTTACTGACAGATGGCCATTGTGTTACAAAACAGCCTCCAATAAATGACCATATCCACATGAGAGATGGAAAATAGTTCTCTATTGACAATCCTTTTTTGCTGCACATAATGAAGTAGAAATGTTTCTTCAATTTCATTTTATTCTGATACTGAAAGGCAAAAACTTCAATTTGAATGAAAAGTGAGAAGAATTTGAAAGCAGAAATGTTTCAAGTTATTTTTATTTGTTTGCTTGCCTATTTCTTTGCATCTAATAAACTTTGTGGTTAATGTTATTCAATTCTTACTTCATAGTATACGTTTCCCTTCAGGTGTCAGTGAAGCTTATTTTGAAAAATCACAAGTAAGCTCAAAGTGAAGATATCGTTTCATAGTCTCAAGATGACAAGTTTGAAACTTATTCCTCATAACATGATGAGCATGAGTTCACAGTGGTCTGTATGACTGGGAAAGAGGTTTCATTCTAATCTCAACGCTTCAGAACATAATGTGTACCAACAGTTAATGTCAATCACAGAGCTGAGAACTTACTACCTTTATTAATCATGCCACAGAAATTATGACTCTCATACTGTAAAAGAATCTGAAACATTCAATAGGCACCTCAAAAATATTAGTACATGTCTTGTTGTACACCAGGAACAGCACAGTAGATGTATGACTATTTTTGCCCGGGTGGGAGGTGAGAGTCAAATGAGGGGAACAAGTTGTCTTGCATCAGATTGTTGATGAATAAAAGGAGTATTTTTCACAAGCACTGAAACTGACTTACTGAACACACGCAGACTTCAATTTTTGAGAATAAATTGTTGATCAAAAGTTATCCTGATTTTCACTGCAAAAAGTCTCAACGATCTAACCGAGCTGAAGTAGAATGACAAAGCACAACTAGAAAAATATTTGCACAGCTATTTGTTTACATGCTGCCCGTCCAGGAGTTCTAAAAGCAGCTAAACTGTTTTATTGTCTTGAAAAGAGCAGGTAAAACTAAACATATGGAATGAACATATCTGTGAAGCAAGAAGGATTCCTGTCAGCTCTCAGAACCAAACTATCCTTCAGCAGTAATTTTCAGCCATGTCTCGCACAATCTGCAGCAAAAACACTCATGACTTCCCTTAAATCTTTATCTGTGCCAAACCTGATTGCTCACCTTTTCACATTTGCACTTCACTACATGTTAATGTTTGAGGTTTTAAACTGGATTATTTTACTGACTCTTGCGTTGCAATCAGGGAAAAAGCAAAACTTCCAAACCCACAGGCATCTTGCCTACAAAAGTTTTCAGGGCACACTTTGCATAAAGTTCACTACTATGGAGGTCAATAATCAGATTGAAATCAGAAACTTCTATGTGTCTGAATGACCCCTTCCAGTTGCAAGTGCTCTTGGGTCATAACCTGTGGATTTTATATCCCTCTATGTGTTTACGTGTGTTTAAATTAGGAATTGTCTGAACTAGGTCCTGCAATTAGAAACAAGGAGCTGTGCTTTTATTAGAGGCCATAATGAGTTCTCAGAGCTAGTCACTTGACCCCGACAAGCTGTGGGAAAGATTTTCTATGGTGGTTCCCACTTGTTTCTGATAATGAAGTAGCCTCTTCAAGACCAACTAATCTCAGTAAAGGTGAGAGACATTATCATATCTATTAGGCAACCACTTACAATTCAGAAGAACATTTATGAAAGCAGCAGCATGTCTTCTGTCTTCTGTATATAGGACAACATTCAATGCTTAAACTAAGTGAGCACTTTTGCTACAACTTGTTGGCAGTTTGAAATCCTGTGGGGAAATGAGTTTATGGCTTCATCACCTGCTAGAGAGCTATCACAGCTCACCCTCAGCTAGCAATCTCATTGACCTTGAAAGCTGAATGATTACAGAGATTTACCCTGTCATATTTGAAAGGTGGTATCGTAGAGTCACACAGTAGTTTGGTGTGGAAGATCATCTAGTTCCAACGCCCCTGCCACAGGCAGGGGCACCTTCCACTAGACAAGGGAGTGCAAATACTCTAACCTGGCCTTGAATACTTCCAGGGATGGGGCATTCACAATATATCTGGGAAACCTGTTCCAGCGTTTCAACAACCCTCATAGTAGGTATCTTCCTAATACCTAATTTACTGCCCTCTATTTGTTTAAAGCCATTACCCCTTATCCAGCCACTACAGCCTTTGTAAAAGTCCTTTTTCAGCTCTCTTGTAGCCCCCTTTAGGTACTGGAAGATGCTATAAGGTCATCCTGGAGCCTTCCCTTCTCCAGGCTGAACAATCCCAACTCTCTCAGCCTGTTCTCATAGGAGAAGAGCTCCAGCTGTCTGACCATCTTCCTCTGGACTCACTCCAACAGGTCCATGTCCTTGCTGTGCTGGGGACCCCAGAGCTGGATGCAGCACTGCAGGTGGAGACTCACAAGGCAGAGTAGAGGGGGATAAACACTTCCATCGATCTGCTGCCCATGCTGCTTTGGATGCAGCCCAGAACAGAGTTGGCTTTCTGGGCTGCGAGTGCACATTGCTGGGTCATGTTAAGCTTCTTGTCAACCAACATCCCCAAGTCCTTCTCCTCAGGGCTGCTCTCAATCTTATCTTCATGTGCCTTCATGTCAAGGCTGCAATAGAGCAAAATGGATCTTGTAATAGCAGTATCTGGATAAAAAGATGACTACTGGCTCTTAGCAGTTACAAGACCTTTTCTCTTGAGTCTTTTCCAGCCTAAAGAATTCTATGATTCTAAGATTCATTGTCATAATTTAAGTCATTGTTTGTAACTTAAATGTGTGAAGAAATGTACCAAAAAAAGCAACAAGGAAAGAGATAAAGTCACTTGCTTCCTAATTTTCAACTGTCAGGATCTTGTGGAACTACTTTCCTGTCCAGTGGTACCTTTGATATGTTCTCTGATTGTACCCAAACAGAGCTAAATCTTGATTTATCTCCTTTCAGAACTCTCACCCACCTATTATTTCCATGTATGAAAAGCAGAGGGAGACATAGGAAGTATTATTTCTCCAAATAACAGGATTTGGAGCTATCATGGACTGTACAGGGAAAGGAAAACATTTCTAACACATGAAGACATATAATGGAATAGAATTTGCAGACCTTTTGTCAAGTTTGAATTGAGAATCCCAGCGTTCCTATAAGGGCTTTATTTGTAGTAACACCTAAGGAGAACATGTTAAGTTTACAGACAGCAAAAGAGACACATGCACACACAGATTCACAAAGTGCATCTCTATGCAACAGCACACTTATGACAATACAAATTTTTCATGCCAACTGCTGCGTGCCATAGATCACTGTCTCAGAACAGTACACACAAACTCCACCAGATCATACTCGGCTCCTAGACATGGCCTTCCAAAACTGATTTTTTCTCTCTCTGGAGAGCTTTGAGTCTTGAAGCCCTGTAGGGTCTCAGACTGTGGGCATGTTTTCTCCACTGAGGGCTAAATGAGCATCTCTTATATTCCCACACTGTGGAAGAACCTTTGGCAGTTTTTCATCATAATTTTGAATTCTGGCCCAGCATTCTTATAAGCTCATTAGAGTTTGGTGCCACCCCTAGTTTTGTATAGGTTCTTCTTGCTCAGGCATCTATTCAAATAATGAATATTTGGAAAAGAAGTGGGTCTCTGATGCCTCTTAAGAAGAGATCCAATGTGGAATCTCTCCTTCCTGCCAGTTTGCCAGCGATTACTTTCTTGGAACTTATTTTCCACCATCTCTTTATCTACTTTATTGTGAGCCAAGGTTGCTATGAGACCAGCCTTTAATCTAACTGATGAGATATGATTCAGGTAGGTGGACTTCATGTTCGCTAACAAATTAGCTGGACCACTGGGTTCAAAGTGTATTACAATGGCATAAACCCCAGTTCTCAGCCGCATAATAGCTTTCCTTCAGGGTTAATACTGGGGAAAATAGTATCTTTATTAATGAGCTGTACAATCAATACATTTGTGCATAATACACAGCAAATTCTGTGTATGCAGCAAGATGAAGAGGAGTCAGTGCTTCAGTAAATCTCTGGAGGACAGGGCTGATGTATCAGTGGATGCTGGCAGCCTAAGGAATGGGCTGGCTGGCAGAAGATTAACATGGTTCAGCAAAAAATTAAAATTTTGGATCCCCAGTGGAAAACCCCTATGTAACAGAACAGGTTGGGGGTTGATTGGACAGGAAACAGCTCTACCCATGGGGGCAAGAAGTTTCAATAGCCTGCCTTGATGGTAAAGGAATCCAACCTTATCACCTTCTCCAACTCCCTGAAAGGAAGTTGTAGCGAGGTGGGGGCTGGTCTCTTCTCACAAATAACAAGTGATAGGATGAGAGAAAATGGCCTCAAGTTGTGCCAGAGAGGTTTAGATTGGAGGTATTTAAAAGACTTGTAGATACGACATTTAGGGATGTGGTTTAGTGATGGACTTGGCAGTGTTTGGTTTACTCTCAGACTTGATCTCGGAGTTCTTTTCCAACCTAAACAATTCTATGATACTCCTTTTCTCCCCTGAGTACAGTGCCTCTTTCATCAAGAGAAATTTGGAGTCAGATGTAGTCAGGAACTGGAAGCCCAGAACAGCCAAAAGGAAACCCAGTTTAGTTGTCCAGAGACAAGGCACCTAAATGGCAGGTCTTGTGTAATTTCCTTATAGGAACTGAAGCCTCACCAGGATCTGGCCTTTTATTCCTATGCAGGGATTATGTAAAATACTACGTAAATACTTTTTTTTTTTCGGTATTGGCAGATCTTATTTGAATGTTTGGCAGGACTCTTGTACACACACAGAAAGAAGTAAACTGTCCGTGGGCCATAAAAATCAGCTGGTGTCAAATCCTGAACTTAATTGAAGATCTTTGTAAAATTATGGACTTAAACTAGACCCACATTCTCCAGCTATAAATCAGTATCTCTGTTGAACAAATAAGCCTGCTACAGAGCGCTATATCCGCTCTAGAAAAGCAAGCACACCTACATGAGATATTTGATATAAAATATCCATTATTGTGCCTTTGATAAACTAAATAGAATGTTTTTCCCAGCTCAGAGAAGCTGAGGTCTGGGTGTTTTTCTCCCCCAGGAGACAAAAGATGCACTCTTTCCAGGCTGCATGATCTCTGACTTTGGTAACTACTCATGCCTGATGAGAACTCAGGGACTACATAGGACAGAAGCTCAAGGCAGAAGGAAGCCTTCAAACTTTGAGAGCTAATTTTGGGACATTGTCTTGATCTTTGATAATATAGCATCTACCGTATTACTTATGATAATTCTAAAGCCCAAGGAACCCCAGTCTCAGCATGAACGTAGAAGATATGTTTCAAATGCACTAATTTCCATATTGTCTTTTTTTCCTTTTTCCCTTTTCTAACTGCTAAATTCATATTACGGACATGGGAGCTACGTTAGTAAAAGCTAGACGTGAATAAATACGTTCAATAATCATGTTACTAAAATATAAATTTAGATGACTAGAGGAGTAATTTCTATTCGAGATATTTTTAACTGCATCGACTGGTTGTGACTAGATTCATTAGGCAAGAATTTAGACCAAATCTATATTCAGGCTATTGGTCAGAACCATGAGGAAGGTCATGATATGGGTCTTTTCCCAAAGCACTTACCCAAACTTACCCATCCACCGACAAATGTTTTCTTATCTTAGTCCTGTCAAATTAGGCAACTCCTTGCCTGCCTGATTTGTAAGGCTCTGACTTCTCTTTTAGGGAGGGTCTGCACTAAAATCAGCTAGAGATGATTAATTCAAACAAACCACATGGAGTTGTCTTCCCAAAAGGATACAAAATCAGGTCCCCTAGTTTTTGAAATAATTTCCTGACCACAAAGTTGTACTATGTGAGACAGAGGAGCTATATCTGCATAAAAATTCATTTAATAACTGTGGATATTTCATTGCCACAACTTTCTAGCCTAGTGGTTTGGTCACATTTGGACAGTGAGAAAGTTGCATTCCAATACTCATTTTTGGAAACATGTAAGTAATTTATATTAAGCGTTAATTAGAAAGGGTCTGCAACACATATCTCCCCTTTCTCTGGGAGCATATGACAGATTCAGCACTTTGCTTTCTGTACTCAAATGAGTATCAGGAGACAGGTGACTACATATCCAGGTAGACTGAGAAGGGGCTAGAGCCAAATAAAACATAGTGAGGGCACAAGCATTAGCTAATAACTGTCACGTGAACATTGCTATGACAGCAATATACCCGTGCTTGTCAAATTTTCCCTGCTGATACTTCAAAAGACCTCAGCAGTTCTCCTGCATCTCAAAACAAATATCCATTAGCATGGTCTTTTCACAGAACAGTGAATTTATGAAAACTAATGTTTGCAAAGAGTTGAAATTATGTGTAAATTCAGACTGCATCCAACAAATAATTTCAGCTAGAAAAGGTGAAAAAACATGTTGAAATACTGAAATATTCTATTTCACTATTTTAAAGGATTTTTTTTCATAAATTAATCATAAATGTTATGCTGTAATTTCATTTAACCTCATTTTCTTTTTTATCATAAAAGTCTGATTGAAAATTAAGCTGACAGGAAAGGAAATAGGGAAGTGCTGAGGGGACTTGGTTCACATACATGAGAACCAAACCAAGCTACTTAAGGTTCAAATAAATATGTCTAGCTAATTCAAGATGAGGTTCTTTTGTTTACTGTAATAAATAAAAAATCCTCAAAAAGTAAAATCATGACTTGACCGAACTTTTGCCTATGACACTTCACAGCAAAATGCGTGATTTGACCGGATCCAGCATACATTCATGGCTTGGTGAAAAGGCCAAACCACAGTGGGGAGGACAGACACTCTTTGCTAATGATCTAATTCTCACAGCCACAGTATTAAGCCAGCACTGGGATTCATTTATTTCTTCTCAAAAGGAAAATCCTGAGGATACAGAGAACAGCAGAACTTGAAGAAAAGCATTTCCTTCTGTTTTGTTCAGCTATTGTCAAATAGTTATGCTCAGGTGGTGTTTTCTTTTTAAAAATTATATATTTAAAACACAAAGCCATGAAATGTTTAATACCATTCTGCAAAACTGATTTGTACAGAGTTTAGTTACATTTATTATTTAACAAGCGAATGGCAAAACTTATTTTAAGTTCCTCAGAGCATTTCAGATATTAGCAGGCTTTATAGAGATAAGAATAACAGGATTACTAGGGATGCCAATACTATACAGCAGAATTAAAAGCTACAATTAATATGGCTATTACTATCACTTCAGAACTATGCTACAATCTATTATACTTTCTTAGCAAGTTAATGAAATTCTTTGTCCCACACACAAAGGATCTGCAGTATAATAAAGTTATTAATGAAAGTAATTAAACCTTTTAGAATAAAAAAGGATCACTGGCAAAAAAGAAAAGGTAAATGCAATTCACTTACTCAACAATCATACTATTGTTTTGTAAACAATACAAATTTAAAAGGCTTATCACTTCATGCTGTACACAGATCTTTTGAAAAATATCGGTGCATGTATTTCTCTGAACGTCTAAATCAGCTTTTAAAAACAAAGTTTTGTTTAAAATTTGCAATAGGAATGTAACTACAGCAACTAAAAAACACCAAGTGCTATTTCAGGAATAAAAATAAGGTATACAAGCTTTAAAAAATTTTTCATGCCAATAGATGTTGGTTTTCTTTTTTTGTGGCTTAATATGGTTTCAGAATTCCCTTAGCTTTAAGACCAATGACTTTTTAAAGTGTAAAATGCATCTGATTCCTCTTACCTTATGCTGAAGGACAGATTGATTTGCTAGGCGTTTCGGTTTTTTTCACATATTAAAAATTAAGCAATAAGGCACAATGTGGAGGAGTGATTATCTCATGATAATCCCAGCATCCTGAAATTGCTTTATTGCAAATATAAATATATTTTAGATTTTTCATTGGATATTAAGGGCATTAGCATGCCCATAGAGTTTAATCTTCCCCTTCAGAATATTAAATTCATAAGGCTTTTTTTTCTAAGCTATTTTTTAATGTGCAAGACAGGACTTCATATACTCAAGAAATACTGTAATTGGCTGGTGCATACTCCACTGGGGAGATTAATTTACAAGCACTGTACAGTTCGGCTAAAACTACTTCTCAACACTTCAAAATGTCAATAGTATATTTTCCCAGCCCTGTAAACACATTTTGATACACAATATAAACTTTAATGGTAGTTTTAAGACACCTCTGGGGGTATAGTTATTTAAGCAATAAGACACAGTAGGGTGTGAATTATGGTATAATAATTCCCTACCAACTGCATTGTTAGGCACGAGGCCAAAGGCCAAGGGACCAATGAACATAATATGTGTGAATTATGACATCATAAGTCACACTCTAGAGTGTCTTACTGCCATTGGAGAAATATTTAAAATGTGTTTTAAAGCAAATACTTGATTCCTATAGTACTGTACTTTAATGGAATATCATGAAAAATCTTTCCAAGTGAAAAGTTAGCCATTATGTAACCTGGAATTAAAAACAAAACTGAAACAAAACAAAACAAAAATGTCTTCTAAGTTTGTCATATTGCACTGCGGTGACACACTTTAAAGAACAGCCCCAGAAAATATACGTCTTACCCAAGTTTGCAAAAAATAGCACAAAGGCCTCCTGCACAGGGGATTATTATCTCCTTTGCTCATTGTCTGTAGAATCAGATTGCCAAAATCAGGGGTGTACTGGCTTCTCCCATGTAACCGTTTTGATGAGACTGCTAGAAAATCTACATACCTGTTTTCCACACTTGTTCATACTGCTGTAATAGGGCACAATATGGACTTTGAACGAGTAGCAAAAAAGTTCCTTAAGATTCCATTTGAGCTCCTGCAGTTGAGCTCCTGAGGCTGCTCACAGCTCTAACACAACTTCTAGTAAGGACTGCAAGTAGGATAATGTATATTTATACTGTTTCCCTTTTTAAACTCCATTTGACAAATGCATTTTCTTCCCTCTGGGCACTCCCGCATTCCAAGTGCAGCAATGACAACAGTGTCATCTGGAGATACACAAGCTCACCTTACCAATAGCTCAGTGGCTGGGAGCAAGCTCACTGCAGCAGCGGGGATTTTGGCATTATCTAAACTGGCTTCTCAGTCAGTTTTTACAGCTTGTCTTAAACTTCAGGCTGCTGTGGAGTGATAGCTACCAGCGGCCGAGCCAGCTAGTGAGCATCAGGGTTAGCAATATGACAGAGCTTATGAGAGGGCTGTCTGCCAGGCCCATTTGGAGAGCGATAAGCCTTGGGGCATGTCTGCACGTCTCAGTGCACCGAGGTGCTCTGCACTGCTAGGCTGGCTGGGCTGACGTTGTTGTGGCTATGGATAGGGATGCTGTGCCATGTAGGGATAACAACCTGCATCCTGGAAGCAATATAGCTGCAAGGTCAGGTTAATTAGCTCTCCTGCATTCCGTTCTGGAGCTGGTTCATTTTGCACTCACAGAGGGATCTCTGTGTGTCCCTGGTTATCTGAGTGAAAATACAGAAACCTCAATTCTTCCACGCACAGCCTCATTCTGACATACTGTGTAGCAGGTTAGAGTTGTTTCCTGCATAACCTCACTCACAGGGGTTACCTGCCCCTCTGTGGCTGTTCACATCAAAGGTAAGATTTGGAGTCTAGAGTTCCTCATTCTCCATGAAATAGAAATGGATAATCTTACATAGACGACTTCTGTGAAGCTAACAGTGGTAACACAGTGAAATTCTGAGCTAACTTGGTGTCTCCTCTTCCTTGTCCACTAAAAATGTCTGTTTTTATCTCCAGCAAGAGAAGGTGCTTAATTCTGCCTACGGCTTGATGATACTCATGGGAATAATCTGAGTTTTGCTGCTTCCCTGTTTAAACAAACAAGCATGTGATTGCTTTTTGCTATTCAGCCTGTTTGAAACTTCTGTCGAACATGATGGAAAATCTACATCTCTATGGATTTTTTCCTTTTCCAAAAAATTCCAGCCAAGAGTGAGCTCACCATTTTAGACCTAGCTTACATTTGAAAATATTTGTTTTATATCCACTTGCAAAACCGGAAACACTTTTTTCCTGGATCTCAATAGGAATGGGACAAACAACCAAGAAAAGGATTCAGCGCTGGCTCTACGTAGTCCAAGAACTTAAAATAAGTAGCCCCATAAAAGTACCTTTAAATATATATAAATTACACTTTTTAGTGGCAAAGCAGTATTTCAAAGACTGCTGGGCAATAACTAACAAGTTCCCAGCAGCATGTTTTTCATAAATTAACATTACTGCCCAGAACTCATGTACACTAACTAGACTGCTGCTATTTCTGAAACCATTTCATTACATGAAATTTGAGGTATAAACGCATCACTGTGCTACCATAATAAGGACATAATACTTTGATATATCCATCTCTGCAAAGCCTTCTGGCTTGTAGCAGTAAATCACAGACCTATTTTCATACCTCATTACCATTATGTATCTTTCCACTAACACCTGACCTTATGCATAATCAGGTATGAATTTCAAACCACACTTATAATCTAAATGAGTGCCTCATTATTTTACATAACCCAGAATGAAATAAGATTTGAGATGTAACTCTAAAATTCACAGTTCACACATTCAGAAATGCAGGTCCATCAAAAAGAAGTAATGGTTTCTAATTCATGACTGTGAACAGCACCAAATCACTCCTGCACATAGGAGCTTTGCAAGAATTTCAGGATTGGATTTTAGAAAGGATATTGCCAGTTCTGAAAAAAATAACAGTTTTGAAACTGTTTGGTATGTTGTTAAAGATAAACTATGAAAGAAAAATGCAAGTACTGAATTTATTACCTGAATTTTGAAGAAAGAACGACAGCACCAATTGCATGAAGTTATAAAACACCAGAAATAAACATGTAAATAATCTCCATGGAACACAGACATCTACAAAGAAATATATATATATATGTATACATGTAATATAATAAACGCATTCATTAGGGAACAAGAAACATATTTTTGTACTGTATAAAACAGCTGTACAGTGTGCACACAGACTTTCCTGATCTCTCTAAAATGTCTGTCAGTCACTTCTCCCCACCATCATTTGCTTAACATAGTTTCTTCACTGTCCATGGGAGAACTCTAAGTGACTGTTTAGTACTTTTAGTGCAGTTTGTCTCCATATATATATACACATGCATACATATATATACTGGCTGGTGCACACATATATGTATACATGTATATATACGAAAAGAACAAACACACACATGTACACACACACATGACAGATCTAAACAGCTCCTCCATCCTGTGCTATTGAATTAGTGCTTGTAAAAAATCCCTGCACGTTTTGTGAAGGGAAGAAAACTTGCTGATTGTGCAGATTGAAGTCATTAGATGGTTCCATTCCTAACAGTCTGCAAACACACATCTGAATCATATGGTGGTATCCCATATGCCTGAAGAGAGTCTGTTGCAGGAGGTATCTTCTACCTTCTTCAGCAGCGTCGGCTTCTTACAAGGGGGTGGAGGCGGGGCTGTGATTCTTTGCTCAGTATTGTGCAATATTTGCTGCCAGTCTTCTCTCTCTTCACACAGCTTTCTCCTCCAATCTAGAAGCTCTTGTAGAGCCACACTCTCATTCTCGGAAAGTCTAAGCTGATGAATAACCTGTGAGAAGAAAATAGTAATAACAATAATGATAATAATAAAGGTGGATAAAGAAAACAGATCAAATAAGAATGTTAATAATTTGAAGGAAACTTGTCCTCCAGAAGGGTTTTAAACTCTTTACACCAAAAATAAAGAACATTAGTGATTTAGAATTGCCTTATTGCAACGTCATGTCTGAAAGTCACAGAGTCTGAAGACACGATGTCTGATGAAGTTGTATGAAACGACTGCCAAAAATGAAACAAATGGAAAAAACTCCCATGTCATCAAAGGGTACATGAACACAATTCTCTGAAACACACAAAGCAGACTGCCTACAGCTGCTGCAGGAGTAGCAAGGTTTTTCCTCTACATCTAAGTACCCAAATAGCCATAACCAAGAAAGCATAACCTTTGGTACATATTAGAATCAGTAAAGCTACTTGTCAGAGACAGGTGTTATCCTTAGAACCAGGGGCCAGTCTTTGTCTTCCTCCAGAGCATACATCAACAACTTTAACTGTAGTTTCAGCTGGCCTGAATCTATTTATAAATTAATTCTGAAGTAGCCACAATTCTGTACTAGATTCAAAATCCACCCAGAAGAAACTGTTCCCTTACATTTAACTCTTCTATTCCAGTGATTATTTATTTTGTTCAAGTCAGTTTGAAGCCCTCAGGGCAGCACAATTCCATGAAGCAATGAAGTCCATTTCACTGTCCTTTAAGACTTACTTGACACCTATGCAGGACAGCAGCCCCTAGAGCAGGTACTGGGATCTATTGGCTTGGGAGCATTCTGTAGCACGAGAGGCTTAACTAGAAAATATGAAACAAACCCATCACAACATCTAACAGCCCACAACCCTTTATCCTGTTACCTTCTTTCCTGAGAACCCCACAGGAGCACCTGTAAGAGGCACCTATGGCATGACTAAAATGCCCACACTTCACCTTACACAATGGGGTCTCTTTAAGGTTGCGTTTCTACTTCTTGTCATAATGAGGGACTTCCGCATGTTAGTTACGATAAAGGAAATGATGTGCAGTGCCCTTAAATGCTCATGAGACACCCCACACGCGATTAGTTCCAGTTGCAAGGAAAGCTGAGGGACATGAAGGCCATTTTTGTCACTGATAGACAATGAGGCTCCTGGGGTAGAAGACTGCTATTGCCTGTGGCTCCTGCTGTTCCTTCATGGAATACCAAGTGGCTGGGTACAGAGGCTTACCAGGCTTTACACTGCTATTTCAAATGTGTCCTGTGCAAGTCAGACCTTTCACGTGCACACGCTGTCAGAGAAGGAATGAGCCCTTACATGGACATGCCTGAATATCTACAGGGAATTTGCTTAATTTCTGGTTGGTTGATACTTTAAAGAGAAATGCATTAACCTATAATATGTCTTAATAACAGGTATAATAAAGTACAGTTTAAAGTTCTGATTTTTTTTTTTCAGAAGGAGAATGAAAATGTTTCAAGGACTTCATTGAAGTGCATCTCAATCACATATCACTATACAATTAAAAACCTCTTTGCTTTTATATTTACACAAAATGCAACAGGGCATCTCATCAACTCAGATGAAAATGAAATGTTCCACAGATATTGCTATAGGGATATCAGAGACAAAAAATACTACCTTTTCTTTTTTTTCAGTGATTTATAAAAGATTAGAAGACAAAAGTTTGCACTTGGGAACAACTTATCAAGAACGACAGGTCAGGTGGCTTTATCCTATAGAACAGCTGGATAGTTTGTGAGTCACCATGGCTTACCCACTCCTGGACAGTTTCTGTAGATTTTGTGGGTTTAAATTATGAGCATAATCCATTTTAGAAAACACACAGATTGGAATACAGTCTTCCCAATTTGGACACCTTATTTTTACCTAAATTTTAGACATTTCATGAACCTGCACTAGGCATGGTTCTCAGAGACGTGCTGGAACACACAAGAACCAAGCTTTGTTAGACTCTCATCGCAAGAGTTTTGTATGAAAGAGTTTCAGAGATAATTAATCAAAGACATACCTGAACACTGGAGGATAAACATAGTTATAAAAAAAAAAGGTATTTTGAAACAGTGTAATTGGATGTGCTCTGGTGACAAAAGTTTGATAGCATGACTAAAGAAGTCTGGAAAAATTTTCAGATTGAGAGATGGATGAAGTATTTGAAAGGAAACAGTGCCAGTGCCATTCCAAGGAACATAAAAGCACATAGGTGCAGGGTGAGAAGTGAGTACATTTTGCCTGGGCATGGAATTGACAAATGCATCCTGTTTATAGCTTATAGGCATTGAAACTTTATTTTACTGGCCCTGCTTATCCAAGCTGTAAATTAATATTGGGTCATCAGTTAGAGCTCATTTTTCAGTGCATAGTGGGCAAAAGTTGGTCCAGCTCACAAGTAAGTGTACATATTTTACTGTATTTTCTAAAACAGGGATAGAAAAATATCACAAACATTTATTCATTGTGAAACTGATCTGGTAAATAAGCTGGAAAACAACCTGGATGAAGGACATGAGATGAAACTGCAGTCGAAATGAAATGGTGGAAAATGCATAAGAAGTGGCAGAGCTCTAAATGAACCACTTAATTTAATTAGATCTATTTGAATAACATGATATCTTTTCTCTTTTCCATTTATGATTAGACCTGTGACAAGCTAAAGATCTATTATACATATTCATTACAGAAAAGGTTGGCTGAATAATTTTACATGAAGTACAACGTAAAACAGTAAGCTATGTTTCTTCATTATTATTCTATATCCTGAGCAGGTATTTTGCGAAGGGTGAATGATGTGTGTAGGAATTAATTACTTTAAGACTACTGATCTTTTTAATGGACACTAAACAAACAACTTCAACCAACTCAACCAGCAACAACAACAACTGTAGACCAGGGTTTTCCTACTCAAAGTCAATGGTCAATCAGACATGGTAACCACAGCATTTGGGCTAGAGCCACAAAATACGTAGTGTATGAATACTCGGCATTTGACAGCTCTGCCATTGGGTGGAAACACCATCGCTGTGTTTAGTATCCAGAGCTCTTACTGAGCAAACAAGAAAAGCTGAGAGTCAAAGTCACACACAAAAGAAGCACTTGTGGAGTTACCACAGCTATTAACTGGAAACTGCAATGGATTGAAGGATTTAAACCAGATCCGTATTTTAACCATATCCACTGCAAAATATGGCAAGATGGACAAAATAAATTTGTAATGAGCAGCCCAGAGAGGACCTTTCAGGATTCATTCTTTCCACTTCACAGCCCAAACTCTCAGGCTGTAGAAGCAAGTGCTCTCCTCCTGGCATAAGGGATTTTGGTTGGTGACAGAACACCAATGACTCAGTTCCATCATAACATGCATGGAAGGACCTTCATCATTCTCTAGAAGTTAGAGCATATTGGGAAATTAGAAGATGTGGATTCAACTTCTCTGTGTTGGTCCTAGCTGAGATGAAGATTATTGACCTCTTTGCATTGGTAACTAGGAAGGAGCTGATAACACTCCAGTGTTTTGGCTACTGCTGAGCAGCTCTGGCACAGCTTCAGTGCTTTTTCTCCAACATTCCCACCTGATCACTAGGCTGGGGGTGGGCAACAACTTGGGAGGGGACACAACTAGGCCAGCTGACCCAAACTGACCAAAGGGATATTCCATACCATATGACATCTGCACACCTATAAGAAAAGCAGGAGGAAGGAGGGACATTCATTATTTACAAAGTTTGCCTTCCAGAACAACCTCCACATATGCTGAAGCCCTGCTTCCCAGGAAGTGGCCATACATTGCTTACTGATCAGAAGTAGAGAATAATTTTTTTTCCTTTTTCCTCTGCTGCTTGTGCATGCACAACCTTCACTTTTGCTTTAGTAAGCTGCCTATATCTTGACCCATGATTTTTTTTCCATCTTATTTTTCCCCCTGTCCTGTTGCAGGGGGGAGTGATAGAGCAGCTTGGTGGGCACTTGGAGTCCAGCCAGGATCAACCCACCACAGTTTGTTCAGGTTAAGGAAGAGACCAAGTTCCCACATGCTGAGAGGACACTGCAACTACAAGGGGAGGACTCTGAGTGCAGAGCAGGACGACTCTGACTCCTGTGCTTTGTGCTGTCAGATTAGTGTGCTAAAGTAAATCCTCCAGAGAGAGTCCCTTGTGGTTTTAGTGCACAAAAAACCACTGGAGACAGAGCACTTTGGTTATATGCTGGCAGTCACAAAAGTCTTAGAGCACGATTTTGCCTGTACACATTTGGGTATTGCATAGTCATTGCAGAATGAGGCTCTGAACTTCCATCTGGATTTAGCCTTCTAAATTCTGCCTAGATTTCACTTTACAGCCTGAAGCAGACATGCTGGATTTCAACTTTGTCTTAGAATCAAGATGAGCTGCTATAAGGTTAAGTCAATAAATTATTTTAATTACAGTCTATTTCATATGCAAGTTAAAAATTCAGCAGGTTTTTAATTATAGAAAGTAGAAGGTTTCATATTTTACATAATTTGTGACAAAAAGTACGCCAGATAAAATTATTAACTGGCACATTTAGAATTAACTTTTAGTTATTTAGAGATCTGGCTGCAGAATCTCAAGAAATTCATTCTGCATTAGAAGATCAAATGCTATAACTTTACAGAGCATGTTTTGTAACATTCAGAAAGAAAGAACTTATATTCTCTGTTTGTGTGTCAAATGCAACAGTCTTAATCATCAGCCTATGACTAAAGGGCTCATTACACAGTCTGACAAACAGAGATTCATTACTGGTAGATTCTTCTCACTTTTTCTCCTCAGTTTGCTCCCTCACTGACCAAATGTAGGGCTTACATTTTAAAAAATGTGTGTATACTACTCTAGTAGTTTTTTGAGTGCATTGTTTTTACTAATATTCACCAGAAATGAAGTATTTAATTACATATGATAATTACATATTATTTAAAGCATACAAATAATTTTTTGCACAAAATGTAGCACTTCATGTTTTATTACAGTTCTGGTTTTAGTTGCTTCTTTAAGTTTTAGTAAGATTACTGCTTATAGACAGATAAGCACAACAGAAAATCACAGAGCAATTTAAGGACATGCAAAGCACATAAACCTGTGTTCCTGAGACATTTGCATTTTGTGGCTAGTTCACATTTTTTGTTTGCAGAAATAATGCCAGTTGTTTTCTTCAATAGATTTATCAGTGTTGGTGCTTTAAAGTAATTGTCAGTAAATGCTCACAGTTAATTACTACGTCATTAATTTTTCTCTTCCATTAGTGAAGTTGAGGTCCCATCATGGAATCCATGGGACGACTGAGTTCAGAAGAGCAATGATTTTACCTTTCTAAACTTTGATCAGGATCTAAAGTGAATTATGCAATAAATGTAAAATGCTGATGATAAATTATCGTAACTATTTTAGAAATGAAACTGCCTTGACAAAACCCATGTTTACAATCACTTTCAGTCTGTAGGTGGCCTAAATATGAAAGCCAAATAAATTTCAGCCAATAGGTGACTCAAAGTTAACTTTATTACAGCCCTCAAAAACAGTTCACAGACCCCAGTGGATCTGCTGTGGATCCCCAGTTTTAAAGACAATAATGATAAGGATGTTCTCACCTCTTTTTTCAAAATCAAAGACACCATTTCATTCAGTAATTCAGAAAATAATTCTTACTGCATGCAATTATTAGCAAGAACAACATATTTTGATTCAATTTGTATGCAACTCCCACAAAAATGTTTCTAACTGATTTTAATGGCTTAATTTTTTTAATTTAATTTTTTTTTAATCTGATAAGCCCTTGTGCTGACTCTTTCCAAACATGCATGTCACAACTTTATTTCCAAACTACAGAATAGACACACTGCAACCTCTCCAAAAATCCTAACCCTTCAGGTACCAACAGGTATGTTTTTTTTTTTTTGTTTTTTTTTTTAATGTTAAAAAAAGAGCAGAAAACAGGAAACTATTGTTTTTCCACCAACTACTGAATCAAGGACAACTAAAAATCTGTTAGTCTACACGTTATTTACTAATATAATAGTCATTTAAATATATAAGGGGAAAGCACACAGTAAGCCAAGGGTGTGTTAAGAAGCCTAGGTAAGTGTTCAACATAAATAAAATCAGTATGTAAATTTGTATTTGATTGGCAAAACTGCATTGGCCATGTAAGACCCCAGCATGAAGCAGAGAGCATCTATGATAAATTGGCATGCTTCAAAATTCCAATTCCAATCTTCAAATACAAATATAACACTGAGATCCAAACTGATTCATGTGATTGTCATGTGAGTGCTGGGACAGGCATTTTTCTAGCAATAGCAGACCTACTGGATGTAATAACTTGATATCTGATATACAACAATTAAATTATTTTAGTGAATTGTTCTTTTAAACTGCTGATGGTTTTTGTCTTGGAGCACCTTTACAATGTCCAAAAATAAAGCTCCGAATGGATGTCAATTTGGTTTATTGGAAAGGAGAAAGTGGCAAAGAAGACAGGTGCTCTGTCTGGTGTAAATCTGGAATTGCTCTGGAGGAGGCATGCCAGGAAAACATTAATGAGATCCATAAATGAAAATACATTCCATCTGCCTTTTTCTAAATAGGAAAATATTTTTACTCTCTCAGTTGAAATTTCTTATTACATCAAAAGAAGAAAGTTCTTTTAGAACAGGTGTTGTTATATAGATGACATACCAAAGGAAATAGTAACTTGGCTGACCCATAAAAATTTGGGCTAGTATTAAAAGTAACTTTGTACTTAAAATAAAATTTAAAAGGGACTACATTTATGAACAAAAAGCAATTTACAGCTGTCTGTTGGATTCTTTTTCAAGGGACAGATTCAATTTTCTTCCAAACATCAGCTGTGGAATGATGCTGGAAGCGGGATATTCTTGTGTCAGAGATCATGCAGACACAGATATCTTTGATTGCCCAGTCCAGCCGTCTGCTATCACATGGCACTTGGAAAGCTCTCAAATTTCATCCTAAAAAATTAATTCCACTGTTTGCCTTAGTTTCACTTTGATAGGATTTTCCAGAAGATTAATGAAAGAAAAATGTACTAAGGATTACTATCTACAAAATGAACTCTTCCCCTGGAATCCCTTCCTCACAGACCACTGGCAACTGAAAGATCATACTTGCAAAAGGGACATCTCATATCTCTGTCCTTACAGAGTAAAGGCAAAAGGTAGCAGAGCCTTGTTTTTATCAGAAAGAGAATCTTGGGCTACACACACCTGCGCACACTGTGCCTCAGGCAGGATATTTTACATTCTTCATCTAACTGCAATTCTATTTCTGGTGGAAGTTGTCTGATTTTCTGCCATACTGTTGTGGTTTCCTGTAGGTTGTTGTTTGTGTGTAGGGTTTTGTTTTGTTTTGTTTTGTTTATTTGGGTTTTTAAATTTGTTTTTTTGTTTGATTTGAGGGAGAGGGAGGTAGTTGTTTGGTAGTTGTTTGGTGGGTTTTTTTTATTATTATTTTTTGAAGTAATACCTTTTAGTCACAAAAGCAGGACCTGTCTTCCACACTTTTGTATCTTTCTTTTGGTGAAGTAGTTATATCAATATTGTCAAAAATATGTCAATAGTTATATCACAGTATTTTCAATGAATTATGTTAGTCATCTTCCATACAGACTGGAAGTATCTCAGCAATCAAACAAAGATAATATATCTTTGCGAAATAAAATCAGCACACAAATCCTGCGTACAACTGTAATTTGCAATCTGGTAGAAAATATTAATACAAGGTAGGCAATGTTTGATAATATATGACAGTACACATCAGGCACATTGATTACCTGAGCTGGGAATAGTGTTGGACAAGTCTATATATTCAAAACAGAGGTGTACTTTGTTTATTTGGATATTGTGGCTTTCGAATTTTTTTTTTTCTGAGTGTCTTTCAACTCTAGATTTCTGATGTCAACCAAAAAGTTGACAGTCTGATGCATTCCCAGAGTGACTAAAACATCAACCATCAACAAATATTGAATTTGGGTTTTTTTTCTCTAAGGTAATATTTATCACCAGATAAACTGATTATACAGTGCTCTCAAAAACCTTCAGAGCATCCTCCTAATTTGCCTCTTATGCTTGAGAAAAAGAGTATGTTCAGACAGCAACTGTGTCTTTCTCAAGATGAGTTCTGAAAACAAATCATTTATCATACAGGTTTTTGGAACAGCTCACCTAACAATGCTGATACTGCTTTGCACCAAATCTAACAAAAAATATCAGACAAACTAAGTCATGTTGCTACTTAATTGATCACTACCTTTTTATGGCATTAATGGAGATATTTTATTTGACTAGATAAAGACTATGTTTGCCACAATGCTTTCAAAGCAATTACAAAAACAATCATCAACTCATATTTGCTGTAATTGGGTATCATCCTCTGTCGTATAAAAACACTACACTTATGGTCAAACAACGTTAGAGGAAAACATCATTTAATTTAGGGTCTGTTAGCAATCTAAATCTCTGCTATCTGCATGAGGCAGCGTGTGACAGCAAGAGAATGGAGGGCAGGGGAACTCATTTATTCCCTCTCACACCAGGCACTTCTAAGTGAGAAGTGCAGTCACTCTCCACATGTGCTGTCAGCGGGGTGGTGGACCACACTCCCATCGAGCTCAAATTTGAAGCAGCCTTTTAAGATGATCCACTGGCCATTGTGGCAGCCCAAGAGGGATAATTACACCCTTTAGCCAAATACTGGAGCTTAGGGAGGGCACGGGGATACTCAGGTGATTTTGCTCCCTTCTCTTCTATAATCTCATCTAGCAGGGGCAAATGCAGTGAGGATGAAGCACTGGAGACAGAAAAGGGGCCTGGAATGTGTAGGGAGCTGGCTGTGACATCTGGTGGTTCAAAGAGGAGGATCTGTGCTCTCACCTGTGGAGGCCACAGGGGTCAGATCTGGATACCCCTGCTTAGCAGAGGGGCATCAGCCCAGATCTGGGATGTACCTGCTTAGCAGAGGGGCATCAGCCCTCCAAGAGCCCTTCATGCATAAACACAAGATCATGAACTTACTGATGAATTTACACTATGCATTGCCTCACACTATTTAATCTATAAGGCACGTGCTTTCGACTCTAAGTCTTCTAAAAATAAAGCCACAATGTGTTACAGGACCTGATTTTTTTCGCTGTGTGTGACATTACAAAGGGTATTCTTTGGCATTACTGTCAATGCAATAAACAAAACACAATGCAGGGGCATATACTAATTCAGATCAATGATAAGTATATTCTATGTCTTCTCTTGGATGTTACGTGTTTACAAAGCTGTTAGTGTTTTTTTTTAATTACACTAGACCTGTTTGATTGCCACTTTTTTGCTTCAAAGATGATCAAAGATTACTTCCAGCTAATAGGCAAACATGATAGACAATAATAATAAATGTTAGAGCCCAGTGTTTAGAACTGTGACAAAGGGTGGGGGATAGCAACACATTGCAACACATTCTTGACTATTCATTTTTTTAAACTTTTGAACAGTCAACAAAAGAAGTGATTGGCAACAAATATTAAATCCAGTAGGAACAAAGAAGACCCTTGAAACCATAATGAATATGCAGCTCTTTCTGAAGGAAGAGACTCCTGAAAGCAGTGAGATTTCATGAAATAAGAGCTATGGCTTAAGCTGTAATGAAACAATAAATACATATTTCATGAATATGAAAAGACATTTTCAATTTAACATTGTCAGATGTTGGCTCCCATATTACTGCAATCTGCCAATCTGCACCATGGGGTTTAAAGAAAATAGAAGAGATAAGACTGCAGATTTTCTAATATAACCATATGTGAAAAAATAACCATGAGTTTTTATCTCACCTCTTTGAACACATGACAGATAAAACATATTTCAGAAGTGTGTAACCAAAATCCTACACCAGGGTATGTCATATGTCTGATATCACTTAAACTACAAGGATGGCAAGCTGCTTGTTTATTTGTGTCTTGCTCTGGGAGCATTTCATAGGACTGAATGCATGTGACATCATCTGATTACAAAGAAGCAAATATTCAGCCATTCAAAGCTAAACTGGGCTAAGGCTTTGCATCTATCAATAGAAAATTTTATTGTCCCTTTCTTCTGGGACAACTGAATCTTCAGGAGACTATGGCTAAGATCAAATTTGCATAGAAAGCAACCCTATAAATGTAGGCAATCATTACAATTATTTTTATTTTATGGTACATAAAAGATCACATTGATATGTGCAAGAAGATGAATATCATATCTGGAACATCACATAGACTTTCTACTTTTTTCCTCCTTAGTCCTTCTCTTCTTACTGCATCACCCTCTGCTCTGTTCTTGGTTCTTTCCCTCCCGTTCTTTTCTTCCTTTTAGCTTTTTTGTTTCCTCACTTCTTTGGGTTGGTTCCTTCTCTCTGGCTCTTCTTTCTTTCGTCTTTCTAAATCCCTTATTCCATTTCATTATTTACATTCTCTCTCAGTTATTTTATTCTTTTTCCAGACTCACTTCTTAGAATCTGTTATCTGTCCCTGGTTTACTCCCCACTCCCACCTCACACACATGTTTATTATCACTCCAGTCTTTAATCTGTCCCTCACTTCCCATCTGTTCATTATCTTCAGGTTGTCCATCTCATCCTGAGACAGACAGACTATGTTGGTTCTTGCTGCCCACATAAGAAAAAAAGGAATCTTTTAGCTGGCCTGCCTTTCTTCATTCCACTGTATCTTTCTCATAACACTTCCCACTTCATAGTGAATGGTAATAGCAACTTTAAAATATCACTGAAAAAAAACCAAACCCAAAATTCCCCAGAAAACCCCCCAGTCCTGGGTCAGTGAAAAAAAGACAGGGCCACTTAGCTTTTGTGTGAGGTACAAATATAGAGGCTTGTTTTTATTGATTCTATTTCATCTTGCTGCTGTTGCTGATATTCCAAAGAAGTTATATATTTCAATGGTCTTTATTCTCTGTCTTTTAAACATAGACACTCATAGCAGCTGTTGAGAACAGAGGACTCACTAAAAACAGTCTGGAGAGAGCCCATTAGACTGGTTAAGGAACTGGGAAATACTTTGTGTAGAAGAAAAAGAGCACAGGAGCAATATTTTACATAGCTTTTTTAATTTTAGAGGAGGTTTAGGGTTTTAGACCCTGCTAAGCAATTCTAACATTTGTGAAGTATCCAGTATGCTTTGGGATCAAAAAGAGTGATGACTGAATAGAAATGGGTCTTAGTCATATCGGAATTTCCTACCTAAGCAAGATTATTGCAAAAATGACCAGAAGAAACATCTCTTTCATTTTGGTAAGGTTTTTGCCTCTGGAATGAAATTATGGTGTAAGAATTTGAGACTAGAGATCCAGGCACATTTGGAATCACCAAACTGTTTATACAAATCACTGAAACAATTTGAAGCAATAATTATTTAAATACTTTTAAATCTGTAATTTAAAATAAAGCTTGGAAAAGGGAGATTCCTAGTTTTCTGCTGTTTGGGGAGCAAGAGGCTACGAAAACACTTTCTGTACAAGCTGAGTTGGAGGCATAGTTGCTACGATTAACGTTTTCTTGTAAGGGTAGATTAGGATGTTGTTTCTTGCACTACCATTCTACTGTAGATTTTTGGTTTCAAATTTTGAATATTTCCTTGACCAGAATGTTTTGGTTTACAAGGAAAGCACAAAACACAGTGAAGCTAGTGTGCTGGATCGGGGAAGAGAAAATGTGTGGCTCTGCTAGCAAAGAGTTTCCAGAAGATCTACTGTCTGAACAAACTAAAGCACACGAAACTTTTTAATAACTGCTTTCACCCCCAAATTCATGGTTCAATTTTCATCTTCACAGAGAATGAAGATGAAGTTACAGTGCTATATCAGATGTCAGGTTCTTTATGTTTTTATGTGATATTTTGCAACCTATTGATAAAAAACACTTGGATATCTACAACTGTACAGCCACAAAACAATATGAAGAAAAAAGTAGTAGTTTAAAAACCCATCGTTTGTTGTTCTTTTGACATGCAAGACTCTTATTTCTTTTGATGTATGTTCTTTCATTTCTGAGGAGACAAAAATTAAACTTCAATGCTCTCCCACTTTTTTCAACAGAATAAAGTAGAATTTTATCCCCTAACTTTCCAACAAGAAGTATTTTGTTATTATTTGCATTTTCCAATTTTTGTCCTTTTTCATTCAGTAAAAATTATCCGTTATGAAACCACTGCCCTAGAAAATTAGCATTTATGGCCAACAGCGAAGCTTTTTTCCTCTTTTTTTTTTCCAGCAGACTTCATTTTAGGATGATCATCTGGGTGATATTTTATGCTTGGTAACTACTTTCAAAAAGGTTTGTTAAAAGATTGATCCGTATGCTGAATGTTGACAGACACTGACCTGAAGAATTATCTGTGGAGTGTGTAGGCTCGCAGTGTGCAGGACGTGTCAGGCACTGATGCAGGTAATTAGCACCTGATGTGACAACACGATGGTATCGTAGCCACAATGTCTAAACTTAATGGAATGTATGTGAGCCTTGAGATCCATCGACAAAAATGAAATGAACCAACACTTACTGCCCCTTCAGTAAGGAACTAGCAGGGAGATATTAAAAAAAACCATAAATGTTGGAAGCCCCTGAAAGCTAGTGAACCAGTTTCCTTTCACTGAAGTGACAGTGTCTGCCAAGAAATCCAAGGACTTACATTTTTATCTTTAGAGCAATTAGTCAATCAGTACCTTCACAGACCTGTGAAAAAATATGTCCTACTTCACAAAGCTATGGAAGAATTACTTTAAGTGACAAGGTTACTACAGTGAAGCCTGGCAAAGATTTTTACAATCAACTTGTATGCTGTTAGAGTCACTAGCAGCACGCTAAGAAATGTCAACAGTAATTAAACCCAACCATTTTCAAATATATGCCATGCTTTGGCAATGGTGAGGAATGATTTTCACAGTAAGAATTCTCAGCCTTGTGAGCATAGAATTTTTTAAAGTTTTTTCTTTTCTTTTTACAGGAAGAAGATTTTTTCATTTTTCTTTTGGCAACACCATTTTGGAAGATGTTAATTCATGAAAGGAATTGTATCAAAAATTACAGAGCTACAGGTTTCTTCTCTAAAATGGTCACAGTTCTTACTGAGCTTGCATTTAAGGATTGTCCCCACATGTAATTCTGAGTACATTGCATGGAATCTATTTTAAAAAATTGTGAAACGCTTTGGCAAAACATCTGAAAATTTACTGCCAAGTGACATTTCAAAAAAATGAAATGAAATTGTGTTCAGGTTTTGGCAAGTACTTTTGGAAAAATAAAAACCACACAAGTTTGCAAATGGTTAACAACTTGCTTCTAAAATAAAACATTTAAGTGTTGCAGACTAATTTCACAGTTTCCATATGCAACAAAATGAAGAAGAGAACAATGGCTCCCCTATACCCAGTTCATTTAACTCTTTGTACTGCACTGATGTAGTAATTTAAACATGACCATCTCAACCCAGGTAAGCTTACTAGCAACAGAGGTATGGGGTGCTTCAGGACAAACTTCACTGTGTGAGGTTTGTAACTGCAGCAGTGTCAGGGACTCGGACTTTTCATTTGCTGGAAGGCTCTCTTTGGCCACTCTCATACGTAATAAGTACTTGTTTGATGTAATAAAAATGTAACAGAGACAAGTGAAAACATCCTCATCCAGGATACTCATCTGGAGACAGTAGAACTGCAAGTATTTTTTTCACAATAAGGTCAAAGTCCATTTTTGAGAGTCTGAGAGGTATGGTGAGGGCAAAAATTTGTTATTGTGTGCAAGATGGATATGTTCCCATGTGTGCCAGGGCACCTCTGGCTGGCCTTACTCAAGGGATAAGTGTAGTGCTGAGTGCTGTCTTGGCACAGTTTTTCACCTCAGAATAGGCACTGTAGTTACATGCTTCTGACAGTAAGGCAGAAAAACACAAAGTGAAGGCTTTTGTACTAGTTTGCTCACATATTTATTCAGTTGAAACCTAGTGTTTTTCAAAGTTACGTTAAGACCGAGTATGATGTCGAAGGTTGAATCTTGCTCCTGCTGTAGTCAAAGGCCAAACCTTTGTTTAATTTGGCTAGGGCCAGTATTTTGTTGTTATGAAATGCCAGCTGTCCCCCACAGACAACAAGTAGCTTCTAATGTGATAAAGCAATTCTCTTACCTTCTGGTAAAACAGTTTGGAAATTGTAAAATCGGTTAATGAGAGGTTTCTGTTGAGAAAACTCCTCTCAGCTCCAACTTGTTTCCTCTTTGGACAATATTTAGCTCTACTGTAAACTTCTTACAATCATCTCAAATACATAAAATGACTTGGGGCTACCCTTTTAGAAAAGTGGACTGAAGACATAATGACAACAGGACACGAATGCCATTTAAGTGAAGTGATACAATAACAAAATTTTTGAATGCCCTCATGCCAGAATTGGCTACTTAGAAAGTAAAGTAGTTCACATTAAACACAAAATGCTGAAGAAAGAATTAAGAAAATGTCTAATGAAAAAAGTTTATCCCTTTTCATTCAGTTAATGCACATCAAAATTAATTCTGTGTTGCAATTTTTAAAAATTAATTTAACTCACTAGAAATTTTAAGAGAACCAGTGCAAACTTCACATTACCTTAGTACCTATTGCTGTTTTAACTGATATATATTTTGATTTTATTACTTATTGGTATTTGTACAAAAAATTGTGAAGACCATTTTTAAAGTCTTCATTGCTTTTATATAAAAAAAGAATGTTACAATTATGCATTTAATTCTATGAGGTTCATGCAAGCATTTCTGGTATGAATGAATCAGTATCTTGAGAGAGATAACACCCTGGTCCTCTCAGGATTAAGAGACATATTTCCTGCCTGAAAATAGCAGGCAACAGTGTGTTTCATAAACTTTGAAATCACTGTAAGAACCTTTCAGGATGATTATTCTTCCATCAAAAAAAAATTAATAGTAAATCCATTATTGTCTTTAGCTCAATACGAATCTGGAAAAGAAGTCTGCATTTTTCAATTCCAATACCCAAATTTGATCAAAAGACAGCTTTCAACATGTGCCTGCTATGATCTTTTTCTCCTTTAGTGGTTCTAGCAGGCCATCAATGAAATATTTACCTGAGTAGTGTGGCTCTCCCTGTGCCTTTGAATCGATGAGCCTGCTGTAGTGCTGGCCGACAGTCTTGAATATTCATTTTCCTCTGGTAATCCTAAAGCAGAAGAATACGAATTTATAATCTGAGATTTATGCATTGGTTGATTTCAAAAGAAGATTCTAAAGACCTTGATATGTTTTACTAAAAAAGAACCAAAAAACCCAAATCACACATTTGCCTGAATATTTACTATTTCCAGGCTTACTGAAACAGAACAATTCTTTCTTACCAAGTAGCGATAGCACAGATAGGTTGACAAGAAGGAGAAATTGTAACTAAAGAGCCTGCAAATAACACTTGACCTATACACTGGCCAGAGATTCCTCCTGCAATGTAGAAATCCCTGGTTCCTCTTCCCCTGGCTCATCTTCATGGCAGAAGCAATGCAAAGGGAACAGAAACCACATCTGCAGCATTCTGCTCTCAAATTAATATCTCCATGTCACATAGGAAGTCAATATTAGGTCCAGGACTCAAAACTTCATCCCCTCAGTACAAAATATGTTTTTTGTAAGTCTTATAATTACAACACTCTCGATGTGGGAACCAGTTGTCCAAAATTTAGCCGTGTAAAAACCAGCCATTCAGTGTAAACACAGCCAGGTAGTCTCTTTCTGTAGTCATGAGAAACACCTCTGCAAAGTGATCCTATAGTAAGGCTCATTGCTGGTGCTTCCCCATCACTTCTGCAGCAGTGGGAATACCATTCACACAGCCCTACAGAGGATCTGAAAGGTGGGATGAGGGGAAGCAAAGGCAGAAGCAGAAACACAGGGAGTCCAAGTTAGGCATTATTAAGCACCTCACAAACCAGAACCACAGGCACCATGGTAGGTCTGTGTATTGGGTCTAGCAGAGCTGGAGATCATTTTTCCCTTAGCAGCCCTCACAGTGCTGTGCTTGTGATGGGTTGACCCTGGATGGAAGCCAGGTGCCCACCCAAGCAGCTCCATCACTCCTCTCCTCAGCTGGACAGAGGGGAGAAAATATAATGAAAGGCTTGTGGGTTGAGATAAGGACAGGACAGGTCACTCACCCGTTACTGTCATGGGAAAAACAGGCTCAGCTTGGGGAAGTGAATTGAATTTATTTATTACCAACCAAAATCAGAGTACTAAAAAGAGAATTAAAACAAAGCTTAAAACCCCTTAAAACCCCTCTATCCTCCTTTTAGTTTCCCTCTTATAACAGTGCCTTCCCACAACTTTGTGACTAGGGACAACAGTTTTTAAATTTTTTTTGTTCTTCTGAATAAAGCTTGTGTAAAGTATTCATAAACATGGATATTTTTCTACATCATCTGGACTTCCTCTGAACACACAATGAAGAAGGAGAATCTCTTCTTTGCAGCTCAGGAGCCAGATCAAATCTGAGAGAGTCCAGCATTTCAGTTCTTTTCGGCTTGCTGCTGACCCTGTTCTCTCAGTAATTGGAACTATGTGTTGCTTTGAGGTAGGATTATCACTTTTTGAAGCTGGGAAATGATATATTAGGTATGTACACGGGCAAGGTGTGACATCCAAGGTCTCTAGTGTGCTGCTAGTCTTGTAAATTATATGTAAGTTACCACTATTGCTTCCTTACCTACATTAAATTCTCTGTACGCCAACTAAAAATTCTCCTTTTGGAAGATCACATGTTTTTGGTCAAATGAAATGCATGAAACACATTTCCCCCTAAAAAAATCTCACTTTTTGTGAATGCAAAACAATCCCCTTTTTTCAAATAATTTCCTGAACTAATAATTTATTTACATGGGTTCAGTTTGGATACATCTCAAATGAAGTAATAAAAAATTATCCAAATTTTAATGCAAAGTACCTTCTAAAAGTAGGTGCTGTTCATTTAATTCAAATAAAAGGTAGAATGTAAAATATTTGCATAATTCTAGACCATCAGAAATGAACAAGAATACTTTCCTAGGCCAAGCAGCAAGTTCTAAAAAATATATTGATTTTGCACTATGTTAATACACTTTAGGATCGACTGTCCAGGACAGCCTTGAGCTAAGAATCAGGTTATCAATGATTTTCTGTTTATTTCTGTAAAAAGCACTTTGATAATTGTCCTTATCAAGTAAGTAAAGTTTCCATGTACAGCAACAGCACGTTGTCACAGACATGGCAAGCAGAGGCTTGGTAGGGTTTGGAAAGACAAATGGAGTAGTTGATTACGTAGTAAGAACTTTCCTTTACATACACTTAGGTAAATATTAGGATACCACAGCTGTGCATTGAGTAAGACCTTGTTTAATTCAGTCCAAGGTTGGAAGCATCAGTTTAGCTGGGCCAAGGGCAAAATTACAAGAACCTAAGTTAATCAGGGGTTCAGTCTGGAGTACAAACTACACCATCTGGATTGGCCTTTCCTCAAGTTACCAAAGGTAAGTTGAATTTGGCTTATTTTTTTTTGGCAAAATTAAGTTTGCTATACATTATTGCTGCAATTATATGTGGTGCTGTTTTGGGTGATGTAGGATCGCAACTTTCAGCATTGCAATGTAAAAGCTTATTTCAGGATTTCTGATTACTTTGTGTATTTGGCAAAAAGCTCTTTCTTTCAGACTAAGAACTCTGCTAAGTGTGGAAGATTTGTGGTGGAAAAGTCACAGTTTGATAGCACAGAGCTGCAGAAAGGTGCTACTCCTCCTACCGAAAATAAACTAAGAAAGAAGAACAATACATTATATTCATTATACAAAATGAAAAAGCAACTTCTATTAAAAATCTGAACTCAGAGAAGTATTATTTCCTTAGGATTAAGGAAACACACAACTTGCTTTTAGAACCTTGAAAGATATTCTGTCACTGCTCTTGTACCGTTTTGTATTGCAATGATAAACAATATTTCATTCACTAGTAAGGCACCTATAGCAAAGGGAGATTAAGATTTTCTATTTTCTGTCCCATTTGTATCAATTATAGGATCAGAATCTCAAATCTCTGTCCTCCATACCTTAGGCTGCTTATAGACTGGGAGCTCAAGTAATTACAAATGCCTCAACAGAGGCTGTTTTATTTTCTTCACATTCGGCTTTTACTGGAGAGGGGCTTATCAGTTCACACATACAAAGTTAAGCCAGTTCCAGAAACAGATATTTCACAACTCAGAAGATTCCAGCCTGAATATATCTTACAAAGCTCATTCAAGGAAACATTTCAGCAATTTTACATTAGAAGAGCTTTGGGATTAAAAACTGCTTACCATTTGATACTGAATTTCCATTTTCAGCAGTCACAGAACTGGACAATGGATTAGATGACTGAGTTCCATGGTTATTTGCATTTTTATCCTGCGTTTCTGATCCAGAATCTGATGCATTTGGATCTTCCCTGCTCCTCAAGTTCAGATTAGTTTCAGCACCTGACAGAAACAGAAAAAAAGATTGTCAGCTTCCTTTTAACTAATGGTTTTCACATGTTAGTAGATGAAAACTAACACAGAGAGACCAAGTTACTTTATTAAATTAATCAAATTAGTAACTAAATTCACAAGTCCAGTGATAAGTGTGAAAGGTTTAAATCAGTTTGTTTTTTTTTTTTTGCAGGTTTGGCCTTTTTTTTTTTTTTTTTTTGTTACTGTTCTACTTGTAGCTTTTTAAAATTTAGGGGAGTGAAAGGCATAACAAAACTTCATTTGTATTGTTTCTTTCCACACAAATATCAGTGGATACAACTCACCAAGTGTTTGTATTGTCTCTATTTTAGATTCTATTTCACGTGAGCTCACGTACCACTGTCATCACTGCAATGCCTTTCATTATTGCACTAAGTGATACTAGCAACAGATATAATGTGATCTTATCTTTTTCTTTTACCATCTCCCACAAGAAACAAACTGGCTTTTGAGATTAAATCAGGGTAGCAATATTTCCCCCAGCAGATCCTGCCCGTGGCCATTGTTTACCCAGCCTCAGGGCTCCCAGCCATCAGTTGTCATTTTCTATAAAGTGCCAGGTTTTCATGTCAGAGCCCTTTAGTTAAATTTCTTCAAGACATCAAGAGGAGGTCTGATCCTGTAGGAGCTCCAAAGCTTTTTACAATGCACACGCATTTGTTGGAAGAGAAGGGCAAAGCAAAGCCCTTATCTTCTCCCCCCTCTGACTGATTGCACATCCACGCAAAGCAGAACAGCTCCCAGCAGAGTGCCTGGAGCTGCCTCCGAGCTCGCCTGGCTGTGCAGCCCAGGGCTCCACAAGAACAGGGCTCAGCCATCGGCTGTGTGCAAGCAGAGCTCCCCACTGGAGTTCAGGGGCCAGGGACATGTTCAGAGCTGGGGGGACCCCGCTGCCATACCTGTATCCCTGGCTATCCCCACTCCACCCCAGTGTGACAGGGCTGATGAAATGATGAAATTCTGCACTGGCAAGGTTATGCATTATTTTAAGGATTTCTCTCTCTTTTCTGCGTTTTTTGTTGTTGTTGTTTGTGTGGGGCTTTTTTGTTTTGTTTTGTTTGTTGTTGTTGTTAGGTTTTTGTTTGTTTGTTTGGGGTTTTTTTTTTGTTCCTTTTGCATTTTTGTGTTTTTCTTCAGTCTGTTGAACATATATACATATTCTTTCCTTGCCATAGTCAGGTTTGATTTATGGAAGACAAAGCTGAATTTCGTGCTTTCTCCATTTCAGCCTTCTTATCTCTTTCTGCCCCCTTCTGAGGCCTGGCCTTAGCTGTGGAGCTGATGTATTATGGCTGACCCAGGTGCAGAGGTCCTCTTGTAACACTCTAAAATGAAAATTTTCCTTCTATTACAGCTCTGAAAGAGTTATTCCTTGATTTTGGTTGTCATAATGACAGCAAGAACCAGCGGAGGTCAAAAGACTAGCTATTAAAACCAACATAACAGCATTCATCCATACTTCCAATAACATCCTCAGCTCTCCCAAAGATATGATATATTCTTATAAATCTCAAGGACATGAACATTTTTCAAGGAGAAGGAAAAGCATTTTTTTCACCAGGTAATAGATACTTAACCTGAAGATTTTCCAGCCTAATGTTGACTGTGCTGTCAATTTTTCATTTTTATGCCTGAACTAAAAAAAATCCACCTGATTTGAAAAGCACCAACATTAAAAAAATTAATTAATGAAATGAAAACTATAAAACTATTCTGGTTACTTCAAAACATTTCATTTAATTGAAAAGGTCTTTCCTATTTTTGTTTCCATGTTTGTTTGATTTTTGCCCCTTCCTCCCTTGCCCTCATTCCCTGATCATTATTTTTTGCCAGATCTGATTGGATTGTTTCAGTGACACTGTTTCATAAAATGGATCTTTAGGCAAATGTGCTATGTATTGAAAAAATTAGGCCAGCTCTACCCACAATAACTGACTTGGGAGAGGCTGAGATGGAAAGTCTGAGATGGAAAATACATATGGTACAATTATAAGAGCATGCCTGATTTAGCTTTTGTACGAGCAAGCTGACGGCAAAATGCATCTTTGCAGCTCATTTTAAATTTTTCTGAAAAGGAAATGTCACTTTTAGATGTTAATAGTCAGTGCACTTGCCTATAGATCATAATCCACCTACATAATTATTGTGCCACCTTTTACATAAAGCTTCTTGGGGAAGTGGCTGGGATCCTTATTTTTCTTGATATTCGAAAGATTTATTGATTTGCCTGACATGTGTAATTCACTTGAGAATGAGCAAGTAGAAAGAATTTTTTTGCATTGCTGTTTGCAGGAGCCTTTTGTTTCATTGGTACATTGGTACATCTTTTCAGGGTATTCATGAAGGGCTCTTGGAAAAAAATCACCTTTTCTTCTTGGTATCTGTAGAACGAAATACTACAAAGAATTGTGGATAGCTACTATTAAGCTAGAATATCATACTAAATTGGCAGAAATAAGTAGTGGAATATATGCAGCATATCTTTGGGGACAGCTATCTAGACAGAAATTTGTTATCCTATTTGTTGTATTCAATCATTGTAAGAAATGCACACCTTTAGTTTCTGAACAGAAAACTATACAGAGAAAATATATTTCATAGTGCCTTATTTAGCTGATCTTGGGGGTGGGAAAGAACCCTATACTTTATTTCAAAATAATCTGGATTATATAAAGGTACTTGAACTAATTTCCTATATATAGGCATCTTCAGCTCCTCATTGGAGCAGATGCATATGTGTCTGGAGAACAAGTTTAACTGCGTTCATCAGCAAACTTCAACCACGCGTCAGGAGAGTGCCCCTGAAACCGGCTCTGACCCACACTGGGCAAGCTCCCCCTGCCCCAGCCTCTGCTCACAGGACCACGCTCCAGCCCTGAGCACGTTCTGTGTCCAGTTCTGGGCTCCTCAATACAAGACAGATACGCTACTGGAGAAGGTCCCGTGGAGGGTCACAAAGATGATGAAGGATTTGGAGCATGTCTCTTATGAAGAGACAGCCTGATCCAGGAGCTGGGGATTATTGCAGTAGGTAATACCTTTCAAGGTAAGGCACTCTANAGGGGATCTCATCAATACATGTAAGAATCTCAAAGGTGGGTGCCAAGAAGAGGACGGTGCCAGGCTCTTTCTGGTGGTGCTCAGCAACAGGAAAAGAAGCAGTGTCCATAAACTAAAACACAAGAAATTTCACCTTCCACCTTCTGAGGAAGAACTTCTTTACACTGAGGGTGGCAGAGCACTGAACAGGCTGCCCAGGGGACTTGTGGAGTTTCCCTCTCTGGAGACATTCAAAACCCACCTGGACATGTTCCTGTGTAACCTGTTATAGGTGACCCTGCTTTGGCAGGGGGTTGGACTGGGTGATCTCCAAAGGTCAATTGCAACCCTAACAATTCTGTGATTCTGTGATTGCTGGAGTAAACTCGCTCCGGGTTATCAGCGTCCTTCTGCATTGGGAGGCACAAACTGGCCGCAGGACCCAGATACGGTCTAACAATGAGTGCTGGGTGGAGGAACGACTGGCACAGCCCTGGATGCTGCTGGCTGTCTCTGCTGCCAAGGCTCACTGCCAGCTCCTGTCCAGCTCCCAGGGCCTCCAGCACCCTTTTCTCAGGGCTGCTCCCCAGACAGCCTGATTCAGGAGCTGGGGATTATTGCAGGAGGTAATATCTTTCAAGGTGAGGCACTCTGCATTTGCTTTTTCATCAAACATGCCAGAAGGTCCTGACTTTATCTTCTGTTCAGGGGTATCCCCCCCTGTCCTGCCTCCTTACTATTCAAAATATCCCTGAGCATAACAAAGGTGTCTCCTGATATTTTATCATAATATTTCTATTTAAAATTCCTACTGATTCCTATTTTATCTGTCAGGTATTGGTCAGAAATGCACTTTCCCCTCATGTTTTCTCAAGTCACCTAACACAGAAGTTTGGACTTTTCTCCACATTAATGTCAATGTGCTCCTGCTGCCATCAAACCTCGCAGATATAAGTATACAGTGCTCTCTCATCCCTTATCAACTTTTTGAAACTATCAGAAATACTTCAGGAGACAGGAAAAAACCCTTTATGGTTCCTACGTTTGAACATCTTCACCAACATGATGAATCTTAGCTTTTTGTTCAGACTTATGCTCTGCTGTTCTCACTAGATGGATGGATTATTTACCAGGTTTCAGTATTATTTTTTTAAAGTAACATCTTTAACAGTTTTCACCTGGTAATAAATGTTATTTGAAGAGTCATCCATGCTTACTTGCAAGAGACTAGCTACAGAGAGGTATCAGCTGTTAGGAGCATGGTGGAAGTTCACGATTATAAGAGGAATACAAGCTTTAAGTGAAAACCTAGAGTCTGCAAAAGTGAACAGTATTTGGATTATAATTTCAGTAAACTGACTTTGCCAAAAAGATATCTCTGACTCAGTAAAGTCCTACTCTGACTAATCTTGCAGTTAATGAGAATGTATGGACTAAAAGGATGTATGGATGTTTGGATTGAGGGCATCATTTGTCCCTCAGCTGTAGCATAGTTACTAGCTGGGAGCAATCCCATGTACAGTGCTTTAAATCAGAGGATGACAAATCAAAGTGTAACAGTTATTTCCTTAAAAGCAAGCTTCATATTCCAACAAATCCACAATTAATTACATCAGCATTACTTGAAAAGTGCAAGAGGAACAGAATGCAAAAGAGGCAGCTCATGAAACCCACAGTAACTCATTATTAGTGTTCTTGGAAGAGACTGAGTTTAAAACTCAAGATAACATCATAAGGCACAGGATGGACAGAATTGCACTTCTTTTGTAAAAAAAAAAATCAGAGTATGGCAATGATGGAAATTAATGTATTTGCTTTTCCCCCCCATTTTTAAGTCACTATCTCACTTTAAAAGAAACCAATACACTGAAAGTCTACATGCTAGAACTTTTTTGTTAAAAGAATGACTTAAACTCTTTTAATTGAGCTATGACTTCCAAACATCCTATTATAAAACTCCTTTTTTTCTCAAACATAAAATGTATGATCCTAAGCATCACAGTTATTTCGTAAGTAGTATTTAGGCTGAACTAATGCTTTATCACCTAATTAGAAAATGAGCCAGTATTAGCTCTATTCATATGAGAGATTAAAGTACAAAACTGAAACATTTTGAGAGACCATTAGTTTTCTAAGGAAATCACATACTTAGCCTATTTTATAAAGTCTAAAGCCAAAATATAAATTGATGACTAATATCAGCATTTAGGTGGAATCATCACAGACTTTTTGTGCAGTAAGATATGAAAAACCAGTATGTTATTAAAGGCCCAGCAGTAACTCACCTGATAGGGTTGTATTTTACTTTTCTGTCAAATGCCTTGTTTTGCTCTCATTTCTTTAAATGTAGGTATATCCACAATGTATATGGATACATATGTCCCCATATGTTCTTTTTCAAATACTTCTCCTTTTAACATTTAGTGCTCATTTACAGTCTAACTGAAAACTCATTAATATCAACAGAAGGCTCCACTGCTTTCAGCAGGTTTTGGATCCCATGCACGCTTACCTTGGATGCTTTGTGCAGCACTGCCAAAGCACCAAGGGACTCATAATACAGGGTAAGTACAGAGGGCCTCTTGCTTTGTCTATCCTGGTTATTCAAATGTGATCGCAACAGTTTCTGGCCCTCAGGCAAACGGTAAGAGACCCATATCAGTACTACTTCCAGTAGTACTATCAGTACACTTTCCTTGCCCTCCACAGCAGAGAGGTTGCATTCAAATCATCCACCGGGAATAGTCCCTGGGCTATGTCTTTTCCTGAGCCATGCCCAGATCTGTCTGGAAGGGAGCCAGCCTGCCAGGTCCCAAACAACTCTGGCGATTGCTCTGCGCTTTGACTGTGCACAGGAGTGAGCTGCCATCCCAAGGACATTCCCTGGCACGGGCTCATTTAGTGAAACAGATACAGCCCCTCACTTTGACAGTGCTAGTTACCACAATCAAAAATCAGTGATCAATATTAATCTACATCAGGAAAAAAAAAGGAAAAATATGGAAGAAAAACTGCCTCAAAATCATACAGGACTAGCGGAGCACTGAACTGTTGCACAGTTGCTGCTGAAGCTACATTTGAACATTTCATCCGACTGTACAGGGAGAACAGATTCTCCCTAGGTCTGCTCTGGTATAAATGGAAGTCATGCACTCCTTTCAGTATGATTTTACATGACCATTCTTTCAAGGCACACATTTCTTTTCCTTAATTAAACAGAGAGTTAAGGATGAGTTTCCAGCTGAGGAAATTCAATGTCAGAAGCTAGGAAGGACATATCTCAATCCTAAAGCTGAAACAATCTCAGTATAAAATCAAACATTATTTCTTCATTTATGGAAAACATGACTTTCTATAACCAATGATCAATACACAGTTTTAGGTATCAAGATCCACAGTTATACATTCTGTATCACCAACTATGAAAACAGGAAGACACATAAATTCTGGTGGATAAATTCATGCAGTACGGGAGGAGAAGCTTTTTGTACCTGTGCTACCACGGAATGTAAAAGCTAAATAGCTCAATTTCCTTAAAACCTACAGCTGGTATCCAGCTAAAAGGAAATTTCAAGTCAAGCAGCTTGTCATTATACATGTGAATAAGAAAGAACTGATGGACCCTATTAACTAACATATGAAAGACAAGACATTGCAGACAGAAGGAATTTCTGATCTGTGCTCTCTTTCTTGTGAAAGTCAGGAATACACTGAATCCTAATGGCTGACCCTGGATGTTTTTTTCCATTTACTGTGACAAGTGGATGTTGTGAAGTGAGGGGAAGAAAAATAAAATATGGTGATTTCAGAAAATTTGCAGATGATATTTTTTGATGAAAGAAAGGGAGAGGAAGTTTAAATAGAACAGGCCATTTTATTTTGGCTCAAATGTTTACCCCTGTGTTTTGTTGTACCTTTTCAATTACACTTGGTGTTTCCTGTTTTGCTCTGACTTACTGTTGAGACATTCATTGTCTGTGGCATTTGCTAGCTACCCTCAGCACATGCTGTCTTGGGTGTCCTTTTGCTGGATAAATGCATATTGCTTCAGAGTAGTTCAGTTTACTCACACGAAGTCACACCGTGACCCTCTGTAACATGACTGTTTACTTTGTCTGCTGAGAGCTGGAGGCAAACAGCTGCATCTTATTTGCTGAAAGAAATGGAGCAGGCTGAAAACTGTCAAGACAGGATTCCCCCAGCCTATTAGCGTGTGCTGCCTGTCTCACCCTTTTAGCTGTGCTACTGGCTGCCACCGCCATCAGAGACAGTAATTATTCATTGATTTATTTCACCTACAAAGCCTACCCTTACAGCAGCAATTGTCTAGGATTCTCCCCCCAGCAGTGATGCTCCTAGGATGGTAGCAATGAATTTGTACTGTCACTTCCAGCATCCTTTCTCTCTGAGCTGTGTAAGTGGAGCTATCAGATGGTGTTACAAGCTACTCCAGAAGCCACACTCTTTGATGGAGCAGGTAAATACAGGAACAGGCCACTTATTTTGTCTGGGAAGCTTCATTCATGGAAGCTTTGTGTGAACACTGGAAAGCAAAGAGAGGAGACGCTGGCCATGAAGAATATCAAGTGACAAAACTCACTCTGCTAGAGGAAAGAGCTGTTCTGAAGAATTTTGTGTTAGTGTGACACCAATCAGCCAAATTTCAGAGGATGAGGCTGGTAGAAAGAAGGTTGCAAAGCAGCTGCAGGAACCCCTAGGTCTGGTTAAGCCCTTTAGAGCCATCGGCTCAATTATAATTTTGTAAATCACAGCTCTGGAAAGTACACACCTAGAACAAGGATGTTTCCTCTGCTTTCTTCTCTGATGGATTTGTGCTAGTAGAAAGAAAGTGCTCTTATTTTACATTTATTTCTGTGTCAACAGCTACAAGCTACAAACCTTTTCCTCTTTCCTAGAAGTAATGTTAGGGACGTCCCTGGATCAGGTAAACTCCCAGAGTCAATGTGGGATAGATAACATAAGTGCCTTTTTTTCCCTGTCTGGAGGACTCTGGATTGTTTGAATTAGGTTTTTTCCCAACATGAGACTAAGAATACTATTCTGAAGTCGAGAAAACAGCCTTCTCAAACACTGCTAAAGGATGAAGAGTATCTGGACAGGCTGCCATCTCTCCTGCCTGATAGTACCTGAGCAGGAACGCTGAACACCTTTTCAGTGCAGCAAGTGAGCCAGACTCCAGCCAGTGTCCGTGTTTCAGAGACTGGGGATTTCATTCATCCCATCTTCTCTAGGACCTGATCTCTGCAGGCCTTTCTGAGGTCCATAACAAACCACACAGGGCAGGAAGGAGGAGAGCACTGCTTGGGACAATATCCTGCCTTAGAAGAAACATTTATTCCCTCCACGTCCCCATGTTCCCCACCTTTTCAAGTCTAATATGGAAAAGAAGCAGTTGATTTTACTCTGTTATAGTTTTATTTACTGCTAGGTGTGTTGATTGGCTGACCAAAGAGTCTATTTTTTGTATTTGTGTGTTTAAAAACCTGCTAGTGTGCTGAAAAAGGAGGAGGCAATTTGCTGAGAAACACAGCTTCCCTTTTTTAAACTGTTTTCTTCAAGTTTGTGTGGACACAGCAGTTCTTCTTGAAGGCAGACATTTAAGTCTGTTTACATTTCTGTGTGGTATCTCAGTAACAGAACAACCATTACTGCTGGGCTTTAGCTGCTGTTGAAAGAAACTATGTGATGAGACACTGTCTCAACCTTCCTCCCCCTCAAACACAGTTTCAAATATTGTAAAAATAAACAAACAAAACCACAAACAAACAAACAAACAGATAGGGATTTGCTACTGCCAAAAGGATCACATCAGTTCTATTTACTTTTCCCAGAATGCTTCTACACAGATTTTTCAGGATCTCTCATACCAGCTCTGGCACTAACTGCAACGCAGAAGTCTTGGCGTGACTGCACTGAGCAGATAAATTGTTTGAGCAGATCCTGAGGAGCAATCCAAGGAATATTTTTGGTGCACCTGTACTGTAATCCTGTCCACCAAATAGCGACAGCTGTTCTGGAAAACTTCTCAGACAACATTCATACTTTGCTTTCCAAGTGAGCTTCTAAGACAAAAATTGAATTTAGATATCTATTTAGCTTGTTTTTAAGTTCATTTTGAAAGGATAGAGTGATGGTCAATGACACCTTCACTAACCTCAAAGCAAGAACATATGGCTATCACAGATGTAGTGTGATAAACATCCATACTGTGCACAAATACAGATAATCAGTGACTAAAAACTGTCACTAAATGCTACTAGTTATGTCAGGATCATTCTGCAACCAGCCCCCAAAGAAAGAGCTAAGAAAAATTATGAAATCCAAAACTTCAGGCCTAATTTAATATGCTTTTTTGTTCTAAAAGTTTAAAAAGGATAAACCTAATTTTCATGCTTTTCATTTTAAAAGAGAATGAAAAGTCAAGACAAAAGAGCACTGAACTTGAAGGCTTCTGTATTTTCCCATTCACTAGTGGTGCCAGGAAGAAGGCAGATGTCCTTAACTGCTTTAAATTCTACTTCTACCTCCAGTACTCCACTTCTAAGCACTCCACCACTCTCTTGCAGCAGAGTGTAGCAGTGTGGAGAGAGCATGAGGGTCAGGGTACCCTCATGTTTATGGCCAAGTCTTTTTATCAGTCTCTTTTCAATTATTTTCTCTTGCTTCTCCATCCAGCCCCACAAAATTCCAATGCTGGAACTGGAACATAATCCACACATCCAGGTCTATAGAGTTTCAGAGATCCATGATGAGCTGCATGAGTCCTGCCAATAACTTTGGGTCATCACTTAGGGGCTGGAGTTTGCACAGCTCTTGGATACCTGAGCCAAGGAGTTTAGAAGTAGCTTAGCTTGTTTATAAGACAGTCATACCCCTAAATGCCAACCCAACCAACGTTGAAATGACTAGTCTTGAACTTATCTAGGTCCAAAAAAAGGTCAATACATTTGCAGTAAGAGGCACTTTACTACATTTGAGGCAGACCATTTCAGTACTTTGCAAACATTTTTGAAAGCCTGGACATGAAAGAATATTTACTTCTGCATGGAATTTTAGAATGCTTGATTTTCATTTCAGGCCAAAACAAAAATAAATGTCACAATCTTGACATTTTCTGTGAAATGGAATGATTGTTCTCTACTGAGATTCTACGCAAAAGATAATTTAATGCTGAGATGGACGTAGAGAAGTTAAAAACAACTGAAGAGATTTCTCACTCAAGATGAGAATTTAATTAGAGACTTTCACTAAAATGTGTGTCTATATTTCATTCTTCATTATGTTTCAAATGCCAGAATTCCTGTAAAATGAAGTGACATGACATTTACTGCCAAATACCCATATTCTTCTTTGGTATCAGGAACATAAATGTGCTACAAATCAATTTCTTTCTCTTAGATATGGCTAATTTCTCACAACTGGATTACAATTAATGATGCAGTGGTTCCTAAACAAAGCAATTTGTGGTTCTGCATCATGAATTACAAATAAAATTCTCACTATTTAAAGATGCCCATAACACTGTTAGTGAAGAGACAGCTTTCTGAGCCATTACTGAATTTGGAACCATGATGTCACATCAGATGTTGTAAAAAAGACACTGTGATGTAAATAAAAATCTTGTAAATGTCTACCTGAATGATCCAAGTCACAATTAAAAGTAGGATATTATTAAAAAATACGGGTTTGAAATGCACTAAGCTGAACCAGTATGGTGCAGTTATTGTGTTCGAGTAGCAGACAGGACGAAGGGGACACAAAGTAAATCCAGCTCAACGGAAGGGATGCAAAACAGAGTCATTAATTTAAAAGAAAAGCCTGCAGTTCTCATAAATAGACCATATAAAAGGAACAGAAAGTCAGTGCAATTACTTTTCCTCAGCGCTCCTCCTCTTCAGCAGCGTCTTGGTATGAACATGAGAGAGCCTGCAGTGGGTCAGACCAAGGCACTGCCTACTCTAGGATCCTTTTCCAGTAGCCACAGATGGTTACAGTATAAGGTCAATGGAAATCAAAAATGCAGTGATATTTTCCTCTGGGATCCTGGGGCTGCACAGTCTTCTTCAACCTCTATTTCACTGATACAGCTTTTGGAAATGCAAGGAGGAGTGCTAAAGATGTGATTTTATTTTCAATACAAGCACTTAAAATAAAAAATAAATATGAATTTTTATGACAATACCGATTTCTTTTCACCTGAAAATTAGACTTAATTTGTTCTTCTAATAATCTTTGGGTTAAAACTGTTTATGGTAAGCACACACGAAGCCTCTTTCACATGTTGGAACAGATAACAAAAGCAAATTCCATATTACATGATTTTAGGCTGTAACAACAAACAGTGAAGTCAACCAGAAATTGAAATGCTTCAGTGAAAAAAAAAAGTCATAACGGAAACCAAGAACAGCAGTAAAATATACTAGTTTTCCGACACTCTGAAATAGAAAATTATTCTTGGTACACTGTGTTTATCCAGAAACAACAGGTCCTTTCTGTGATACATTATCCAGATAATGGCAGACTTAGAGATCAGGAGAAGACTGCGTATTAAGGTGGTATCTTTCAGGCTGTACAAAAGTCCATAGATATTCTGAAAATAGGAACGGAGTATTCTTTCTCTAGACTCTTCTAACCTTTTTCTGCTGCAATAATAGAAACCACAGTTATTTCCTCAGAAAAATCACCCAGCATGGGCTGAATGGCAACTGTATTGCCAGCAGTTCTGTCTGCTCCTGTGTAATTTTCTGTATAGGGCATCTGTGACTAGCCAAGAAAGGGCATTTTTGTAATGAGTCGCACTGACTTACTAGCAGTGCTTCCTCCCACTTTTCTGCACCTACAGCAAGAGATTCAGATTGAGAGCTGCAAGTACTCCGTAGTGAATGTGCAAGTTTGCCAATGACACTAAACTGGGAAGAGCTGCTGACTCCCTTGAGGGCAGAAAGGCCCTGCAGAGAGATGGACAATCAACAATTTTACGAAGTTTAATAAGTGCTGTATTCTGCATCTGGGATAGGGCAAACCTGGATGTACGGACAGACTGGGGAATGAGAGGCTGGAAAGCAGTGCCACAGAAAGGGACCTGGGGCTCCTGGTCAGTGGCAAGTTGAACACGAGTCAGCAGTGCCCTGGCAGCCAGGAGGGCCAACCCTGTCCTGGGGGGCATCCGGCACAGCATCACCAGCCGGGCAAGGGAGGGGATTGTGTATCAGGAAATGTTTTTTCACCCAGGGGGTGGTTAGGCACTGCAACAGGCTCCCCAGGGAAGTGGTCACAGCACCAAGCCTGTTTCACTTCGAGTGTTTGGACAACAGTCTCAGGCACTTAGTGTGATTCTTGGAGTGTCCTGCACAGGACCTGGAATTGGACTTGATGATCCTGATAGGTCCCTTCCAACTTCACATATTCTATCAGAGGTTGATGACTCTCCTGTGTTTAGATTTCTGATCTGAAAATTAGTCACGGAAAGTCACCCTCACTCCCTATTAATTAAGGCAATTATGTAAAAAGATATTAATCTCTTTCTGAGAAGTGTGTTGAAGCTTAATTGGCTAAAGTTTTATTGATTTGAGAATTTTACTTTGAAGATGTAGAAGTTCAATGCCTTATGCAACCATTCCTCCAGCATTTACATGTAAAAGATAAAAAGTTGAAAACACAGCTTTTTGTATTACTCATGGTTTGTAAGTTGTTAGCTTTTGCCACAAAGAAAGTATATCTATTTCATTTTACGAATAAGAAGGAGATGGAGATATCATTATTATCTTTATTAAGTTGCTTAAGACAAAAAGCTGAGTGCTTAGAGGGTAAAGGCCTGGGATTTCATCACAGAAACACAAGTAGGGATTTAATTTGCAATCCACTGTTGAGACGTTAGCTGCACAATAGATTGCTCTATCTGATGATAAGGGAAAACTATTTACTAGCTATGAAAGGGATACCTGCCTTTGACAGGACAGTACTTTTCATACATATGCATTACATTTTGTTGTTCTCCAAGTTTGAGTCAATCTCAATACAGAGTATTTGGCAATCTTTAGCCCCAAGGTACATCTAAATATCTGTATTATTTGCCAGTTGTAACTATCTTCCTGTGACTTTCAGTGATTAAACTGGAGAATGTGGAATAAGACACTGAAATGTGAAGGTGCCTGCCTTGACAATACATCGCTTAGGAAGTAGGTAAAGAAGGGATTCACATAGTGAATGGATGTTAAGGATACTGGACAAACAATAACAGTATTGATAACAATAAACTGTTAACAATCTAAAGTTTGCATGCCTTTGCTGTTGTTACTATAGAAGTAACCAAACTGTTCGGAAAGGAATAGGTCACTAAAGAATGGGCAGACTTGAATATACAGATTTACTTGTACTGAAACCCTAACAATATTTCACAAAACTTGATGCCTATACATTGGTGACGTACATAAAGGAAATGTCTTCCTAATTTTACTCCTTAGGTACCTAGATGTGGGGTTGCAAACTTGTATATTTTCTTTTGCTCAGACACAGAAGTATGTGTCAATTTTTTTAATGTCAATATTTTCTCAACAAGCGGAAAGAAAAGAAAACATTGTGACTTCATCTCAATAGACTAATGGTAAGAAATTCACCTAGGTTAAGGTAAAATCATAGTTCCTTTGCTCCTTCCCCTTCAGAATCCACATGAATACTCACTCTGCCAATCTAAGCATGGGTGACTGGTTAGGATTTATTCTACCTTTTGTTCTGAAGGTGAAATGATTCCCCTTTGCATGGAATAATTTAATATCAACTGTACCAATTAAGAGAAATAACATCACGACGTAGCAAAATCTATCCTTTCTCCACACTGAGGAACAGAAAATTCTGTCCTTGCTCATAAATATCTAATATGAAGTGCTTAAACATGTGATTTTTCTCTTCCTTATATAAGGAATGTATTATCTGTTGAATAGCCAAAAATGGATATCCTGCTAAGGACTGTCGTTTTGTGATTAAAGGATTGGATTTGGTTTCATGAGGTCTAGTTTCGAATCTGAGGTCTTGTCTATTTGAGTAGGGGCTCTGCACATTACCATTCAGTTTCAATCTGCCTTGCAAACTAAAGTTTTCACTTCCAGAAATCACAGAGAATAGAATAGATTTGTGCGTGTGTGTTATCACTTATCTGCACTCAAGTCTCATTTTATATGGAGTAAAAACAAATCCCTGTGTAACAATACAGCTGCAGTTACAATGACAACTCTTTTTGGCCTTGGAGAAATCACCTTGTCTAGGTTCTCACCTCTTACAGCTTTGTTTACTTGAACTATAAGCTCTGCAGAGCAAAAAACTTTCTCGTTACGTGTGATGTATTTTGCATGAAATTGCATACTATATGATCCTGGTCATTGCTTGAACCAGCAGGGGCTACTGTTGTATAGAAAAAAAAGGCCAGGCTAAACCACCAGGTAAAGAAAGTTGTTGCAATTTGATTTTTTTTTTTGTTGTTGCCCTTCTGAAAGACAGTGCTCTCAGTTCAGTTCACAATAACTCTTCAGTGCATCAGAAAACCACAAATGTGTTCTACTGTAACTCTGGACGAGCTTTTCTCACAAAGAGGTCAGGAGCCAAAAGGACATAAGTGTTCTCAGGCCTTGAAATTACTCCTCCAGGCGAGAGGGAGGCATGCTGGGAGATCTGTCTGTATTGCACTTATATTGGCAAGAAGGCTTTCATCTCCAAGGCTGATGATCCCATACAGAAACTCCCTGATTCCCATAGGTAGCTCTCCATGACTTCAAAATGGCCCACAGTTTTACTTTCTAGTTTTAGTTAAGATTGTTTGGTAGGTTATAACTTCTGAAAATAAAGGAAACTGCACATTATAGAGTGTTCTAGGCCATGTCTTCAACTTAAATGAAATTCTATGGAGTTTTTTTTTTTCCACCATATGACCTCCGATAAATAAAATACTACAAATGACAAAAAGGGAGGAGTCTTCTAGGAACTTAATATCCATTAGACAGTAGGTGATAAAAATATCAGAAGATAACACATGACAACTTCTAGTTTTACACAATTTGTAGAGAGTCAGCTCTGATGACTGCTATCTTATTACTTTGTGTGAAAGGTTAAATAAATTTTTTTCCAGCTGTTACCCTAGAAAATAGATGAACACATGAAGAACATGAAAAAAGGCAAATTGTAAAAACCCACACATACATTCACTTGTATTTCTTAGTTACTGTCAGGGCATCTACTTATCACTGAACTCTTCATATGTAGCTGCACTTAGTAAACAGTAGTTTCCTAGCTCATAAAATATTGATTCAGGTTTTTTATCGTATATCTTTCTTGAACTTTGATCTTTCATACTTAGTGCTCCCTTGATGAAATATTTAGAAGCACATTTTCCATGTGAAAGGTAAATTTAGAGGTTTTTTATGGTAGCCTCTGTTAATGCACTAGCTTCAACCCACATGAGACCCAAGCTGAACTCTATCTTGGTCACATTTAGTTGATCACTGCATTTGAAAAAGTCTTCCATCCCAAAGCAACTTTTTTCCAAGGTAAAGGTAATTTTTCTGACCTGGCTGGAGTGGTTTACAACACTTCCTCACCAGGTACATTGAGACAGCCTTGAGAAGATACATCCAAAGAACAAACTTTAATAGCTACTTCCTAGCAGATAAAAATGTATAATCTATATGATAAACCAACATTCCCAACTTAAAAAAAAAAAACCCAACAAACAAACAAACAAACAAACAATCAACCACAAAACCACCAAAAAACTCACAGAAAAGATTCTACATATATTTATAGGCAGTGAATGTTATTGAGTAATTTTGTCAAAGCAAGCAAAACTACTGCAATAGCTCCTTTTACCGATGTCATCAATTCGTATACTTAGTATAAGAAAAAAAACATTCTCTTGAGGTTTAGAACTGATGAAGTCTCAGTTCACAGCTCATTCAGCATACAGGATTGAATTCAGCATGCAAGAACAAGCAAGGTCCAGCTAAACCTTTTTCAAGGTCTGGAGGACTCATGAGGTTTCTGTCCACCAAAGTTTCTCTGATAGCTGAATGTCTCTTGTCTCCACCTAGACACTAATTTTCACGAAACTTGTAGAAACTCAACTAATTTCGAGACCTTTATCGCCTTGTATTTGGTTGAAAGCAATTTTGGCTGAAGGCTGCCAAGGTTCTTAGGAATAGAGATGTAAGGTGGCAGACAGACATAGACGTATACAGAGCAAGAACAAACACCTGCTTCTGTTATAGTATAGCTGTGTAAATTAAGATGTAATACTAAAATCAGTGGAGCATTATATATTTAAGAAAATGGATGATGAATAATAAGAGAATCCACCCCACTCTGTACTGGATTTTTTTGTATTTCAAAAGTACGACTTGGGCCTCTTCCCAAAGAGGTGGCACATCAATAAGCCAATGCAAGTACATCTACACCAATGCATGCAGCATGGGCAACAAACAGGAGAAGCTGGAAGATACTGTGCAGCTGGAAAACTATGATATAGTTGAAATCATGGGAAGTGTTAGTTTTGCAGCTGGACTCAATGATCGTAACGTTCTTTTCAAACCTAAGGAATTCTATGGTTCTGTATTACCTATTTTGAATATGCTGTGCACAGCTCTTGATTAAGACAAGCTGTTTGGACAGATAGAAGTGAAGAAGCAGAGACAACAGTCTAGAGATTTTCTCACTCTAAATTTTTAATTCACAAAATGTTGTGTTTAGGAGATGCCACTGTGGGGAGAAATTTCTATATAAAGTGTACTGAATATTTTCAATAGGAAATTTTTTTTTTTAATCAGAGAAGTAATGCGAAGTCTGTAGTCAGTGTTGTTATTGAGATGCAGAACCAGGATTTACGCTAACTTTTAAAATATTTTTCACTGCATGACTCTCCATCCAAGCTTTATTTAGGGGAGTAATAAAGACTGTATCACCAAATACAGAATTTCATGGAAATTAAATGATCAAACTTTAAAAGACAGTCTTCAAATTAAAGTACATCTACCAGCCACCTAGCCATGTATTTAATTCAAAGTATTTTTATAGGCTGATAACATAAACTCATTTTTCACACAATGTAACATTTGTGTTTATTTTACTGAGACAGCTGGAATGTTAAAAGAACATTTAAACTTGTGTCATAGAAACATTTTGGCAAAAGAAAAGTTGATATCTCAGACAAAACCTGAAGACCTGTAATTTTTATATGCAATGTATATTCAATATGTTTTTCTTATGACTACAACAGACCTTTAAAATAACCCAAACCAATCAAGGTTTTCATACTGTATTTTTGCCTACTTTATCAGTTTCCAAGGTAAGAAAGTTTTGATGCAGAAAAAATACACAATACAGAAACACAGAGAACTGTCCTACCTTCTGGCTCCCTGATCTTCCGTCCTGCTGCAGATTTTCGTAGCACACTCCTTCCTGAGTTGAACAAGCTAGTTAACTCATCAAGGGGACTGGTCAATGACCTTGAGTTTGTAGGGCTGTATGGAAATGAAGATGATGAATTTGAGTTCAATTTCCTGTGTTCCGCTCTTGCCATCTTTGGGGAGTAAGGCAGTTTGGAGAATGGAGAAGATGAGCATCCAAGCTGAGCAGGATTGGGTCTCTGAGGTACTTTTGACAGATCTGAATTTGTACCTGTTTTCCCTGCATTAATCAGAAAACTAGCACAAGTCTCCGGAGGAGATGCAAAATGTATGGAAGCCCGGTAGGAAACAGGAGGTGGTACAGGAGGAGGGGGTGGAGGCAGAGGAGGAGGCGGTGTGGAAGGAGGAGTCACTTTGGTGGAAACACTGAACACAGTCAAGCCTGGAGATACTGGTCTTTCATTCTCCCCTTTCTGGCCTTTGGAGTACTGGGGTGATAATGGACTTGAGCCTTCTGACTGCACAGGGTATTTTAGGTTGGTTTCCAAAACAGGAAGCTTTTTGACCTCTAGTGGTGTTAAAGGTGATTCATCAGAAGCAGGTGAACATGTGACAGGGGTTGGAGGGAATACAAGAAGTGGTGGTCTGTGGGGGAGCAGGTTAGGGAAAGGGGCTGGAATGTCACATGCATCTTTATAGATCAAAGCTGCTTGACTGTTTCCATCCAATGTTCCATCTTCAATGTTAACATTTTTTTTGCTTTCAAACAACAGAGGAGGAGATCCAGTCACTACTGGAATAATTCCATTACTATTGCTTCCTTCTTCTGGTAGAAAATACTTCATTTCTTCATATACAGACTCTCCTTGTTCTGGACTCTCCACTTCAGCAGAACTGCTTTTCACTGCATTCCCTACCATTTCAATGTAGACAGGCTCATTTTCCTCCTCTTCTTGTGACATAAAGAGATTCAACACGCCATGTTGTGGTCCATCAGTAGAAGCTGCTCTCTGTACTGTCACGGTGTCATAGACACCTGGTTTAATTACTGTGCTCGCTTTTTTTACATCCCCTGGCTTTTGGCCAGGTATTTCTTCATAAGAGCCGCTAAGTTTTGTATTCGGACTTCGTTTTGGTTTTCTGGGAGGTATTTTTTTCATGGTACTGTAGTCATCACTGTGAGGCCTTGGACGGGTCAGTACTAGGAAAGGGAAAAAGATCTGTGTAATTAACAAGTTAAAGTCAGTTTTTTATTACGCTGGTCTAGTACTTTAAGCCCTCAAATGTTACCCATTTCGTTCCACAATGAGCAGCAGTCACAAACACAGGAATCCAAGCAAAAGCATAAATACTTCTAGGAATAAAATTCAGAATTTTCAGCTACCAGACCACAGGCCTTTGCTACCTGGGCATATAATCTGCTTTGGTAATCTCTACTGCCATTAAAAGATGAGAACTCACACCTGAGGAAGTGTATTTTGAGTCCAAATGTGCACTGCAAGATCTGTAACACATGGAAATATGTGCTTGTTTCTCCTTTTGCTCCAAGGGAGAGGGGCATACTTTCAGGTAGGAGTTAGCACTGTGCTACTTTGACACGTGTGATTGCCAGTAACTGAAGTACCCCTCTTTTATGTAATACCTATAAAACTCTAATGATTGGATGATATTATGCCCCTCTCTTCTTCTGTACTGCAGGTGTGGAAATAATTTATAACTTTAGGGAATCCCATAGCCTAAGGGCAAATCCCCATGTGAGTATACATTTAACTAAACTAGATGTCTCTTCATAGCCTCCAGGCATATGTGGAGTGAAGAGACTAGATACCTAGATGATTGGTCTTTTAAGATCAAAATTAGATGGTATAAATTAGAGCTGGTTTTGGACAAAGACTCAGGAACCTGACATAATTCTTGGAAAATGAGTATATGGCAGAGAAACTTGCCCTATTGTTTCATACATGTAAGAACTCCAAAATTTTTTTGTGAGTACATGTAAGCACTATTGTTAAGACCACACATACATATAAAAATTGTTGTTCTTTCAAAACAGCTCTGCTAGAACTTCTTGGTTAAATCAATAATCTCTTGCAGATTAGGACACAGAAAGATGAAACAACTACAGACCTCCTTAAACCATACTAGTTTAAAAGTGTGTTGGGCGTAGTTCATGTCTCCTTACATAGAGTTTGAATGATCAAGGAAGAGGTTAAGAAAAATGGACTTTCACCTAATGAACTGGACATGACAACAGTAATTCTTTTGAGAGAGGGAGCTGCAAAGATTTCTATCCACTATATGCAGGACTCGGGAGTGGTTTATAGAGAGCTTTAAACCCAGCCTGAAGGATCTTCCTTGATAAACCTTGAGGGTCCTTTACACAAAACATGACAAGTCACGCTTATCGAGGAAAGCAGAATGCATTCCTTTCCTTCATCTTCTACCCATTCATTTCAAGGGTAAAGGAGAATAGAACAAGTGAACTCAAAACCGTGCTATGTGCACCATAATGCACTGAGACACTTTGGGACACTTGCAGCACTTTCCTTCTAAACAAAAAACACTGTAACCAAATTATGGCAAAAAACCCCAAACAAACAAACAAACAAACAAACAAACAAACACTAAATTCATAAGTTATTAATGTGAAGATAGAGAAAAAGTAGGAGAAAGTTTAATGTTTATGTCAGTGAAATTCAAGATTCCAGCATTCTGTTTTAGTGATGAAAGATATTTTAACAATTTAAAAGGTGAAATGAAATGGTCAGTGGGGTAGAATAGCTCATGTTGACAGATTACTTGTTTCTAGAGGGATTGCTACAAATAGGTTTTGGTTGTTGACAAACTAGGCAATTAGAACACATGAGCATTATTTGCTGATTTGGGAACAAATGACAAATTGGCTAATTTTATTTACTGCCACTGAAATATTTCAAGGAAGCAGGACCTCTCAAAGGCATTTGACTGTGTTTAAAAGGATCAAAGTGAAAAGAATAAATCAATAACTCAGAGTAACATTTGCGACTGTCTCTGCCTTTGTGTCTAACCTTCATTAGCGGTTTCCTTAGAAGCTGCCGACAAGCAAGCACTAACAGCCTCATAGGAGGCGCTCAGTCGTGTGTTGGGGTCCCTCTTTGGTTTGGGAGGAGGCTGTTTCCTTGGTGATGGCAGGCTATTGCTATCGTCCATGCTGAAAACAGAGTGCAGGGAGGGGGATCTGATGGATGACCCAGCCGCAGAATGTACCAAGCCGTCCACTGCCATGGGGACAGGGACGGAGCTGGAGTGAAAGTGCTTAGACGTTCGACAGCCGGCAAAGCTGTCCTCAGAGACCTTGCCACCCTTGTCTTCAGCTCTGAAAACACAGAAAGGAGGCCCAGATGCATTATTCAAGCAATAACAATGAACCTGTTCATGCAAACGTAACAACAGCTTTTTGGTAAACAATCTCACAACTCCCCTGCTGTGTCGAGGGGATGTGTGTAGTAATCTTCTGACAAACAAATCCAGATCAAGCTGCTAGCTTTCTTCCATTTCCTGTTTCATGATAAATCAGGACACCGGCCCTTTTTCACACAAATGCAGGCTTGCTTAAGCAGTCTCATATTGTTGATCAGACATTCACTGAATGAATTGTTCACACTTTGATTGCTACACACAATCAAAAGCTGGGTTTTCAATCTGAATGATAATTTCTGGGAAATCCATTTTAATAGAAAGCTACTGAGGCAGCAAATGCTGAGCCTTTATCATTATTTTCTAAAAGGACAACTATAAATTCTATTTAGATAATGCAACTCTTTAAAATATTAGATGACCTTTTTAACCAGCTACATTGGCTGCTTGAGCAATTCCACCCAGATATCTATACATCTTCCAGTTAAAACCTAATTATTAGTTATTACTTTTAATAATAATTTTTATTATTATGATGTTATGTTTAGTTGTTTCAATTACAATTTAGTTTTTCTGTTTTTTCCCTTTTTGCTATTTGAATACATACTGAGAAATAACCTTCTAGCTGCCTCAGACAAATTGATTTTAAACAAAAATTATTTCAACATTTCATTCCTCCAAGAATCAAAACATTGAGACCCTTTTGACTTAAAGTAGTAATGTATTAGATAGAAGATGTCTATACTGCCATTTTACAAAGAAATCCCCAAGCATTTGTCTTTTTAAATTGTATTTCTGCATGGCAAATCACCAGCAGAGCTGAAATTCATGCACAGGATATAGCCAGCTGCCCATGTAGTAAATGAAATAGCAAAAGATGAAAGCATGGTGCTCAGTGGATAATTTGTTTTCACTGTAATGTTTAATTACAGTCTTTCCTACAAAGGCATTTCCTCCAATATGTAATCACTGGGATATTTGAAGCTAATTAAGCAGATGCACTGCCATTTTCCCTTTAATAAAAGTCACTGACAAAAGCAATGATAGCAAAGGGAGTTGTTCTGGATGAAAATTAAGTTCCTATGGAAAAATAAACATTTATATGTCTAGCAAGTTATAGACACATTCTTTCTATTGACACATACCGATTAACTGCAAATGCTAACTCTGCCCATTCAGCTGTCTAAGAGAGAAATCAGGGACTCAGTTCCTAGAGAATGGCTCTCCAGCATTTACTGGACTTGTAAAATAGGTACTCCTGAAAACTCTGATGTGAGTTAAAAAAAAAAAACAAACACATTTGCCCATTCTTAAATAAAAGCATCCTCCTCAAAATCAATCTGCTTGGTTCAGTGAGAAATCAGGATTTCTTAGTCTGGACTTTACTGTATTTTAGCACTTTCCTACCTGTTTTTCATTAACTTGGCAATTTCTCAATGTTGGTGTTTTAAGTTTGAGGAATTTTTCTTTTGCTTGTTTGGTCTGATAAAGTTTAACTATAATCTATTTATCATAGAATTAGAAGTATTTCTGTAAAAAATAAGTGTCTCAGAGACTTGAATGAGTTTGTCTAAGCTCAATGCCACCTGAATAGGATATGGTAGTCTCCTTAAGTTTCTAGACTTAATTACCTGATATACAGGGAAAAAATATGACCTAATATTGATTTGGGATGAACGTGTACTTGAGAATCCTCTTGCAATCCTTCAGTCATTTCTATGGTTTTCTAAGCAGAGAAGAAATTCACAAAAACTGAAGAGATTCATTAATTCTTCACAGCAGGTGCTTCTCATCTTACCTTTTGGGGCCTTCTTCTGGCCTGTTTCTAGCATCTCCCTTTTCCCTGTGGTAAGCAGCATTCATCTCGTTGCGGAGCCGGTCATTTTCCCGAGCAATGTCAGAGGCATTTTGAATCACCAAGGCATCATATGTTTTCATTCCCATATCCTCAGCGTTCTGCAAGAAGCTTTTGATTGAGGTGACCTCTTGCTGCTTGATGCTCATCTTCTGCAGCAAGCGCTGGCGAGCTAGAAATCCTCTTACAACTACCATAGCAGAAGGAGAAAATATGGACCGATGAAAGACAACTAATTGGGGAATTAACTTTATATCACTATCATGTAAACATGAGCAAGCCAAGTTCAGTCAATATCTTCTACAAATTAGGAAAGAAATCTGATGGCATATAAATAACACAGTAAAATGGAACTCTTTCCCTTTTCTACTGCCAGTAGAAAAAACAAAGTAGTGACAGTAAATTCATAAATTTGAGCTATCACAACTCAGAATGTTTACTTTCACTGAACGTTATTTTTTATTACATTACAACTGAAACATAGATGTATACTACAGATTGTGAAAGCATACATTTACATTGCAAAGGTCAAAAGATAGTTTGTTTCAAAATAAAAGCCTGAATAAATTAATTGCATTGAATGCAGTAGGAATTAAATGATTGCTGTTGGTCAGCTTTAAAAAGTGCTTTAATATTTCAATGGACCTAATACCCCATCAAAACCAACACAAGATTTTTTTTTTGTTGTTTGACTTAAAGACCTTTCACTGCTCATTTCCTTTCAGATAAAACAATTATATTAATTTAATGCAGATTTCTCAAATGTATCTGTCACATCATGTCTGCATTTTTCAGTTAGAAATTTTCATCTACATTGCATCAGCTTCTTGCATCTATTAGACCTGTTCTTCACACTCTTTGCCAGCTTTATGCTGGGGAAAGATTTTAGTGCATCTCCTATAATAGCTTTCTGTCTCTCTTTCCTATGTATGTACATTCATTACAACAAATCCTACCTAATTAGCACCCAGAAACCTGGATTTTCTGAAGTATAGTTGATCAGAAACACAGGGCAGAGGGAATTCTGTGGCCATGATAAATTGGGCACCATTTTAACCGCCGTGCCTGCGACAGGTGGTGTCAGTATTCTCTGAACCTATGTTTTGACTTAGAAGGATGAAATATGCTAACTGAAAGTACTGTACTTGTGTGGGTGGGTTTTTTTTAGTTAAGTTCCACAAGATCGTGTTTCTTTCCAGATCTAGAACCACTACTGCGTATCTCACAGGGAATAACCTGTTTTAAAATTCTTTGTCTGAAACACTGTTGGTTTTCAGTTGTTTTTCATCACTTTACATCTATCAAAACCAGGTCAAACTTCATCATTGCTTCTTATGGTTACTCTCATTCTGATCAACTGAAAGTTTTTCATCAGTGGAGGCAGCAGACAATAGCCTGTGTAAGATGTTTGTTTGAGTTTGGGGGAAGATACCAAAAATGCTGAGTGCAAGATAAAAAAGTTAAAATGCACTAGGTATTTAGAACAACATAATTAAGTTTCAGATTTAGGATCACTGCAGAACAACATTAAATGATGAAGAGTCAAGAAGAAATAACCTAAAGGAAAAATGTCAACAGAGAAACATACAGTTAGTCTTCTATGAAGATAAAATGTTACTGAATAAAATAAACAGCAAAAGCATTGGGTAATGTAAGGTACTTTCTATCACCTTCTAGTGCCTAGTTTAGACACTAAAAATAAGACTTCTTTTTTAGAGATGCTCAGTGCCCAGCTGACAAGATATAAGAAAGGCTAATGTTAACATATCAATATTGCTTCTGTCCAAAATTCACTGGTTTGAAAACTTTCAAGTTTAGATACTTTGAAATAATTTCTAATAATAATTTATGATAGACAGCTTTGAAAGTTTATACTTTTATAATCATAACCAATCAATGCCTTTAGTTACATTCCACAAAATCTGACTTCTTTAAACTCTGAAAAATTGATACACTTACCCAATTTGCTTGTAAAGGAAATTAATGGTACAGTTATTGTTGGCAATTTTATGAGAGTATTCATAATAAAGATGTTACTCAGTCTGAATTCAAGGGTTACTGTTGCAAAAAGAATGAATACATGCATAGAATATTATCAGAGTTCACTGGTCACAAATTTAAAAATTTTTTAAAGAGCTTAATAATAAAAAAATGCTTTCTCCTAAAATATTATCTTTAAACTTATTTTCTGCAGAGCAAAAACAGTTAAGCATAAAATCCTGGGTGACTTGGGAAAAAAAAAATCTGTATTTTAAAGTAACATTTTTACAAGAGTCTCTGTGTAAGTGCTTTTAACTTGACAAAAAAAAAAGGTAACACCACCAAGGTTGGTTAAAATAAAGAAATTCAGAGATCAGTTCTCTGATAGGATTGTTAGCAGGCATGAATGAGCAGCTTAGAGTAACGTGCTAGAATGGTCCAGTAAAATGAGATCCAGTAGAGCTAGTTGTAACATTTAGAGACTGTACAGTTACTGTGAATTGTGCACTTTCACCAAAATCAAGAAGAAACATTCAACAAAGCTTTATTAGGAAGGGTTGGCAGACAGACATCCCTCTTTTGCACACATTTTCATGAACTGAGTAGTTCAGGTTTTTCATTAAATGATAGACATTTCTCCACACTTCCGTCTCTATGAGAACATTTGAAAGATTTTGGTTTTGGTTCAACACAGAACAATTTTATAACCTAAAAAACTGCTGTGAAATGAAATTGTCAGCTCCTAGACCTTCACTGCTCAGTTTCATCTACTACTGTTGGGTACTGGGTACTGTGATTGCCTTGTGAATTTGCTCCAATTTTATGTAGATCTAAAACAATTCTCATTTATGCAAATTTAAATAATTGAGGTTAGCACCCACAGGGCAGAAAAATATCTACTTCCTTAGAGTTCATCTAAGGATAAGGATTAGAACAAAATTCCAGTAGACCATGGATCTGGGTTATGTGAGAAATGTATTAACTATTGTGTATACAATATATTCAAGTTAATTACTCATTTACATGAACTCTGATGGAAAAACTTCAGCATGATTGCCCTTCCTACAGGTACAATTTTCACAGTGATTCAGGTCAAAAAGTATCAAATGTGGTTCTCATACCTGTGGAAAAAAAATATGACAAAGTCTCTAAGCTCACAGATACATTTTAAGTTAAAGTGTTTCTACACATGCTTTCACTTTAGTTTGATTCCTTTCTTTGCTTGTGTAAGATAAATTTCAGGATACCAGAAAGGACTTAGCTTGTTTGCTTTGTTTTGGGTTCCCCCCCCCACCCCGCCCCGCCAAATTTAGAAGAAGGGATTGCTAGTTAGATTAAAATAAAAAGAGTTGATAGTAATCTTGGGCAAGACCTGTTTCCCCTTAAAGCTAAGGGGAAATTATCTTATCTAGGTAAATGATGCTATATTTAAAGCCTGATACAGAAATCAGAATCACAGAATCAGAATATCCTGAATTGGAAGGGACCCACAAGGATCATCAAAGCCCAACTGTGGCCCTGCATGGGGCACCCTGTGCCTGAGAGCATTGTCCAAACACTTCTTAAACTCTGTCAGGCTTGGTGCTGTGACCACTTCCCTGGGGAGCCTGTTCCAGTGCCCAGCCACCCTCAAAGTTTCATGATGATCCCTCGGGTCCTGTCACTGGTCATGAGTGAGAGAAGAGATCAGTGTCTGCTCCTCCACTTCCCTTCATGAGAAAGTTGTAGGCTGATACGAGGTCTACCCTCAGTCTCCTCCAGACTAAACAGGCCAAGTGACTTCAGCTGCTTCTTGTACAGCTTCCCCTCAAGGCCCTTCACCATTTTCATAGCCCTCCTTTGGATGTTTTCTAAGAGCTTTATTTCTTTCTTATATTGTGATTATTGACTAGTTTGGCTATTATTCAATGCTATCAGGAGAGATCCAGCTTCCAAAGTCCTCTGGATGTAAAGGGTGAGGGGATAAAAGTGCATCAGGACTGACACCATTACTTACTAAGCATCACTATGCCAGTAGAAAGTATATGGATACCCATTCTAGGATTACATAAGAACAATCTACTGGTACCCTATTCTATTCCAAATCTGCCAGAGGTCTTTGGCATGCTAATTCTACAAGTTTACAATTGCACCTGTTTGCAAAAGGCAGCTTCTTTCGTGAGTTAATGACGTGAGGTCTGTGTCTAACTACTGCTTACTCATCCAAGTTCCTGATTTTCTCAGCTTTCCCAGATCACAAAAAGCATGCAGATGAGCCATAGCTTTAAACGCACACTTTTGGCAAAAATGACTTTTCAAGTTACCCTAATTAAGGAGGATAGAAGCAAACCCAAGAAAAACACTTTGTAAGGAGCCAAGAAGCCCTATTATCTTCATTCTTCAGGCAGGCTTTGGTGATCTGTTCTCTTACTTCTGCAAAACATGGACATATCTGGGGATGTTTTAAATTTAGGTGTAGGGTTATATTGAAACATTCTGTTTGCAAACTGGATTCTGAAAGGTAAATATTTCCTTTCTTTGGTAAGTCAGCATGAAAAGGGAAAGAGGATAAACTGTTATTGCTTTTCAAAATGCATGAATACAATAGGGTAATTTGCATTAAAAAACCAAGCCCAAGTTATAAACTCAGCTGAACTGTGGTGTCTGTTACCTGATATTCTCCACATTAATTCCGGAACTGTTACTATTGGGATTTCACTTGCTTCAGGTTTTCTCTTGGTTTCCTCTTTTTCACTATATGCTTATAGTGAGGAGCAGATCATTAAAATGAAAGGGGTTTATATTTCTTGAGTCTGCAATATTATGTGTCTGACCAAAAAAAGATAGGACTTTGTCTTTTTAATTTCCTTTAAATAAGTGGAAATGGGAATTGTTGCAGACATCAGCCAATTAGGTAAATAATGAATGGAGTGAAGGAAGCTTCTTCAAACAAAGCAATATTCACATTTTCAGCAGTTATTTGAGATTTTGATAGGAAATGGAGCATAAGTAACAGGAAATCAGGAGGAAGTGAATAGTACCTCCTTTTAAAAATGTGCCAAAAAATGTCAGTGACCTTAGTAAAAATGCAGGCATAAAATGGGGAAGAATGCCTAAACATAACATACTAGCAGTCAAATATGAAAGCAGTAAGAAAATGGGAAAAATAAGGACAACTAGACATACTAACTTATTAGCTTTGTTTTTAGTGTCGAATATCTGAAAATATTCCAATTTTGTATTATTGCTACAATATTTGACATGCAAAAAGAAAGTAAAGGTGATATTAATGCCGTGAAAGATCTCTGAATATAGTCTAAAAAGAAAATATTGAAGATCATCTAAGTTTTAATTACATTCAAGAGTTTGTCACGAAATTATGTTTGACAGGCAGAAAGTGCAAGAATCACCAATGCTAATATCATCTCAAAAAATCTGTATATCTCTGTAGGGAAATGTATAAAATACAGCAACTATTCAAGGTGGACAGAATCTCTTTGCTATACAATATTCTGCTCCATGTACAATGCAACAGCTCAGGAATACTTGTTCTGTAATTGTTACCTTTTTGGCAGGTTATAATTTTCTTCTGAAGCTGAAGGCACAAATCGTTGAGATGGTCAGCTTGCCAGTACTTAAGAAACACTTTTCGGACTCCTATCTAGAATACAAACAGCGGAGAAATCATCAACAAAAAAGGCCAAAACCATGACAGGTAAATAGAGATAGCATGCTAACAATCCAACAACGGGTTGAAATAAGAGCTGCAATTTAGGAACAGTACAATGCCAATTCTTGAACAGAAATGCAGTCATCACTTGGTTGAATAAAAGATGTATTTGTAAAGGATGAACAAGCTGTCAGACAGATAGTTCCACTTCAGTTCCAAAAACATCCAGAACAAACAGTACAATCTTCAAGTTAAATACAAGTTGGGGATAAAAGCATTCTGAATCTAATTACTCTAATGTGTTAGACAACAAAACAGAAAGTAAGGTTTAGCTCTTATAAGGCAGATGGGTGTGCACATGGAGAAAGGTGACAAGACAAACCTTAAACCACCTTCTGTGGAACAGAAAATGGTGAGATAGCTGCCATCTCTGGAACAGGAAGTACTTAACTGAAGTTAGAGGATGGGAGAAACTCACTGTCATTAGTGACAATGAGTCCTAATATCCAGTAAAATTATGAATCCTAATTCCCAGCATTGCTTACTGAAGCTGTGCTGTGGGTCTCCTTTCAGAATCAGAGACAGAGGGACTCATTTGTGAAAAATAATCTCCTAAGTATTGATTCTGGTGTTGTGTAGTATCTTGGTTTAATTCATCTAGTTCTTGAAATAACAATCATTTGATGCTCTTACTCCTTTACAGACAAATTTAGCTAGTTAGACCAAAAGAAAACACCTTTCTTTTGATACCTTCTGAACAAGCTGAAACAACTTTAAAATTCTTTTCTGTGTTGTCTTCAAAAGCACTCCTTTCTAACAGACTTAAAAAACCACATACATCTCACAACTCTAAAACCCACATACAACCTAGCAACTCTAAAACCAGCAAGTAACTGGAAAAATAACCCAAACAAACAATAAAACTATCTTTTTTCTCAAGAATTTTGTAGAAGTAACTTTCCTTCACAGAAATAAAAGGAACAGTGCCAGAAAACTGTGCTACCCAGTGAAGATTCTAGCTTTTGCCTAACTATTGGTTTTTTATGGCTAATAGGCATACTGGTTACTTAATACAAGTCTGGCTGAAATTGCAGAAATCATTCCAACTCTTGTTTGTCTCCAGCTTACAAGCTCACTCTCTTCTCACTGAACCATTCTGCTCCACTGGTGTTTTTCAATTTATATCTGGGAGACTGGTATCAGGAGTGTTTTTTGCACACCCTTCCAAATTGTTTTTAAACCAGACATTGTCAGATGTACATCCTGGTAGTGCTGGACGACAGAAAGCCAGGACATATATTTAATGGCTAAACTCCATTACCTAAATTCAGAAATGATTGTGGCAAATTTTTGTCCCTTGGCTTCCCTTCTCTCTACTCTAGAGAGCAACTATTTTGAATCAAATGTTTTAAAAAAGTCTGTAATCCTGAAGTTTGAGCTAACAATGATGGTCTAATTGTTAAGTCTTTTAGTTAAAATCAGATGCGCTCCAATGGCAAAACTGGAATGCTTTCATTTTTTTTTTCCGTTAGTATCTCTTTTCCCAATAAAATAGTCCGTTTTGAATTATAGCAAAGTGTGTGGAAGTAGGTGATAAAAAAGACGTTTTACTTGTGTCACCATTGTAGAAACCCAGAAATAGGGAATAGGCTTTCTTTGTATGGTGGTTAATCTGAGGCAATCTCCCTGAGATCCAGTTGTGCACTCATGCCGCTCTCAGGGACATACTCTCATCTTCATTTTCTTGACTGATGACTTCCAACAAAATTTTTTACTTATCTTCTTGAGCTTTCAAAATTCTCTAATCACCTGGTTATCTTAACCCTTTGCTCACTGAATAGTTTTTTTTCCCATCCACTGTCAAACCACATACTGAACCTGCCTTATTACCAGTTTTGGCTACTAATATCTTCATCTTCTTGCTTACTCACCTTAAATACAGAATTCTTCTGTAAAAAGTAACTGAATTAGTATTCATATGGTTAACTGTAATTAAATTATCATGTGGTTATTATAATTACCATTTCATCTGAGCAGCTCTCAGACAAAGCCTGAGCACAAATAATTAATAAAATTATATTCCTCTACTCTGATTACATTTTCTCTTTACACTCCACCTTTCCTTTCCACAAATCCTCTACATCACACTGGAGTCTTTTTTTCCCCTAGGAAAAAGGTCTCAGGCCTATGCCAAATCATCCACTTTTTCCTCATTTCTGCCCTTTGTTCTTTATTACTCAGAGTGCTGTCTTCTCCCCTTACTACAGCAATATTATGATACTCTGACAGTAGAAAAGGGGATAAAAAGTTGCATTTTCAAACCTTCAAAAAGCCCTTATTACTAGCAATGCCCATGGCAAAATTAGCAACCCCATTCTCAAGTAGTCTCATTATTGACACACTGGTTGGTCACATTTAGGCTGTATTTCAAATGTGTAACTTAACAATGAGTTGCAATTTACTGTGCAGTGTGCAGTCACAACGGTCAAGACAATTGCTGAAGCTGATGTTGGTTTAGCTACAAGTGTCTGGCATTGCAGAGTCACAAAGCTATCTAGGGGACATGCAAAGCCTTACTGCTCTTTTTTCTCATCCTACACCCTAGGAACAATATAAATGGAGTTATTGTGGCATCACTTATGCTATGAACTTCATTAGCAGGAGCCTGCTACAATTTTTAAGTGAATGAAGAAATACAAAATATCAATACAAATTCATTTTTACATTCAGATAAAAGCTATTTATAGATTTTTACATCATATGCCATGTCTACAGAGAGCAGATCTCTAGACAGAAGCATGTATAGAAGAAACTGCTATTAAATGTTTGATTATGTTAGTACAGATAGAAATCTCTGCTGCTTAGTCTTTGAACTAAATCTGAGAGCCTCTAAGGCTGACCAAGAGAACAAGATAGTCTCACTGCCCTCTATACAGTTCTGGTGTTGAGCAAAAGCAATAATGCTGAAAAATGTTGGAATTTCAAATGCCACATATCAAAACAGTTTTTGAGGCTGCCACCTGTCTTCATTCTGGTCTCTTCTTTAATCACAAAATGTTTCCTGCATGCCTAGGGGGAAAAAGGTTCAAATGTTCTTCCACTAAAACACTCACTTTTCAATATTTTTTCTGGACTACAAAGGGCTCTCATCCGAGTCTGAAATTTTAATGTCATTCAGACTCCTGTAACAGTAAACCATCTGTGAATTATAGTCGAAGTTATTTTAATTAGGCAAGCATTAGGGTTTAAAATGTTATTTTTCAAAATGACACATTTTTTAAAGACTAAGAAAAATTGTCATTGATGACTACCAAAGCTTCAATTACTGCTACAGGCCAGCTTTTTTTTTTTTTTCCTGGAAGGAAAGAAAAAGAAAAGGAGGAAGTTTTTTTTTTTTTTTTTTGATTTTACAGAAAAGGTGTAGGATGTAGAAGTACAGACATTCAAAACTATGGAATGGATGCTGAGATGGTGTGTAGGTGGCATGGAGGCAGTATTAGCTCATACTTAATAGGTGTCAAGGGAATCTGTAAAGCTGTTCTTTAGTTTAAAAAAGGCAATTTGTGGGAGTGCTGTGTGTTTCTGGCAGTACTTTCAAAATAGCTACCTACAAAAGACAGAGAACTATAATCTAATGATATTTTACACAATGACACACATTTTCACAGAGCATTAATGAAATTTAGAAAAAAAGCCTTAATACTATTGTAAAATGTGTCTTCTTGCAATGTACATGTCTACAGAAATATTACAATGACAAATACGTTTACAGGGCACTGACTTTAAAGGACTGTAATTTTATTTTTAAAGGTTTACTCTCTCTGCTTTGCTTCATACATTTTAAAAGTCCTTCTTTGTCTCTGCAAACTAGTGACATTGCACTGTGGTACATACTGAATAAACCTACATTTTAGCATAGTTTATTTATGGCCTTAATATAAAGTATGTGAGTAATCTGGAATTCAAGCAAGTAACGTCAAGCATTCATATATGTTCTTTTCAGGAGACTTTAGGGAGAAAAACTCTCATTCAGGTCTCTGGAAAAGGGCAGAATAATGGTCACTCCTTTTCCATAAACTGTACAAATCTCACTGCTCTTCATACTTGTGACGCAACATGAAGAACTGCCTTACAGGAAAGGAAAGGAAGTGATCAGGAAATATAAGATGCATGTAAGAAAAACTCCGTAGGGGAAACCCTACCCCAGTTTTATCTCATGGGATCCCAGTATTTACTGGACTTATCATTCTAATTTTCAGAATTCTAGAAACATAGGACCAAAATGTGGTGGTATATCCTCCTCCCCACATCCTCCCCACGCCTGTTCCATGATCTCATTCTTAACCTTGGGGGTCTCTTGGCCTGAATGAGAAATTCATTCTCATTCAGAAAGGGTCTCTTGGCATGAATGAGAAATACAGGCAACAGGGAGAGCAATGGCCCAGAGAGGAAGCCCTTTTTGCAAGAGACTGGAAAACTAATCACAGACAAATAAGGGATGAAGACTGGGATGAAATATGAAGCAAAGTATCCAGAAAAGTAAAAGTGTCAAAAGGCGAGAGAGGTGTGAGGAGAGAGAGGAAGACATGGAATCCAGATCTGAGATGCAAAAGATATCATAAAGAAAACAGAGTTAGCAAGACTAGTAATCATAAGCAAAACCTGAAAGGTGGATGGAGAGAGGGAGGAATATATTCTAGAAGAAAAAATATATATTTTTCATATAAAAATAGAGCTTTGTGTCAAAAGAGTGAGAGCTTGTAAGCATTCTGAGGTCAAAGTCAACCATCCGTCCTATTCTCTATTTGAAGGGAAGCATGGATTTGTCTAGTGTGGCACAAAGTCACTGAGAAAGCTTGTGGGCAGTGTCTGGCCCAGGCCAGTCTTTTGGTAATACTGGTAAGGTTGAAAGTCACTCTTTGGTGGTTTCTGCAACTAGAAAATTATTTCCAATATATAATGGAGAGACAAAATGAAACGAAAATATAATGGAACAATATAATTTTACGGATATAATTCAATGTATGAGGGAAAAATAGATGCTTTGTGTTTTAAAAACTTCTGTTAGTATGAGAGCTCCCCTGGGATTTTGTTTTTTAATTGCCTAAAAGAAAACTGACTTTTAAAGTAAGATGTTCAAAACAAACAGGAAATTGACTTCAGTTAAAATTACTAAATAACAAGTGAATGAACTGGCATACAATTTATGAGCACTAAAGTTTTCCTACTTGAAGGAAAGAAAAAAGTTAAGAATCCCTTATATATTAGATTGCTTGCAAAGTACTCCAGTACTTCAGCATATCAAGTACAAAGCAATTTGTATAGCATGACTACTTCAATTTTAAGCCAAAATAAACAGTTCTGTTTGAAAAATAACTTAAAAGATTCTCTGAACTAAGCATAAAATTTATGTAGCTATGATTTCATACACTTCTGCTTATTCCTCTGATTTAATCATATGCCACTTACGTTCTACATTCTGCTATTTAATTGTAAATATACTTTTTCCCAAAAAGGGCCATAGTATGCTAATATTATATACTAATACATTGAAATTAAAAAATACTTAAGGACAGTTCTATCAAATCCAATAAATAAAACACCCATAGAACAGTAACAAATATGATTTTCTCTCTGATGGTGAGAACAGTGGATCAGACTTTGTTTTCCCTCTGCAGTTCTAGAAGTGTTAGAAGAATTTAAAATCTCTGGATGGATTTCTAGGATTTCTCTTTATTGAGGACTTATTCTCTGTTTTAACACTCTTGAGTGCAAGTTTGATAATACAGCTCCACACTGGCAAGGATCATTTCTCCACAAACACTGTTGGCTCCAGCTGCAGCAATGTTTGTAGTTGTAAAAGTGTGAACTGGCACTAACACAGCATCTCTCTCAAGCAACTACCTAATCTGGAGCTTCATTAAAACATTCCGACTGACTCTCCTGTACTGCTTATTTCACACCTGATGAGTCTTTGGATCATCCCATTTGAAACTTAAGACTTGTCTTATTCTTTGACAAATGAGTGCTCTCTTGTGTTCAGAATTCAAAGCTACTGATAAGAAGGAATCATTGTGGGTTAGAGAAAGCAGGATAAAAACTGGAAAGATAAACTCAGACAAAGCTTTCACTAGAAATTTTTAAGGATTGCTATCTTTTAACCAGACAAGCATTTCTAGCAGTCAAAGGCTGAAATATTCACTTTCAGTGAAGTCTGACCTTTGCAGTGCTTGTATTTAACAGATGCACTTTATAGTAAAAACAAATTAAATTGATGTTTTGTTTTTCTTCTGGTATGGTGCTAGTTGTTTGCATTTCAGCAAGCTCCATCTGAAGTAACTCAGAAGGGTTAATTGCAGACTGCTGATCTTAGCTAAACAAAATGTAGAGCACCAAGTTTTGATGAGAAAGCTCAGTAAGCTATGAGCTAACTCTTTTTTATTGAATTTATATTCGCAAGCTTAACAGTGTGAAGAATGATAATCCAAACAAATGAAAGTTTCCTTATGTCAGTAAAAAGAGCCAAGGACTGCTTGTGCCCATACTTCTCCCAAAGCGTGATAATGTTTGCAAATTAAGTCATGCCATTGGGACGGTAGGTTTTGCTTAGCTAATGCATCACTGTGTGACAATAAATGAACACAGCATTAAAAATGGGGATTTCATAATATAAAGACCTTCACATATTCTGGGGGACAGAAGATTCTTCTGCTTTACATGGACCAGCCAGTAGTTCTGCTCAGTTTAAAGTTACTAAATATCACCTCACTGACTTCCCCAGGGGTTAAACAAGTCTATTACTTTCACTCTGCCTGGAGTAGGAATGGCTTGTTTTGATTTAGAAATCTGATTTCCTCTTACATCAGATGTGCTTAAAAGTCACAGCAAGTAGCTAAGCTTGTGGTGATCAAGTATATATTTAAGCTGAAAGAATACCTTATCAAGACTGCACACAGAGTCAAGATGCAAAAATTGCCTTTCATTAGTAGCTCTGCACTTTCATAATTCCAGTACTTAAGTTAAGTGCATGACTGAAACTGCATGGTATGTCAGCTTCAATGAAACAACTATTTTATTGTCCTAGTTTAGTTATCTCCAGCTCAGCTTACCCAAGGAACAGCAACATTTCATAAAGCTATCAACGCTTCCGTCCCGATGTGAAGAAAGACAAGCTGGCAGGGAAGAACACCAGCCTGGCTGAATAGGGAGCTTCCGCTGGAACTCAGGGGAAAAAAAGAGTTTACAGCCTTTGAAAAAAGGGGCAGGCAACTTGGGAAGAGTACAAGGATGTCACTAGATCATGTAGAAAAAAGGTTTAGAAAGGCAAAAGCTCAGATAGAACTCAGTCTGGCCACACTCAGAAAGGTAATAAAAATCGTTTCTACAAATACACTAACAACAAAAACAGGCCCAAGGAAAATCTCCATCCTTTTTTGGATGCAAAGAGGAAAAGGCAGAGGTATTTAATGCCCGCTTTGCCTCAGTCTTCAAAAGAAAGACTAGTTATTTTCAAGGCAACCAGCCTCCTGAGCTGGCAGACAGGGCCAGGGAACAGAATAGATTCCTTGTAACCCTAGAGGGAGTAGTTAGTGACCTATTGTCCCACTCAGACACTCAGAGCACTGGATGGGGTCCATCTGGGGGTACTGAAGTACCTGGTGGAAGAGTTTGCTTAGCTGCTCTCCATCATTTACCATCAGTCCTGGCTAGTCAGGGAGGTCCCAGATGACAGGAGCTTGGCCAATGTGATGCCCATCTACAGCAAGGACCTGAAGGAGCATTTGGGAAACTACAGGCCTGTCAGCCTGACCTCAGTGCCATGAAGATTATGGAACTGATCATTTTCAGTGCCACCATGCAGCACACACAGGACAATCAGGGGATCAGGCCCAGCCAGCAGGGATTTAGAAAAGGTAGGTCCTGCCAGATAAACTTGATCTCCTTTTATGACCAGGTGACCTGTCTAGTGGATGAGAGAAACGCTGTTTGTCTATCAGTAAAAACTGTCTCCAGTAAAACCTTTGATACTGTTTCCAACAACATTCTCCTGGAAAAGCTGTCAGCTCATGCCTTGCACGGGTGCACTTTTTGCTGGGTTAAAAACTGGCTGGACGGCTGGGTCCAGAGAGTGGTGGTGAATGTGGCTGGTTCTGCATCCAGTTGGTGGCCAGTCACTAGTGGGGCTCCCCAAGGCTCAGTATTGGGGCCAGTTCTGTTTAATATCTTTATCAATGGTTTGGATTGAGTTACCTTTAGTAAATTTGCAGACAACACCAAGGTGGGTTGGAGTGTTGATCTGCTAGAAGGCAGGAAGGCTCTGCAGAGGGATCTGGACAGGCTGGATCAATGGGCCAAGACGGATGGAATGACATTCAATAAAGCCAAGTGTCAGGCCACACTTTGCCCACAACAACTCCAGATAACCCTTCAGGCTTGGGGCAGAATGGCTGGAAAGTGGCCCAGCAGAGAAGGACCTGGTGCTGGTTGATAGCTGGCTGAACATGAGCCAGCAGTGTGCCCAGATGGCCAAGAAAGCCAACGGCATCCTGGCCTGTATCAGGAATAGTGTGGCCAGCAAGGCCAGTGAAGTGATCGTCTCCCTGTACTCAGCACTGGGGAAGCCACACCTCAGTGTGGGCCCCTTACTCCAGAGAAACTGAAGTTCTGGAGTGTGTCCAGAGAAGGGCAATGGAGCTGGTGAAGGGTCTGGAGTGCTCCTGTGAGGAGCAGCTGAGGGAGCTTCTGTTGTTTAGCTTGGAAAAAGAAGGCTCAGGGGGGACCTTATCACTCTACAGCTACAGTTAAAGGAGGTTGTGGCAAGATGGGGGTCTGCCTCTCCCCCAGACAGCTGGTGACAGGGCAAGAGGAAATGGCCTCAAGCTGTGCCAGAGGAGGTTCAGATTGGACATTAGGAAGAATTTTTTCACTGTAAGGGTGATGAAGTTTTGGAATGGGCTGCCCAGGGACATGGTGTAGTCACCATCCCTGGAAGTGTTCAAGGAACAACTTCACATGGCACTTAGTGCCATGGTCTAGTTGATGGGGTGGTGTTCAGTCAAAGGTTGGACCCAGTGATCTTGGAGATTTTTTCCAACCCTAATTATTCTATGATAGTAAATACTTGCTTCTAACACATAAGCTGATAAATTAAGCACAACACATTGGCTAGCTAATAGTGTTTGCTCTTATGCTCTGCTAAACAGTAGAAAATAAACAAAATCAGACTCTGGTATTGGATCTTCTCCCCTTTTTGTCTATTTGAAAACAGACTGCAGTACTTACAAGACAAGAAAGAACATGTTCTGTGAGTAGGGTCTGGGCTTTGCTGTTTTATAGGTTTATAAAACACTCTTCAAACACAGCTTATGTGGGAAGGAAAAGATAAATTTTCAAGCAGGAAATAAATACAAAGATACCATTTTCTTTACTCATTTTCAGGGATTTTACTTCGTAACATTTTCCCCTCCTCCAGGTTAATATCAGCTTTCTCAACATGGGATGGTGAGGTACATTATCAGAAGAAAGTTAAATAAAGTACCATCCAGATTCACTCAGCTAAGAAGTCCAGATCTTTCTTTTTCCCTCTCTGCTCTTGAGCTTATTGGCAACTTCATCTTCTGATGATGACATAGAAGCAGGAGGTTGATTTCAGATCTGTGTTGCTTTCTCCTAAATATCATCATCTTTGATGAGGGTATTTTAGCTACCTTTTCGGTTCATTTTTCTACCTGAATTTGAAACAGCTCTTCAGGGAAGTGCATGTAACAGTGTTGGGGAAGACAATTTTTGATTTATTCATGAACTCTTGCAACAAATAGATTTTCAGTTCCAGCAGTGACTCATTTGAAGTAGTTACTGCTGGCAACAGGGGCTGAATAAACTGGTTATATGTGTAACCCCCTGCTTTTTGGATGATTTTTAGTAATGCACTAGAGATGACTCCTTTCTTCTGACTTTGCTAGCTGACATCATCCTTGCTTCCTAATTCCTTTTTTCCTTTCCTTTCTTCCTCCCTCTTTCTACCTTTTAAATGTTTTCTTCTTTTTTTCAGAGTCCTCTGCTGTAAGAGCATAGAGGAGAGCACCCATGACAAATGCAGATTGTGTAAGCTTCTTCATTTAGATTGTTATTTAAAGTTCAACTTTCATGATTAGTCAAATGAATCAAAAAGATAATTGAGAGAGAGATTATGTGACACAGACATTAGTCACTACTGCTGATAGTTGGGTATGTGGTTTTGTATCACCTATACAAAATAGGTTGGTACCAAGCTGGTATTCACTGGGCATTTAAGAAATTGGACTTAGAGTGAATTTTCTTCTTAAATTTTCTTCTATGCTTTTCATCTTTCCATTTGTTTTTTATACTTCTCCGTGGCTTGAAAAAGGTGTACGGAGAAGGTCACTCTTTTTTTCAAGCCTTGTTCCTTGCAGCTTAGTCTGTTGCCATGTGCTTCTTAGTCACTGAGTGACAATGGTATAACTTTCACCCCCAAACCCTCCTATTCCATTTAACTCATCGGTGTCTGAAGAATTTTGTTCCTTTCTGGTCTGAGGGATAATGCATTATGCAGTGCTGTAGTTTTTGCACACCTGACTTCTCCTGGAGTTAATGAGATTCTGGAGTCAGAGCTTCTAAAATCTGTTTGAGATCACAAGCTTCAGTCCTCTGCATGATGGAAGGATTCTGTTTTGTGATTTCCTTTTAACATTTTTGTCTTCCAAGGTTTCAGGCTTGTTTTCAAATGCCTATCACTACAGAATCACTAGTCTCGAGCTCTAGGCTTTCACTGATGACCAACTGCTTTTTTTTTGTGCTGTAACAATGGTTCCTGGCTCCTGAAGAAATAAACTTGACAGGCATTCTGCTCTGCGTTTCGTGACTGGAGTGCACCATGCAATTACTGTTACACAGCTTTTGTCCAATGTCAAGCTTGTATTCCCACATAAGTTCTAAAGGTTCTCTCATCTCCAGGTATTTGTAAGTGAAGGTACAGTTTCTAGATGTTAATGACATTTTTTCTATAGGGAAACTTGCGGCAATGATGCAGAACACAGATCAGAGCAAACTTAGGAAACCTGGGATAGGAAAAGCAAGTCTAGTTTAATATTGTTATCTTTTTCAGTCTTTTGGTCTCTGCTATTGAAGGAGAGGGGCTATATGTGCCCTCTGCTTTGCTTGGTGACTAAAATGCGGCTTTAAACAGTATTTTGGTGAAATAAAAAGTTTCTTATGTGTCTGAGTGCAGGAGATCATGTATGTGTGCTCCCAGCCTAGTGGGGGCCTACTTTTGTTGCTGTGATTACTAAGGAATCTGTGCCAATGAAAAATACCCATAGCACACATTCTGACTTAGTGCTTGTCCTTTATAAACAGCTTGCCGAAACTTTATAAACAGTTGCAGAAACTTTTCTGGGCATCTTAATACTCCGAGGTCATACATTAATTAGAAGATCCTATCCTTTAAACTGAAGAAGCCTGTAGGAGTGCCCTAACCACTGTCCAATCCCTAAACTTCACAGCTGTCCCTGAAGTTGGTCTGGATGCTCTCTTGTGTAATAGATTTCAGTCCTGCTAGGCAGGGAAAAGGCCTGAATCTGAAGTTCACACTGCCTGCAGGAATGCTCTGTATCTGGAGCGCCAGAAAGCTTCATTTCTATACAATAGCTTCTATACTGTGCAAGGAAACACGTTTTTCTTTTAAAAATGCACATAATAAAGAAATCAGTCCTACTCAATTACAAAGCTACCCAAAGGAGATAACTGAGTACTCTGGACAAATGGAGACATCCACCTTGCAGTCTTCAGGCTGGTGAGAATTAACTAGGATATAAATAGGATAAGGAGACAGGATAGGGAGTTAATAGTTTCTTGTTTAGTGTTTGGCGCTTTTTTTTTTTTTCCAAACTTTACTTGATGTACAGCAACCTCAGGTTCTCTGGTGTATCTGTGGATCAGCATGCTGGCGGCTACAAATGCGCTGACTACCTGGGAAATCAGCTGTTTTGAGTCTGCCCTGTTACGACAGTAGAGCATTTAGCATAGGATTTTAACGAAATAAAATATGTAGGGTTATTCAGGAACCATTCAACCACTAAAATGTATATGCCAAATGCCTTCAAAAGTCTGGATAAAAATTTACATAGTGTGCATGGTTAATTGAAATCTTTTTATTCCCACAAGAATACACTGATTTTTTGACACAATGATCACAGCTACTCATAAAACTCTGAAAATCAGTTTGATACTTTACCCAAGCATATATTAAATGTCAAAAGAATACACTGCTGCAAAGAATCTGGTGGCTTTCCATCAATGGAAATGACTCAGCTAGCTTGTTTAAAGAATGATATTTTAATTGCTTTGTAGATCACAAACCTGCCAGCCTTGTAATTTACACTGCTGAAGAACAAGACGACATCTCTCCTTGGCACTCAACTTCTTCTTCTCTCCTGCTGCTGTATCAGCCAAATCTTTATACCTAGAAAAATCAGCAGAAGTAGTTACTCTAATGTTGGCCTGGTTGACATCTTTGTAGAAATTGTCAGTTTTCCTTTGACTCTCAAATCTTTGATATCTGAACTGGAAGCTTGGGATTCTGATCAGGGTGAAGAAAACAAGAAGGCAAACTACTCTAAGCCTTGAATATTATTAGACATGACCTTGGTTAATAACAAGTGATGCCTAAAACGCAAATTTGCTTCCTGTCAGTTCTTTGGATGCCTTGCTGAAAATCAATGCCAAAAGAATGAAAAGCCTCCCCAGTCAAGATCATTGGGACTGAACTGGGTCATTGAAAGGAGGAAAATATGCTTTCAGTATGTGTCATACAACTTATGCCTCCTAAGGAGTAATTAATTAAGTAATTAAGAAAGTGACATTGACAAAAAATGATTTTCACCAGTCTGAAACAAATTTTCTTTTTGAACAAAAAATTTCTGATCAGTTTTAACTACTGTAAGGAAGTTCAAGAGGAGACTTGATTATACCATTGAGTACCTTCAAAGAGAGAAAATGCTGGATATTAAAGGGCTCTTTGATGTACTGGATAAAAATATCAAGGAAGGAAACTTAAATAATACTAAGTCAAATAAAGTATAAAATTCAAATTTTAACAGCGGACTTACTAAATTTACTGTAACTTATTACTGAAGAAGGGGATGCATTTTATATATCTTAATGCAACATATTGTTACAATACTTTCTTGGAGGTATTCCTCTGTCTAGATCTGACTCCATGTCATGAGTCAGAATGCTTTTTCATTACAAAAAGCCAGGCTTTGGAAAGGATATACTTTGCAAACATGTCACTTTTGATTAAACTCCCAGTGAAATTGATAAGTTTTGAAGTTTGTGTGCTAATTACATTTCCTGTTTATTTATTTATTTATTTATTTATTTGTTTGTTTAACAGCTGAATCCACCTATAGCTCTGCTGCAACCCAAAACTGTGCTGTCTTGGGACCCCTTGCACACACCATGGCAGGCAAAGCTGCAGTGCTAGAATGACTCCAGGGACCTTGATTGTCCCAGAAGCTGTGGCAGCTCTGGAGCAACATCTGCAGGTAAACTGCTTGAGGACCAAATTTCACCTAGACTTCCAGTTTCATGTAGCTGCACAGACCCTTGGGTACCTCAGCTCCTGCAGTCTGGAAATATTCTCTTGTCTGGTAGCAGTCCTGCTGAGGACTCCATGGCTAAGTCTGTACTAGTAAATGAAAAGTGAGAGGGACTGTTTCTCTGGCATAGAAACCATCTGTCAAAACCCTAGCCTGATGATTTATTTATGCATTTAATATTATGTAATCGGCTATGTTCTATTAAACTCTGTCCCCTTCCAGCAGAGTATAATCATGTCTAAGCCACCTTCTTTGACTGGTCACTAGCCTGTCCTAGTTCCCAAATTGTGCCCAGGAACTGTTTGGAGGAATGCTGGTGAGAAGGGTCCAAAACTTCACCACAGATCCTTTTTATTTAATCCCATACTCCAGATTAGCATTAGAAAACTAGGGATAGCACTTTCCCAATATTCCACTAGCTGTATGGTCACAAAGACATTTGTTTTACAGATTTCTATTAAGGCCAGAGTCACCTTGTTTCTATAGTTGTATCAACAGGGTTTTCTTAGAAATCATGGGGAATCAGGGGTGCTATAGAAACAACTGCTGGAAAGCTTAGCAACTGTTGACTGACAAAGATGACTAAGCATTGACTCACAATGCATGAAGAAGTAACTGCAAAAGTGGTCAGTCTGAAACTCCCTCACAGCAGAAAACCAAAAAAACATATTTCTCTCCTGAAACAAAGCCAAATTAAAATTTAAAAGGTTGAAATTCTAAGTTTGGCTCAAATTTTCTTTAAAGACATGCAAATGATAGAATTCAAGGATAGCCAAATGTTCCTTACAGTCTGTATTATACAGGACGCCAGACAAAAATGATCCACTGTTTTCCTCCAGCTTTTAAAGTCTCTGAAATTCCATCACATTATCCTGGAAGTCTAATCAGAGTTCACAATCCCCTTCTATCTGTTAAAGCAAACTCTGTCTTAGAAAAGGAGGACGGGTTATGGTGGTAGAGAAAGAGGTAACTATGGAAATTTACCTCTGCCATAAACTTCCTCTGTGAATACAGCAGGACACTTGGAAGATTATGTACCTTTCCCTATGTTAGGCACTGAAAAGCTGTGCTCCTAGCCTGAGTTAGTCACCTTGTTCTCAAAACAAGATAGGTATTTCCACAGGGTGGCTTGTTCTCCGCATTCTAGATATTTTTGATAAAATGAGAAGACATTGCCCTCTGGAGGTGCCTTTCTCCACTGGCCACAGATGGACTCAGAGGAGAAGTCCAGACTGGATGCTTTCATTTGGGTGACTGAGAGGAAGCTCACCTTTATGCCTACTTGTCTGTCTGAGCTACTCATCCTGAAGAGTAACTGAGGGTCTAAGAGAGCTTCCTTATTTGTCCTCTCACTGGTTCAAATCTACTGGCTAAGCACCCAGAATGAAAAAATACCTCTATGTCATGTGTTATCACCTGCTGTCAACCATTTTCGTCTTGTATAAGGATAAGAACAACACAAAGTTTGCAGCTATTTTTCAGCCACAATGGCTCCCCGATTTGACTCTCAGTCCAGTTGTGCATATACCCATTTCAATGCCAGGGAATTAATGGAAGTTCCTGAATGGATGGGAATAAGCGGACGACACCCGTTGGTGGCAGCCCAAATTTGTCCTGGACAGAAGTGGTGGTCAAACCATAAGCTTCTATGATTTCTTCTGTACTTAGATTTAAATGAGTGAAAAAATGAAAATTTTTTTTTAATTGACAATGAACTAAGATATAAAGAAAGAAATAAAAACTTATCAGTGTGACATTATTATCAAAATGCTTAATGACCTATCTTTTGGGTATCAGAGACTTTTTACTGTGGATTGACCTTGTGTTTCCATGTAGACACAATAATTGATTATCATCTTAAATTTAATCAATCTCAGGAATAGCAAAAGAACTTACTATTTTTCAGAATTTATTCTATCACAGAAGTTAGTAATAAGAATACTGAAATTATGGTGCAGGCTTGTATATATAAACTTGAATTACTTGCAACAACAGGGCTTGCTTTTGTGGAAATGCAAACTGGAGAGTCTTTGAAACCTTCCCTTGCAGAGGATTCTTCCCCTACCACTCCAGCCTTAGTTCATTCTGAAGTGAATGAACAAACCCAATTAAGTACCAGGCTTCTTCCCACCTGACAGGTCACACATTTTGCCCTCAGTAGATAATGCAGAGTATATTCGTAAGGCTTTAGAGAGGATCCTAAGGAATACAAAAAGCATACTCAGTGCTATCTTGCTAAAAAGGTCTTTAATCCTGTGAAATACATTTCAGCTAAACTTGGATTGACAAGTTACTTGTCTAGACTTTCTTAAGATTCAGTAGAATAGAGCATTCTGGTGTCACATTCCTTACTGTAACATTGATGTTTACAATAGGTCACATGAACTGTGTATGGTAAGACCATCATGTCTTTCCACTGAGTGTAGGGATGCTCTTGCCTCCAGCCTAGACATCTAATATTAGACAAAGTGAATTTCCTTCATAGCCAGCAAGCTAAAAAAACAGTATTTCATGGCTAGCCAGAGCAACTCATTCACTAAGGGATCCAAAATAAAATACAAAACAGGGAGATCTAAAGGATTAATTTGAATCAACACTACTCCACTGCCATGTCAAGACTAATGTAGTGCTGATTAGGAAGTAAATGCAAAACCTCTTCCAGTTACAAGTTGAGACAGTGAACACTACTATCGGGGTGAAGGGGGGTCTCCCCAGCGCCCATCCACATGACATCAGTGTGAGAGAAGATCCAGTTTCCCCAGCTTTTTCCTTTAGCACCCTCCTTGTCCTAACTTGTAATTTTCAGAGGCATAAACAGAAGAAAGACATTCTGGCTAGACAGGCTTACACTGTGAGCATGTACAGACTGGCCAGGATTCTCTGGTGTTGCAGAAATGTGCTTTGACCTCTCTTCCTTTGCTTCTGAATGATGTGCTCTATCATGGCAATTTTTTTGTTTGTTTGGAGTAGATACTGCTGCCAATAGCTTGTGAATATGAAAAACTCGGTTCTCTTGGGTCTTCACAGATAAGGATGTTATCTAATCATTTTCTCCCTCACTTCCCTAAGTGCACAGCTGACAAGATCCGGCAGGCTGTTTTTCCCCAAGACAGAATATTCTGCAGTTCATGTTATGGCACAGTAACCCACAGCAACATTCTAAGGCTCAGCACGCTATTTGATTTACACAGAGCGTGCACAAATGGGCTGCAGGGCTGTACGCCCAGTTCTGTATGCACAGCAAATCTTTAAGCATTGGAATAAACACAGCTCACTCAATTTCAATAGCACAATGTGATAGAAGACACTGAAGGAAAAAACACGACAAGTACAAAGGGCACAAAAACAAGCAGCTCCAAATCAATAGCTTAATAGAAGATGTCTTTGAACTGAAGCCACAGAAGTACTTTTGTTGGTTGGTTGGTTTTGCTATTCTTTTTTTCCGGTCTCTCTCTTGCCTAATTAAGAAAGAAACACCAAAAATAATAAAGTTAGAGGTAGCTACTAACTGCAATCCAATGTCCTCAGTAAGAGGATAGTTTCTAACACCACACGTCAAATCTTTCCTGAAGGCAACTCCTTCTTTCCATGTATTTGTGTTGCTATCTTGCTAATAAAAATCAGATAGGGCTGGCAGGTAACTGCTTTAAAAGAGTGGTAAGTTATGTAGTTTTAAGTTTGAAATATCCAAACACAACTTAGGTAAAGAAAAATGAGTGACACTCCTGTCAGAATAAGTCATTATGTTGTAGTTTAATTTTCTCTTTCTTTTGCTTACTAAAATGCACTCTGTTTGCCAAGGTAAACTGGTATGATTTACTAAGATCTATTCAAAAGGCAGTGAATAAAAGGTGGCAATCAAAACTAAATTGTGTCCCATATTTCTGTTAGAAGAAATGCAAAAATTGCCATCATAAAGGTTCAGGTTGTGCAGTCTTGGTGAATTCTCTTTTTCCCCCTTTCTATACTTCCTTTTCTCTTTCTTTGACAATCATTAATAGTTGATATCTGAAGTATGTGAAAGAAATGGACCTTGTTTGCCAAACTTGCCACTATGTGCTTATAATTCAGGATTCTTAGTTTTGTTTGGATTTGGGGAGGATGGGAAGAGTGGGTTAGGTAAGGTTTGTATTTGAAAAGTGAGAGCTGAAATATCTAGGGAGCCTATCTACTGAAGAGATATCTAATATTCTTTAAGTAAAAAAAAAAAAAGGATTCCTGCAAAATTTTCAGTAGAAAACTTATAAAATCAGTCAGCAGCAAAGAATAGGATGGAATTTTGATTAATGTTACCTTCATAGAAAGGATACATATTCATTCCACTTCCCTCTGTTATATTTTTTTTTTCTTGAAGGAATAACCTAATTATTTTTGAAATATGAGCAACATGGGAAATTCCAGATAATTAGAGAAGAGGAAATAGATTATTATAGTATCCAAGAAAGCAAAAGTGATTCTGTCAATCTCTGTACAATATATATGACATAAATATCTTATTATAAAGCATAAATATTAACAAACAAAGTAGGTATTCAAAATTTTTGAGAGAATAAATCTTTGTATGTGAAGAAGAAAAAGATGCTTTTAGAAATAACAGATTACATCAGACAGACTGCATTTGGGGCTTCTTTTATAGGACTACAAAAATACAGTATAAGAAGACTACAAGGTTCACCTTTTTATGAAAATTTTGCACCGAGACTGCTTCCTACAGACCTACAGAAATAATTCAGAATGTTGTAAACCTGAGCATGAAGTGCAATGTACCTGAAACAACGAGCAAGTATATACAGCAATGAACCAAAACTTCAAAGTATCTGCCTACCATACCAGTATTGTTTTTTTTAATATCTTAATTGATATCAAGCAACACAGTCTTAAATGACTAGATCTGCAGACCAATAAGAATTGAGGGAGAAAATAAAATTACAGCAATTTTGGAAAGACTGCAAGCAGTTTTATTCTCTCTGGGTTAATCTGGCACACAAACATTTCTGCCAGGAAGAAATCTGAAAAGTAGAAATGCTAAAAGTGATCATACAAAAAACTGACCAGTTATCATTGTTTTACCATGTTTTTATATATGCCGCTGGATTTTTTTCTGGTAAAATACACTGATTATTTTACTTCAACAATTAAAAATTCACTTCCTATACAAGGGGGCATAGGGAGATACATAGCATGTTTTAATGTGTCTGTGGAAAAAGGAAAATATACTTAGAGTGACGATAAATGACATGTAACTGAAATAAAAGAGCAAAATTTAGGACTAAGAAATAAAACTGGAAGAATACTCAGAAGATCCCCAGAACAAAATTTTACAGTGACTCAAACATGAGTCAGCCACTGGGCCAATGTAGAGCTCAGTACAGACTTTTGAGGGAGGGTCATGACTATGAAATCCACTGGATCAAAATACCTTTGCAGAAGTGGCCATTTGGGATGTTTTAATTTAAACTGAATAAAAAGTAAGACAATTTCTTAGATAAAGATACTACCTTACAACAGATGATAAAGACATGAATTGGAAGAATTATTTTTTCCTGACTTTTATGTTTTTTTTTGCATTAGACTTTGCAGCCCTTAATCTTTTCTAGAATTTCATCTGAATTTCATCTGAATTTCATCTGAATTTCAGTTTCTGAAGAGAAGAAGTAATGAAGATATGTGTGTCTTAGTCCTGGAATATTTATTCATATACTTCCTGTAATTAAGCAGAGGCTTCCTCATCTCAGACAATGTGGCAGCAGAATAGTGAGTAGAATATAAATTGTAGTTCAGCTCTTGGGATTAGTGGATTCAACTATGCAAAAAAAAAAAAAAATGCATTTGCAACATCTGCTAAAGATTTGCATTACAATACTTTTGCACCATCTTACTTAAAGCTGTTATTCCCATTCCATCTCAAAAAAGAAATGTAAAACATATTTACTTTAAAAATTGGCAAAAATCACACACTGTCTCAGAATCATGCTAGCATTGAGCAAACAAGCAGCTCTATTACATCTACAAACATATACATCTGACTCTACCTCAGCAAATGTTTACATTTAGCTCTTGATAGGTAGGTCTTTTCCACAGCTAACTAGCTCTTCATGCTTGGGCACTCCACCAACATGCACACGGGGCCATAAAATCGCTTCACTGTACACAGAATATATAGACTATAGAATAAATTTAAATTTCTTTGTTAACCTGCAGATGCCAAAATGATTTTTGCTTTTTCTTCTATATACATTTTACATAGTTCTATGTATCCAAAAGTATTAGCATGCATACTTGTCATTCTTCAAGTCTGATAACTTAGCATAGTTCTAGGGTTCGTGGGGCCAGGAGACCAAACACCCCAGAAGCTTCGTAGCCAGGAGACAAAACATTCTACTATGTTGGGGAGCCAAGGTCCCCTTCTAGAACATATTCTGTAAACTAGAAATTAGCCCACGCGGGGAGGGGGAGGATTCCATAGATGGGGAAAATATCACACCATCCACCCAAGCCCCATTATTGGGTACCCTTGTTAGCTATGCTAATGTGTAAGGTCCATAAATTGTATACGTGATTTACGGTGGGAGTGCATTGCGACGCGTTCCACCTTGGCAAAGTGATGCATTGATAGGATCCCATTAAAGATATCGAGGTAAACAACCCCCTAACCCTTTAACCGTGTCTGGCTTTCACTTCCTAAGACCAGGAAAAGGCATCACTGCTAGTTTGATTCTGTTTAACACACAGGTGCTGTAGGACTGGTGTCCAGTGAAGCTCCTTTTCTTTCTCTACCGGCACAGCCATGTGATAACGGGGCACCAAAATCAAAAGTCCTTCAACTGAAACACAAAGTGGGCTTGTGAAACTTTCCCACTTGGTTTCCTGGTGAGATTGCTACTTCAGTGGCTCACTGTTTGCCAAGAAAGCACTGCTCAGCTCATTGGGAAATACATTGAGATAGATGTATGGTGCAGAAGCAGAAAGCAAAACCAGAGTCCAATGGATATTGTGATATTAAAGAGAAATAGGATTATGTTTGCTGTTCCACCTAGATAATGCTTTGTTTCTTCATTCCTTTAGATTTTTTCTCCTGTGCAACCAGTACTCAGCCAAAGAGGAAGACGAACACATAAAACCCTTCCCACAATACTCACTAGTAACTCAGACAATGTTTATTGTGAATTTGGGGAAGGATTTTTGGACCTTTTTAAACCATATGACAAAATAGCTTCTCTGTGAGATCATCTCTACTTCTACACTCTCCTGTGGGAGCTTGCCTTGTGCCTCTGAACCCTGTGAGTACAGTCTGGGTAACAGGGATTCTCCAGGCTCTGGATTGCATAATGGTTAGACAAACTGTACAAAAGCAACATTTTTTCAAGATAGGCTAAGGTCGTGTGCCAAGAGTGGACCAGATTCTGCTCTCATTTAGAGTGGAGTACAGCTGGAGTAATTCTGATAAAACAGATGATGTTAAATTAATGCCACATTGGTCTAAACAAGAAAGCCAAGTAAGATCCAGTGATTAAGATGCATAAAGGGATTTTACGTGCATGCTTGCCTAGGATTTTCTGTTTGCTCTCAGGTATCACCAATATAAACTGCCTACTATCATTCAGCCTGACTAGGAAACCTGGCTTTAGGAAGTGTCATTCCAGGTTCTTCTGCTGAAGATTAAATGGTTGTAAAGAATATCAAGATATGGATAAGGAGAAAAAGGGTGCCACGAATATCTGACTTGAGTGGAAAGAATTTAACAGCTGCAGAGCCACAGAAAGAAGAAACAGCAGGAGGGTCACAGTTGTTTTTGAGTGTGAGGCAGCTGGACTGTATCTATACAAGTCCTATGACCTATACAAGTCCTATGACCATAAAAAAGCAGCACTCAGGATCAACTTATATTTTTCTAAGCACTGAAATCACGCAGTCATACCTAAGCAAGCAATAAATAACAAGGAATTATTATAAAATTATACAGTAAAATTAGTCTATGTGGCAATCTGCACCTTAATCCAATAATTCAAAGTTTCTGTATAGTGCCACTGGCATAAACTAATGTTTTGCATACTTCTTTAAAATATTTATTTTAAATAAATGCTGTTTGTATTACTTCAAGAGGTCAGTACTCCTATCAAGCATTTCCTTAGAAGAGTTTCAATGTATAAGGATTAGTGAAAATATTAGTAGTTGATAATATTTTAACAGGTTTATTTCTATGGCAGGCATTTAACTGAATTTCTTACTACCACACATAAATCTATGTCCATTATCTTTGTCATTATATGATGTCAGCAAATTATGAAGTACTCAATAATGATTTTTGTCGGAACCTTAAGGCTTTGAAATCAAGTTATTAGCTGCTTGTTATAGGCACATGGAATTCAGTCAGTTTGTAAGATATGGGTCAAGAACTTTCATTATGCTTATTTGTATATAAATATAATTCTATCTATTTTTATAATCCATGCTTTTAGATGAAATCCAGTGCTGTGGTAGGTATTTTAGTACCTTTTGAAAACATTTCTCCATGTTTAGAAATAGCATAAGCTTTAAAATTCACAGATCTAAAACACGCATCGATTTTAATAAGGATTATAACGGTTATTTAGTGATCTAATAAACATTTTGTTAAATCTGAGGGATAAGAAATGTCAAGTGCTAGTGGAAACCAGAGACACCCAAGGTGGCACTTAAACCTAGAAATGAAATAAGCATTTTAAAATTTCACAGATCTTAAAATAAAGAAAACCACAAGAACTGCTGTAACAGTTCAGCCAGAATTACGCTTGTGTGTGCCCAATAGATTTATGATCGCCTAAGGAAATTAATGTAGTTGTATGTACCTAATAGTGGAGGGAGAACAACACCTTGAGAGATTCTCAGTGAAACAGCCTAAAAGCTGGGACATTCTTTATTGCACAAAACAATAGCCTCTGCAAGAAGCTTCACTAAGTTTTATGCATTCTGTAATAAGTGTAATATACATAATGCTGGAAGATAATTCAGATTGCACACCAAACATTTGAAAATTAGGAACCATCAGACTTAACTGACCATGTCATCTTTATTTCCCTGTATCTGGCTATTTAATGACCTAATTACATCCTCCTGCTCAAGGGACCCCTTTCCTTGTCAATCTTGTAGAACTGTTAAGTGTATGAAAGACATGAATATTCAACTGACTTCAAATGTTTACACACGTTTGTAATTGCTTTAGCAAATGAGGGTTGCATTCTAAGATTCTGAAGATGCCCAGCAAACAATGCTGATACTTATTTTTGCCCTCAAAATACAGCTAGATGCCTTCTAAATAAAGTCAGGTGTCTGGCCTCCCACTAAAACTCCAGTCAAAAGAGAAACTATTTTCTCTTATAGTCAGTCATTTGTGCACTGTCAGTAAGCCCCAGAAACACCAGCAGCTTTACAATCCACACAGTCCAAACTCTGTGACATGTAGCATAAGCATAAATATTTTGTATTTACAATACTAATTCTGTGGGCTAGAGAACTGATGATACCATGGTATAGCTTCAAAAACTGCATCTGTCTTGACTCCAAAATGTTCTCTGATTTTTTTACAGCCTGTTACAAAGCATGAATTCTTTCCCTTGCCACAGAATGGAGCTACACTGAGTCTGGTAAATACCTGCAAAGCTGGATTAACCAAAGACAAGTCAGTTGAATCCCATCCTAAAAGTGATCACTTTTCTTTATACCCGACAAATTAAGTCCTGGTTAATTAGGCAAGTCAGCACAGACATATGAAGTTATCTTGTGTATTTCTTGTTTTTAAAATATCAGAAAGGACCTAATGGGGATAATGGAGCAAACAAGCCAAACGGATACAAAGAGACAGGTCCAAAGGGGGTAAAACAGAATAGTCCAGCTACAGTCAGACTGCTTGGAAAGAGCTATTTAGTTTTTCCATAATATGAGTAGCCTGGTAACTCTCACTATGCTATCACAATGTACAAGTAGATTTGAAATGGTCTGTAGCCTCCGAGACAGTCCCAAATACCTAGTTATATCTCAGCAATTCCCCAGGGTGATTTACTCCAATTCTAGGCTTGTCAGAGAGAATGTCAGAGCATTCTGGGTTCTGGTCATCTCTTGCAGTATAATCAAGCCCTACCAGTAAGATTTCATCAGGGATTAGTAATTTAGAGTAACACTGAGTGCTGTAAGTTATCCTGAACTGGGTTCCCCTATCAGAAAGGTTGGTAAAAGGAAAAGAAAAAATATAAGCTGGGGGTAGAAAAAGGAAGAGGGGACTTTTAGAGTGATGGTGTTTGTCTTCCCAAGTCACCAGTACGCATGATGAAATACTTTCCTGGAGATGGCTGAACATCTGTCTCCCAATGGGAAATAGAGAATGAATTCTTTATTTTTCATTTCTTGTTTTCTCTATTCAGTTGTATTTATATCAACCTATGGGTTTTCTAACTTCTCTCCTAATTCTCTCCTGCACCCCACTGAGGAAGGAATGAGCTAGTAGCCACGTGGGGTTGAGCTGCCAGCTGGGATTAACCAATGACACTTTATCCAAGTGCTTTCTTGGGGGTGCTGGTGGATGAGAGGCTGGACATGAGTCGGCAATGTGCATTTGCAGTCCAGAAAGCCAATAGCTGCGTCAAAAAAAGTGTGACCAGCAGGTCAAGGGAGGTGATCCTGTCCCTCTACTCTGCCCTTGTGATTCTCCATCTGGAGTGCTGTCTCCAGCTCTGAGGTCCTCAGAACAGGAAGGACATTGACCTATTGGAGCAAGTGCTGAGGAGGGCCATGAAGACAGTCAGAGGGCTGGAACTCCTATTCTATGAAAAAAAGGCTGAGGGAGCTGGGGTTGTTCACCCTGGAGAGGAAAAGGCTCTGGAGTGACCGTACTGTGGCCTCTCAATACCTAATGGTGGACTACAGGAAAGCCAGAGAGGGACTTTTGACAAGGGCAGGAAATGATAGGACAAGGGAGAATGGCTATAAACTGAAAGAAGGCAGGTTTAAATCAGATATTAGGATGAAATTCTTGTGGGGTTGGAAAGGCACTGGAACAGGTTGCCCAGAGAAGTTGTTGATGCCTTATCCCGGAAAATGTCCAAGGCCATGTTGGATGCGGCTCTGAGCAGCCTTGTCTAGTGGAAGGTGCCCATGGCAGGTGGTTTGGAGCAACATGATCTTTAAGGTTCCTTCCAATCCAAACCATTCTATGATTCTATAGTAATTACCAAAATTGCCAAGCACATAACCATTTTGAAAATCACAGTTTTAAACTTCAAGGATGACCTTCATTCCTCACAGGAAGTTAGTCATTACCAGGTTTATGAATTTGTGTTTAAAGTGCTCTCAAAACTGATGACTTTAAGATACTTCACTTACTCACCCTTGCTTGCATTCTGAAAGAAAGACAAACAAAAATGATTACCCTCAATCAGCAGTATCACTTCCAGCTCTCAGACTGCAGCAACAAACTGCACAATGGCAAGACTGCCATTTGATATAAATTGATATCATTACATCTACTTTAATGAAATACTGCTTTTGTACACCAGTCAGATTACTTGCTCTCCTTGCAAAGATTTAAGGTATCATGGCACATATCAATGTAGTGCTCTGTGCGATTACTGATACTGCATAGGAGACAATGAAGCTGAAAGGGCCAGTGTGATGATGACCCATCACTTCACAATCTGCTCTGTACATCATTCTCATTAATGCCCTGACTAACTTGCTCATGACACTCTGAAATGTTCTGCTGACTTTTTAAATTCAAAAATGCTATTTTATTAAATATTATAACTTCCCTGCTTTCAAGAGGTAAAAAGGGAGAGGAGAAAGAGAGAAAAAAATAGTGAGCACCAAAATGCTTCTGGACAAAGGGAGTTCAGATATACAATGATGAGTCACACATATGATTTGCAAACATAAACAACACATCTGTGCAATACATCATCAGCTAATAGCACAAATTTGGTGAAAATATTAAAATAGCTATTAAAAAGGGCTTTATAATAGAGAAGGACAGACATTACTTGAGAAAGCAATGATATCAGCATTAACATAATCTTTCCTGAGAATAAAGGTATCTCTTCAGAATGACCTCTAAGCAGAGTCAATTATTTGAAAGAGTTAATAATAATTTAGTGCTCTGAAGCACTAAAGTTTTGATGTAAAGACCACTATTACAGCATTTCATTATCAATGAATGCTGCCCTGACTAGAAGTATAGATTTCAGGATCTGCAGTTCGGTATAGCTTGAAGAATAAATTAAGAAGAACTTCGTACTAAAATCAGAGGAAAACCTGTAATTAGAACAGTCTTCGAACATACTTGTTTCACCCTCACTGCTATGACTACCATAAAAATCCATTATCATTGTCTTCCATATTCTTCCTTCCTAATATTTCCTATTAAAATGGATGTTTTGCCATCTTTCAAAGTTACTTTAAAACAAAAAAGTCATCAGAATGTTAACTCTTTATTTCCTTTTTTTTAAAAAATAAAGCTTAGACGTGGTGATATAGATATTTTTACCTTATTCACATAGGAGAGTAAGGTTAGATTATGAAAGGACAGAGAAGAAGGAGGAAAAGAGGAGAAGATAGGGAAGAAGGGAAAGAAGAAGAAGAGGGGGCAGAGAAGAAGGAAGAAGGGAAAGAGGACAAGAAGAAGGAGGATGAGAAGGAAGAAGGTATGGCATTGTACCTCCAAACCAGCATCTGACACTGTCTTAACAGGATAAATAACTACTTATAAAGCTTCATGGCTGCATAAGCCTACGTAAAACTAAAGATCATATTGGTGCAATTTAAGCCAGTTTAAAAGATTATTAGAAATAGTAAATCATAACATTCTAGTCACTTATCTCTTCTTGCAACAATACTGTAAGAAATGTCTCTACATACAGCCTTCATATTCTCCTTCAGACTACGAAATTTTCTTTGCTCTTCCTTGAGCAGCAACAGAAGGCAGGATGGAAAACACACAAGGGTGAGTTGATTGAATTAAACCCAGGAAAGATCATCTAGAAACCTGAGAGACAGTAACGACATTCCAAGAAACACTAAAAAAATGCAGAATAAATGCAAGGAACAGCACACTAGAATTTGGGCTTTCTGAGTAACATGATTTTTGCCAAAGAAATCCTGCCATTCTCATCTGCTAAGTGAAAGGCTCAATTTGCATATCAATTCCAATAATCCACAGAGGTTATCCTGAGCTTCAACAGCTCTGGGTGTTTCCTATAAACTGGCAGGGAAGGCTAACACAGATATCTCATTTAAGGACTTGTGTAACTGGACCTTGCAGTCTCTACTACTAAGCAGTGTCCCGGACACAAGAAACATGGAACACGTGAACCGCAGCTTCTAAGTTAGTAGTGCATAAAGGAAAGGGCAAGGAAACCAAAACAGAGACAGAGAAAAGAACTGGGTATAGTTCAGCAACCTAGTGAACAACACTAAAGAAGAAAGAGAGAGAAAAAAGTAATTTTAATTTCTGTTTCAATTTAGAGAATATGGAGTGTTTGTAGAGGAGGATGGTAGCAAAATAAAATTTTTCAGAGGGAGTGAAACAGAGCATCTTACTGCCTCATTTTTACCTGAACATGCCTGAACAGCTGTATTCTTGTACTTTGCTGAGCTCACCTCATCAGTCTTTGATCACTATAATTACTTTTAAAAATTTATATTCCAAATGGCTTTTACGTGTCTTCCTTGAGCACCACGTGATGTGAATGACACAAAAGTCAGCCAGGATCCATTTATTAATTGATGCAAAGAGATTAGATTCTAGATACTAAGCTTGTATAATGAGACTCTGTTTGTGCCCCAGAGAGTTTGTGAGCCTTATTGTTCTGCACTGGAAACAGAGCAGATACTTGATACTTACTTTTCTTTTTCCATGGCACTGACTACCAAAACCATAATAAATTACTGTTTATACTAATGTGCTTTTTGTATATCTTAATTTAAATTATATCTAATTTAAAATACAATTATTTTAAATTAGATATAATTTTAAATAGGATATCAAAATACTAAATACTGAAAAGAAAAAGCCATCTGCAGACAGTTCCTAATTCCACGGCTGTTTTATTTCTTCCAGGAAGAAAGATATTTGAGGATACTTTACCTATGTGTACAATTTCGGCCGCAAATTGGAAACTTTAAACCCTTTAAAAATTTGTTTTGTGACACTGCCTTGACTTAAAAAGGAAAGCTAGAATTTAAAAATATAGTCCACTGAGAACATTCTGAAGATATTAGGCAAAATATATGGGTAAACTTTTCCAGGAGTGTAAAATGCATGTTACTCCAAGTTTTCTATTTTTAAGATAAGGTAAAAACTAATCCCTGTCTCTCTGCTCACAGAGCTTTAGAAATTGAACCAGCACTGCAGGTAAATTCAGCAGAAACACCATGTCTGGAGGTGGCAAATCTGTTGAAATCACATATATGATTTCTTAATTATCCTTTTTTTACAGGATTTAATAGCATCTGACCTTATGAATTCTAATTTTTATTACATATTCATTAAGTGTCACAGCTGCCATTTAATAACAAGAATTTCCACAAGATTTCTCTTCTGATCAGCAAACTTTGGTGATTGAGGGATTCACCTCACAGCCGTCAACTTTTACTTTGATAAGACAGAAGCAGAACCAGTAAATCCAAAAGGATAGCAACAGAAGTAATGATTAAACTTTGTAGCCCAGGTAGATATGCTCTTGCAAAATGTGACATTTCCTTAGCTGTGGAGGAATATGGCATCTCCTTAGCTACTCTCTCTTAAGCCATTGTAGGAGTTCAAATGCCACTCATAAATATGTTAAAGTCATATTAATCCCTAATTAGATAGCAATAGAAATTTATTCAAATTCATCCAATTAAAAATGCACTGCTACTGTCTGATTGCTGATAGATGTTTTTCCAATATTCCGTGCCTTTGCCACAAAGTCCCCTAATTCAAACATTCTGTCTTCTTACAAGCCAGCAAAAAAAAAAAGGCATTTTAATTTTTTGATTAATGACTATTTTTAATTCTGACCACATTACTTATATGACAAGGAAGACCCAATAAGTAAATGCACAAAAACTGCAGGGATGGTGAGGGAGGATAGTAATTCCCTATTTTTTGGGAATTCAGGTTGGGATCAGGGCCACAATTTCTCTTTAGAATACTAGAAATACCAGTTTGACATCAAAGGAAATAAAAATTTGGAAGGTGAAAAACTCTATCAGCTTCAGGTCTGTTAGCCTATATGAAAATATGACAAAATAATTTCTCATTCCTATCAATGAACAGTATGACAAGACCAGAGTTTGGCTGAACAGCCAACAAAACTAATACAGTTTACAAAAAATCACCAAAACTAATTATCTAGTTTCTAAAATATCCTGTCCAGTTACCAAGGCAATATAGAAATGTAGCACAAGTGAGAGTTTTTTAGGAAACTTCTTGTAAAGGTAACTCAATCTTTGAATTCAGTATTTCTTTCTTACCTATAGTCTATTGGCTGAAAAAACATACAACATTAAGAACTGAAAGTACTTTTGAAATGCAGTCTAATAATATATTTTCTGCTTAAATATTTCATACTTTCAGCCAATAAAAGAACAAACAGCCACACTCTTAAGCTATTAAATGGAAAGAATTATCCAAATACAATGAATGTGAATATGAAGATTAACTTGTCATGGTGAGTAAAGTGAAAAATTCACTCCTGTACAAAGAAAGATAAGCTTTGGCCTGTGCAGCATGGATGACTACTATAAAAAGCCTCACAACACTGATGGTCTTTTTCAATGCTACTGGACCAAGAGCTCTGTGTTTCTATTTGTACACAAATCTAAAAATTCAGCAGTATTGAGAGACAGTAGTCAGAGTGATTATTGCTAACTTCTGAGTAGGTTCAACATATAGTTAGCAGGAATATTATAAAATGAACTCCATTTTTGGTGATATCATGCTAGCCCCATCACTGTTTAATTCATTTTATGTGTAACAATAAAACTATTATGACCTGGTGAAAATATGTAAAAAATGGCAGGGACTCAGCTGAAAAAAACCTGCAAAGATAATTTATTGTGGAGGAAAAAGGATAAAGATGCAGAGTAACAAAACTAGAACACCTTAAAATAACAGCATAAATGTTGCTGACATCATATTGTTGGGGTTTTTTGCTATTCTTGTGTTACTCTAGTTACTGCAAATAAATATTTATTGTGAGACACTGGATGTCCTGTAGACTTTTATGTAAAAATTTGTCCTTGGGAGGTACTTGAAGGTGTGAATGAAAAAGAGTGAAATTACGTTTTTAACAAAACTTCTCAGAATTAAGAAAATATGCCAGACTTGTGCCTATACTGTTGAGAGTGCCATTCTCTGGCACTGCAAATTACCTTTGCACATGTGGTAATTTCCATTACCCTCCAAAAGAGAGAAGCAACCTCCACATTGCCCACCAGGATTGATCCTAGGCCTGTGGTAATTCCCAGCCTGTATCTGGGAATTGCGGTGAAAAAGGCTGGGTGGCAAGGAAGCAAACATCTGCCAGCAATCACAGACAGCAGGAAAGCTTGTGCTTATGTAGTAACACCTTGAAGGTCCAGTTCAGTTATATAGAAATGGCTATATAGAGATTGCCCATACAACTTCAGAACATAAAAGCTTTCCCAAACCTCTCATTATTGCATCTTCTCCTCAACCAGCCTGCCCAGCTTGATTCACACTGGAGGATGAATATTGTGGTAGGACAGAGACGGTTTACTTATGAAACAGATGGAATGGTAAACTCCAATACTCCTCACTGTTTGGATATTTACAGAGAGAAAAACTTTCTGCCCAGGTAGCAATTTAACAGCCACAACTTTTTCCAAGAAGACAACTGAAAGTTGTGTGTAAGCAGATGATATTCCCATGCTGTTTTTCAGAAGTAAAATAATACAAAGGCTAGATCATGACTGGTTAATACATCAATCAAGGAGTATAACATGCAGAGAGAAAGAACTTGTATTGGGTGCACGAGGCTGCTGAACAAATATTTCTTGGACAAGACAGTTCTCTTTCTTTCCTGAATCTTTTGAGAATGTAAGTGACCCAAAACCCCAATACTGAAATGGGAATGGGGAACAAGAGTTTGCCTTCAGACAGAAGTAGAGCTTTTTGTCCTTTCACATTAATTCAATATGTCACTGATTTCTAACAACAATAATAAAAATGGAGTTGTGGTATGAGCATTAGTACCTCATGACCAGGCATAAACAAACTCTAGCCTGTGAAATACAAAGAAGGAACCCATGACACCTACACCTAGAAACTTGAAAAATGAGACTATTTCTTCTTTTCCTTTTTAATTACCTGCAGACAATATGCAATATTTTATATTTTGTAAATCATACAACAAGCATAAATTGTAAAAAAAAGCTCTTTTATGATGTCATACTTTTAAAACTTAAGAATTTTTTCTGATGATATTTATAAATATATTTCTACATATCAATATAAATTTCATAAATGTATAGATTTATATATATATTTCCAAAGTTCATGGAACTCCTTCAATTAAAAAATAACAGGCCTACACCCATTGTAGGCAGACAAGACTTTCTCTGAAAAAAGTCTGAAAGACTCATAAGCAAAACAACATCGCAAGCACTACCAGAAGACGACAGAAGGCTTTGTAATGTAGGCAAGAAAAAAGGTTTTATGAAACTTGAAAGAATTTACCTTGACAAGAAGTCTGTGAAAGAGAGACGTATTGGATATCCATGTCGTATAATTTTGACCATGTCTAGGACACCAATATACTGCAGTTGAGCAGACACATAAAAATTATCAAAATTATCTGGCAACTTGGAGTTATTAGGCTTTATACAATGAACAGAATGTGGTGTGCAATTCTGCAGCTTCCCAATAATATCTGCAAGTGAATTCTGGGAAAAAAACAAACAAACAATTATCAATCATTCTTATGCAGCAAAGACAATTGTTCAACACATATGCTCTTCCTAACTTTTTTAACATAATTTTCTCAAAAGGGTTCACCAGGTCATGCAAGTGGCTTTCTCAAACATAAGGTTTTTCCTTCTTCCATTGCAATCTGCACAGGGTAATCCTGCCTTTAAAATGTCTGGAGATTTTTTTGCAAATTTCTGTCCATAAGATGTTCACTGACCCTGAGCTGTATTGCCACAGTGGTTGGGCCCCCTCGTTCCAGTCTCTGAAGAAATGACGATGTTCCTTTCTTTTTCAACAGCTGTGGAAAAGAAAAGCACACACGCAACAATTTTATCTCAAGATGGGCAGTACACCTTTATTATCACTGTTGCAATTTACTAACGAAGACAAAAATTTATACAAACACTATGCCATAGACAAGGATTGAGTTTCAGAAAGAAATGGGAAAGTGGATAAATATCCTCAGGTATTTGCAGAGCCATGACTGGTGAGTAAGTTTTGATTTCAAAAGCAGCTACACACATTATAAAGATAATATACCTTTTACAAATAACTGGGCAAATCAATATGCCTGGGAACTCTATTGCAGAAGCAGCACTTGTGCAGTTAGTATCCCATAGAGCCTGCCTAGAAGTAGCATAATTCTGTAACTCTGTAAGAAGGTGCCTTATGCCTTTGGCATATGTTTAAGTCAGTAAATACAAGAGTACAGATCATTTAAAAAAAACCTTGACAGAAAAACAATAATATAAATATTTTTAAAAACTCTTCTCATTTCTTTTTGCACATGTGAACAGTTAAACTTTTCTTTTTTTAACACATTTTCAACAATTAGAGACATAAATTATCAGTAACTTCCTATCTCATTAGAACCACTGTTACCCCATACATCAGAATTGGGAGTGGAGAATTAATTTATTTTTCACTGCTCTACTTCCCATCTTTGAGACTAAAATTGCAATAATCATACTAAAAGTGGTCCCAGAATTTAGGGACTTTTTGTTAAACTTCCTACAGAAAGGCTGGCAAAATTATTGAATTCCAGGATTTGGCAAAGCTGTGAGATTTAAACCTCCATATCAATGACAGCCTTTTTACCTCTGACTTTTCCACTGCCTTTCTGCAGTCCACTTACCCCATAAAAATCCCTTTCTATTGAGTCAGCATGTTCTGGCCTACTCCTTTTCCAAGTTTTATCAAAAAAGCGTACATCTTCGCAGCTTGGCCCACTCAAGCCAAATGCCATTAAAAATATTGTAGTGCAAGCAATTTTCTACTCACCATGCTAAACTTTGGAGCTCTTTTTTATTTCACTTACTAGGATGCAATAAGATTTTAAAGGCAAATTCACCCTCAACATCAAAACTAAGAAGTAAAAGAGATCTGCTTGTTCCAGTTTTCCGCTACTAGAACCACTAGCATGCCAATGACACTTTTCAGTTAAAGTTTACAAAGTGACTGAAGAATATGACCAAAATAAAATTTTCTCCAGCTTATGGATAATGCTGGCACCCCTTCCTCTCAATATTTAAATCAATAGTCCAAGATTGTTTCCTGACTTACACGGAGATCCAGGAACAATGCTTTAGATGATAAAATTCCTGCTTGATCTCCCATGTTACATATGACTTCCCACAGGAAAGAAATATTTGTTTCAGAAAGAGAGAAAACAAAAGAAAAAGGCAAAGACAAAAAATTAATTTAATTAAAACTCTCCAAACTTGGTCATTTACAATCTTCAGCTATGGGCTAAGGAAAAATGCTATATCACGAAAACTGTACCTCTCTATTACCCTCTAAAACACAGCTATACATTGGAATATCTTGTACCTCTAATCTACAGAAAAAATATAACACATATATGTAATTTTGTAATCTCTGTTAAGAAGCTAAAATGTCCTCCAAAAAATCTCTAAAGACTTCTGCTCTATAAACTCTGAAACATACCAATTCTTCCAAAGCAAGTCAGGGGAAGACAACAGAGACAAAATATACACCAGGAAAAGATTAGAGAAAAACAAGGGAGCAAGAGCTGATGTGAGCAAGAGTTGTGAGAGTGTCAATGAAGATATATTTTATTTGAAAAGGGGAAATTATCTTTGTGAGTCACAGAGGCTTCAGCTGGCATCCCCAAATTCCTATGACGCCTTATGTGCCCCAGACTTCTGGCCAGCTAACAGATCTGCTCATGTCCGTCCTAGAATGGATGCATTGTTGTCTTGCATCCTACCATGCTAGTGTTAGTTCAAAGAGGTAAACTATCCTTATTTGTGCCAGCATACTCAGCATCAAGAAAAGAGTCATTTGTGGAAAGGTAAACAGATACATGGGCATACATAGAGACATTTATAATTACATAACCTAGCAATTAGCTAGGATTGCAGTGACAAGATGAACGAGGAGGAGACTCACAACAAACTCCTATTTGACTTTAACTTTCTCTTCTTCCCTTCCCTGGATACGGTGGAGTCTAGATGACTGCCCATACACAGCACCATGTGTACCTTCCATTTTATGTTTCTCACTGCCTACAGTGTGATGTACGTTGTGACTCAAATTTCAGACATAGAAGGAATGTCAGTGTCAGGTTGATAATTTTTGCCTTAATGTCCCTCCTTCTCCCCTTCTTCTTTTCTATCTTTTTCCTTCTCTTTGTTGCCTTTAACCTCTGGATAAACTCCAATAAAAACGCAGTGGTTATGATTTTCCAACATACAATAATTTTAATTCTAAGCTGATAAGGAAAAGCCTCTTACATTGCATTTTTAATTACAGTGATAAAATAACAAACCCAACATTATTTCAGTCCATCACAGCGGATTTTCAAGGCTATATTGAAAAGGGGAAGAAATTATTTGGGACAGCACAGTTACAGCTGTGGGCTTGATCCAGAACAGAATTTAAGCACTTACCTACTTCCAGCTCCTGCATTGAGTGCCTATCCCAAAAAAACAAGTGTTGCTTTTTGCTGCTGGAACAACTTAGATTGCTAAAGTTCTGCTCCAGTCCCACAGGGCAGCACAGTACCTTGCTCAAATTAGGCCATATCGACAAAGTGCTGTCTCACCTGCACAGCTCTTCTCAAAGCCTGTGTTTCAGAAGCCAAGCCATCCTCATCTTTGTGGACAGATGAAGGATGAATTTCTTCCCACCTTCCAAATAATGCCTAAAGGTTTACAGCATTCTCACTGAATCTGAAATTTCTGACTTCATGTATCATGCTTCCCAAAGGAATTGAATATGTCTTCTGTCTCTCAAGAGCATAAGTACAGGTTAAAAGTTATTCTGGACATGCCAAAAGCAGCATAATTTCAGTGCAGTGTTTTGCCCTGGTTTGATTAGGCTTCTAACTTAGATGTGCTTTTCATCCTTCCTCTCATGCATGGGACTAGGATTTTTTTCACACCCTTAGGAAGCTTCCTCTAGGAAGCTGTTACTACAGTGGAAAGGCACCTAAGGGCACCTTGTAATGCCTCAGCTGTTTGCTAAATATAGCCTTAAACCAACACCATTCACTTCAACTTAAATTTTTCCACTGAGATTACTGACAAGAACAGTAGTCAGGAATTATGTTGCTATCAGCAGAGGGACTATAAGGAAAGTCCCATTGCTATTCTATGGATATACAAAGCTTTCTACAAGGACACATGAGAGCAGGCTCCTTAATCCCATGACAGAATCAATTTTATGCAGCTGTAAACCAAAAATAGAGTTGTAAGATTCAAGAAGCCTGGTGAGGCAGCTGATGTATTGTGAGAAGTGCGTGCTTCTTTTCTAGAAGGATGAATTCCAAAGCTCTGTCATGAATTAACTCAGTAAATCACATTATTTGTCTTTAAGAGAGATGTTCCATGTGACATGAACAATTAATTTGCTGATAATATTCAAAGTTTCTCTCCTGCTCCTCTCTTTTTTTTGTTTTTTTTTTTTGTGGTTTGTTGGTGTTTGGGTTTTTCTTTTAACTTTTCTGTCTGACTTAGCAGGAAAAGAGACAAGTTCAGAAATGGGGAGAGTTTGATTTGACTTCAAATTGACTGGGAAAATTTACATATAAGAGACTATTTAAAATAACAATATAAGAGACTATTTAAAATAACAATGTCGGCCAAAATTTACATTTTGATCTTCATACAAAACCACACAAAACTGTATTTAGCAAACCAGAAATCTTTTCATGTTGACATAATAAGGACATTAAGATTTTATTTTTGTACTTTCTGTGTCTTAATTTACTGAACTATTCATCATAAAGTCAGTCAATGAGACAAAATAAAGAAGTGTTCCTATACAGCCAAAAATTAGTAAGATTGCATTCGTTGCTAATAAGCCCTGGAACCAAGAAATCATGGAATAATTCAGGCTTTAAGGACCTCATCATCTTGTCTGACCTTCTGCTCAAAGAGCCCAGGAAAGAGATTCTTGAACCAGAATTATTAGTGTTTGTAAATTAGAACCGTTTCTCACTTTTGCTGCTTTAGTGTTGATACTAAGTACTAAATTATTTTAATAGCTTAATGACTACAGAGAATGAAGCAGAGAACAAGATGATCTCAGAAATGACAAAACAACAGAAAAATCTTCAAGGAGCGAAGTGCAGAAAGAACCCTAAGTTCCTACCTTGCTGAGTTCAATATACTTCTTTGCTTCTCCACTTGCACAGGTTACAGATGTTTTTCTACTGAGCAAAGCTGCTTTACATCCTTTGATTTTAAGGGAATGATATGGAGGAACAAGTGATCCAGTTTGTGTCAGTTTGGACTGGAACAATTGATTGATGACCACATTTTCACTAGCTGTAAATTAAAAAAGAAAGAAATGCATGAAGATAAAATACAAGTTAGAAAATTATATATATTGTACTTGTCAGTAAAAAGACATACAGTAGGAGAGAATTAAATATGTAAACCTAAAACAAATGGACAAATCAAAAAATGAGCATTACCAAAGTTATCAAAGAACATTCACTATCTGAAAATAGTAACACTTTTTGTAACATATTCAGGTCCTGTGCTGAACAAATAGAGAGCATAAACCAAAACCTTTCAGACTGATCTGTCTAAACTTAATTACTTATGGAATCATCACCTCTGAATTTTGTTCCATTACAGATTCCCAATTTATCCATCTATTAAAGCAATGTAAGAGACGAGTTCTGCACAATTTCCTAACATGTAATATTTAGAAACAATCAAGGTACTTGACAGAAATAAATTATAGACACTCACTGCACTAAAGAATTATATATACACAAAATATGAGAAGGGATTTAAAGAAAAGGCAGTGTGAAGGACAGAACTGTAGAAAATTGGGTTTCTCTACATCAAGACCACACTTAAAAACATTTACAGAAAAAAGACGATGCTGTACGTATGTATTATTATTTGTACAAAATAAATACACTTCCAAGAGGTGCTTTTAAACAAATATACAAAAATATATGAATTTTAAGACAGATAGTATACTTTACCCTAATTTCAGTCTAATTATCCTTTATGAGTTCATGGTCACAGGGTTTTTAAGATGAACATGATAATTACACGCTGCTTGTACTGCCACAGCACCAAAAAGTGTTAAGAACTCGTGTGATACATCCTTAACCATGCTGAATTCTCGTTACACTTTTTTTTAAGAACTAGCAAGCTGACATTATGATCACACTCATCATATGAATAAACAAACAAAAAACACAGAAAGATGAATGGAATAAGCATCATAAATAATAGTTTAGCATAGCATGCAAAAATCCTCAGTTTGCTCTTTAACAGCTGTTTAAAAGTGTCTTACTATACGCTTAAGTGCAATAGATTTGTTTCCCTTTTTCTGTGGAGATTACTATTCCTTACTCAACAAAAACATTAAAAATTACGAGGAAGACATTGAAGCAGATAATTGAAATGGTTTCAGCACAATCAGTGGGCATCAATACCCAAATGTTTAAAATGTAATAAGTAGGATTAAGAAAGGCATAGAAATTACATCTTTCAAATTAAAACACATACATCCTATGTCAATAGTCTCTTCTGATAATTTTCAGGCAGGTATGTTCCACATTCTTACATATATATACAAATTACTTTAATGTTATTTTAGTTAAAAGTTTTGTTTGAGGAAATGAAATTCAACGAGAATCAAAGGAAGCATGCACTTAAGTTATACACCTACGCAACCTATGAAACTGATTCTTAAGGAAATCTGTCACTGACAAGCAACAGGCTTTAAGCCTAAGTCACTTTAAAAAGAAGGAACTTAGCCTTTAAATGACTTACATGTTTGTAAATATTGTGCTCAGAATTTTTCCATTACTTATAATTGTTATTATTATGACTCCTTAGTTATACATATTAAACTTTTTATATCCAATCCAATCCTCCATTCTTGCCTTTTAACAGTTGCATATCCGATTACACAAAACAGCAATGAAAGTGCAAAAAGGGACTACATGAGAGAATGGAAGAATGCTCTCTTGTCGAACATACTGGAAGGTGTCACACCTTCTTTGACTCTTTGGCAGATTATCATGTATATTCCAAGTAGTGAGAACTGTAATACCTCTAAAACTACAATCAATAGGCTTATATTCAAGATAATTTCTTTCATTTCTTTCTTCATTGTGAATCTACACTTTTTGCGTTTAAAATGCATAAATTATTTTATTAGGGAGCTTGGCTAATTTTACAGTAAAAGTCCTAAAATGCAATACATTTTAACAGCAGGCCACTATTTCTAAGGAAAGAAATATAAGTATATAATATATTAAGCGAAAGACACTACAGTGGTTGGTGAGGAGACAAATGACACCTCAGGTGCACTGGCATTTCCCTGAGGAAAATGTTTTGTTTTTCTTCTCCAGAAAGGAGAAATTATATAGGTTTTCATTAATCTAATTATGAATCCTTAATTATGATTAACTAATTAATTAATTGGTTGCATGATTATTATTAGGCATAATTACACAATATGCACACCAAAAGGCATTTGATTTTGCATTTCAATGGACATTTATATCTATTCACTGAAAAAGTAAGAACGCCCACAAGTTACTGCTTTTAGAAGGGTACTCAAGCAGTGGAGCACATCCCACTGCAGCCTCTACGATTTTGGTAGCCTAATTTCCTTCCCCTATTTTCTGACTTTTATTTTTGCTTTAGTTCATACTCATTGTCTTCTGTAAGACATTATAACCTATCATACTACACCTTCTTGTTCTTTACATCACATCACATGATAAAGATGCTTTCTGTTCATGGATCTAAAAGCTTTTAAATTAGAGCAAATTTCGAATAATACTGTACATACGTACTTCATAAAGATGAGGGTGACTTTTTTTTTACTGGAAATAAAATATATATAAATGTCTCTTAAAACTAAAATGAAAATTAAAATCAAGTCATAATATCTTGATTTGTAACAACAGTAACCACAAAAGCATTTACTTACTTTTCATTAAAAATATGAGATTTTGTGAAAGGGAATCTTTATTTTTTTCTATCGCACCAGCAATTTCATATGTAACCTATAATAAAATATTGTGACATCATTAGTAATGACCAATGCATCTTTTAAAAATCTTACAGCAGTAGAAACGAAGCTATAGTTTTTTCCACTCAACAGTTAAAGGCTGGCACCAGGTAGTATGTTTTGGCATCTTCTAAGTGCCAACAATGCTGACCAGAAGAACTGGTTGTTGAACATTGTGCCTCTGCAACTATATGGAAATTTCATCGGACAGATTTTAAAACATTTCCACAATGCAAGACTTTGAATCAAATATGTACCGTAAAGCAGGAGACAGTGACCTAAACATCGCTTTCCCTGTAGGATGAGCAAGTCACTCTCAGATCACAGATCTCCTTGTCAATGGGAAACTGTCCCCACTAACTATGACGAAGCAATCTGAGTCCCAGCTCACACTCAGGGCAAGTTCCAACCATTGGTATGTCCTTTGGAGGTAAGTTCAATCTATAGGTTATGCACAAATCCCATTTATGTTTCTAACAACTACGCCCATAAGGATTTTGGGTCACCTCAGTTACCTGATGTCATGATTTCAAGAACAGACAGTTGGATTGTCCCTGCATCTGTCATCTGACTGCAGATAAATTCTAACACATATGGTAGGCACTCTAAAAACTGAGCAAAATCCGAGTTCTAGCCAGAGGTCCTGAGGGTACATCCAAAATGAAGAAACACAACCTTTTAATACTCTCTTTTAATACTGAGCCCATCCCTGAAGACATTGTATAGAAAAAGAGCACTAATACAAGAAAGCACTTGATTTTTTGGTTTTTTTTTTAAAGTTTGTATGGGGATGGAAGAAAAACAACTAGTTAATTTACAGACTTTAGATACAAGAAGCTCTGGCTTAAACAGTAGTAGAACCCAAAGGGAATTTTTAAGTTAAAAAGAAAGAAAATTATAGATTTCACTACTTGAGTAATTAGGAAGGTATTAATAGGAACTTAGAATACAGTTGGGTTTTATTTACCTTGGGACTATGTTTCTATCTAAAGCCTTCTTTAATTTTTTGTATTAGATCTATATCCTAAACCCCTTATGTGTTTGGGGAAATTTTATCCTTGTACATTTAATAAAGCTGTAAATATATAATTAAGATTAGTAACACGAATCAGTGCATTAATTTTCCATTGGGTCATTTGACGATTATGCAATGCTATCTTGCTCACAAAAGAAATTACATGACTTGGAAATGCATAATCTGTTAGAGTGAGTAATTGTCAAATGATGTAATTACCATGGCATCTGACATGAACAAGGTATAACAAGAGAATTATGGTTCTTTTCCATGACAGATGCAATGCTATGTATTTTCTAATTGCATTTCCTAAGAACGTACAACATAGTTAGCAAACTATTAGAATACTTTAAGTATACTATTAAATGCTTTTAGTGTACTCAACATAAATGTTGTACCATATTGGCCCATAAAAGGTAATTAACAAACTTATATGACAAATCCATAATGCCAGTTCCTAATTGAGTGTCTTGGGCTTTGACTAAATTAGAAGAAGAGAATTAGTATTTGTGGGAAGAGTAGGTAAGTATAGCAGTGGGAGATACTATATTATGATTAAGTGCCTAGATTGAAACTGGGAAAAGTTTCAGTATTGATGTTGGTGTAATACATCACAAACATCTAGAACTATATTCATAAGACATATCTCAAATCACATAAAACAGATAAAAGTTAGGAGGATTCCCTTTTATGAAGAAATTGCTAACGCTCTTAACAATTTTCCCATAGACTTGGTAAATTAATTCACTGCCTAAAGACATGAAAACTGACTCAATGAAACGACACTCTAGGGTTCCGTAGTCATTACCAGTCCCACAAAATAGAAAAAGAAGTAAGTCCTCTCCTAGCTGCCAATTTTGTTGATTTAATATTGCCCCCCTCAGAGATGCCAAACTATATGCCACTTAAAGCTCATCTATTTCCCTCGGTTTTCTTCCATTGTGTTTCTAAAATAAACCTGGCCCAAACTCTGCAATGGCTGGCACTCAAGCACAGTGGATAGTTATTCTGGGGAGACAAAAACCAAGGAAATATTGTATGCTTTAGGCAGGAAATGTGCACTCATTTAGATCATGGGTCCAGTGTTATAAAATACTAAATACTAAAATACTCCTTATTGTCACTTCTATTTATTGCAGTTGTTTGCTTTATCTTGCTTTACATGATGAACTTTTTAGGGTAGACAGTATGCAAACCTATGTGTCTGTGTTAGCCAAAGGATACAAGACCTTTATATAGCATCTCAATAGCTGTACCATTTTTATTTTTTAAAAAAGTGTGCTGTTCCACACTACATTTTATTTCACTATAAGAGATTAAAACAAGAAAGGGGTTGGATTTGCCTTCCTTCTAAATTTAAATTCATAAAGGAAGAGAGCTTAACATAAGTCGTAATGGGTATGGCCAGATATTCATCTAGTCCTGAATATTTAGGGAAAACTACTGAGAAGTATTTGCACTCTGCCAGCCACCAGTTCCCTACAAAGCTTTCAGGGCTCTGCGCATGAAGGAGCTCTTCTTCTGCAGGCTCTATCTCACCTTATTGTTCAGGATCTCCTGACTCGCATTTCCTCCTCATATTGCTGTTTCCAGAACTCATTAACATTTCTGGCATCTTTTAAGATTCTGTGTCAAGGAGTTCCACTAAGTATGAGAAAAACCCCTTAATTTTATTTGTTTTGAAACTGTTTTCTGGTCGTTTAAGTTAGCATAGCTGGTTTTAATACCATGAGAACTACCAGATACAAGTAAGAGGTAAAAAAACCCAGAAAACAGGAGACTCACCAGATATGCACAGAGCTGACTTTGGGAACTGCATATTCCTCTTATCTTTTTACATATTCTTGCCTCTTTGATTCATTAATTATCTTCATGCCAGAAAATCAGAAGACTGTACATATTTTCTTCTGAACTAAAGTATCTTCTCTCATAACATCTGACTTGCTTAAAGGATTTTCTCCAAGTTTATTGGATAGCCCAATATACTTTATCAACAGGACCACCTTTCCACATAGTTTTCATCAATTCCTTAAAATACTCTCTTTTTTTGATAAATAATTTTAATATCTTGTGATAGGCCAAAAAAGCTCATGGTTAATGTCAGATTTGGCAGGAACCCTAAAACAAGCTAGGAAAATGCCACCTGGAATATTAATAACAATTTGGCTGCATTCACAGTTAAAAAGGAAAATTTTACTATTTTAATAGCAAAATGTAACTCAGAAATTCACAGTTTTGCCTGTGTTGTAAATTTTGCTTAATAATAAAATAATTAGATTATGTAGTAAAAGAGAAATTTTTGAGAACATGTCCAAGGACAATTTAGTGCACAGCGAAACACTTGTAGCTGCTAATTTTCTGCCGGTACTTGAATGTGAGTGATATGCTTGCGTGTGCCATTTTTTAAGGATCACTGGGTTTATCAACCTCCCAAAACAAGCCTTGTTAACCAATGAGTGAGCTAAGTAATCTTATAGTCTGTCCAGTCTTATTCTAACACTGTGATAGAATATAATTTTGAAAGAAAGAAGTATTTAGGAACAAAATAGAAGGGGGGGGGTGTTTTATAGTAAGTGAAAATCCCAAATCAAGACTACTTAAAGAAAGAAAGAGAGAGAGAAAGGGAGAAAAAGCACGACTGTCTTGCCTGCGTGAAAACCAGAATCTATGTCAAGTAGCCTTTATAGGCCTTGGTACAGCTTAGACTAGATTGATTTGATTGTTGTGTCTGGAGATTCAGCCTGGGGAAAAAATAGAGAAAATGAAAGCATCCTTATTGATTAATCCATCTCCTTTTGTCTTTTGATTTAGAGGTTCAGTTTCAGAGTCTGCCAGGGATATATAAGGCATTTCAGAAACGACTGCCTTGGTGAAGGTGAGCTGACAGCTGAGAGGTATTTTTGATATGCATGTAGCTGAGAAATGAACGACATTGATCTGCACTTAAAGGAACATTATGTGCACTGGTTTATAGAGCAAAGAAGTTGATCTTTAGGTCTGGTGGGTTTATTACAGTACGATAAGTCAAAACAGTGGCAAGGCAAACAGCGACAAGGGTCTTATCTAATTTGTAAATTCAAGTTTAATTTAAACAGCAGAAAGCTTAAATTATGATATTGTATTATTCAGATCACATGAAGAGTGGGGCAAATAGCTCATTATCTCAAATACTGGTATGTTAAATACCACTATTAGGTAAAGCTGTGTCTCTTGGCACTGTGCTGAGACAATGTATTTCTGATTTACTTATTGATATGTTAATTCTTCCATAAAATTTAAAAAAATAAAGAACTTCGAGTCCTCGAGGAAGTTCAATGATGGAAATGTTATTCTTCAAAAATTGTGGCTATCGATATGCCTGACAGTTCAAAGATATAATTCCTTAAATGAGAACCCACAAAGTAAATAATAATGTTAGCAATAAATGATCCTAGAAACTCGGTATTACAGATTCTTAGGATAGTTTCAGCTGATGGTGAGATGCACCCATAAAACACTTTGCTACCTCAAGGCAAGCTTGGAAGGTGTAGCGTGTGCCTCTTCCCCCACAGACAGTCTCTGTGAGAAGCATCTCACGATCCCCACATTCATATCAGGCATCAGAAACAAAGCAATGCCCCAGATGAGCAGAATTTTTCTGGAAAAAATCAGACTGCCAATGTTCAGAGAAATGTGTTAAACAACCTTCAGATAAAACCTTTCACTAGGATAATTTTTTTTTTTTTTGTCATATAACCCCTAAATCATTCTCTTCTACCTTCTGCCTGAACAAAACAGGTAAGTTTTTTGTCTTACAGCACTCAGACACCAGGACATTAAACAGCTCTTAGAAAAGACTCATAATGTGTCAAGGCATTGTAGGATTCTGTTCAGCTGTAAAATTAAAACTGTGAGATAAAGTAAAATGCTTGATATGATAAAGTACTGATGCTCACAGTGGCCTTTGCTAAGCACGTGTTCATGTGTGTTCACAAGCAATATATCATACTGCCCATGCAGAAAAAGACAGATTTAATCTTGTTCAGGCATAATAGCAAAATTGAAGAGAAATGAGGCAAAATTCATTTTCTCTGTTCCACTGGATCATTCTGTCACATTTTTGTAAAACAATATTCACTCTCAGATTCCACTAAAATATCTGCCCCCTGTGCTGATTTCTTCCACATGAAGAAGTTAACTTGTGCATATCGTTCCTCTTTCTTCCCTCCAAAACAGACAAGAAAATAAGAAAAAATCCAGGGTTTCTCAGAATGATATCATACACGGACACATTCTTGAAGTATCGATTCTGCCAGAAAATTAAGTATGGATTCCAAATTATTTGGATTTATTTTCCCCCTTACATGTTACTTTGATCCTCATGTGTGTTCTTTGTCACACTTCAACCTCGTGCTTTCTTTGTTTTACTTCTGACCCATTCTCTCTTTTTCTCTCAGTACTGCTTTTTCTGGGACAGTCTAAGGCTCATTATGCTTGGATCAATAATACTGCACATTTAGTCTTAGGAAAAGTTGCTGAGCATGAAACCTAAGGGAATGGGCAATACCTCCCAGTTCATGTCACAATCAATCAAAAAGACTTGATAGTGGAAGAAAAAATAGTTTTTCTATGAGTATCCTGACACAAAATTTCAGAAAATATGAACATGTTAGAGGTCTTTAAATCTGCATGGACACATCACGTATCAGCTGTAATTATTTCATAATATAAAGCTAGATATACCACTTTTGTTCACAAAAAGTTGTTTGTCAGTCTCAATTAAATACACAAAAGTAGGTCTTACCAGTGAGGAAGTATTTTTAACAACTGCATTTTGCAGTTTAACCAAACTTCTGACTTGCTAAAATAGCTACTGCAAGTGTCTGAGTAAAGAAATGAACCTAATTCATTCGGGACTTTGACCTATATCCATACACTACTGATGAAAAGAAGCCCAAATTACAAGGGTCATAAGAGGTTCATACCAGGGCCAACACAGAATATTAGCTTTTTCTTTTTCTAGATGACTCAGAGTAGCTTTTAAACATTGGCTGTGAAGTACATTGCAGTTACAACTTCTGTTACCTAGAGAAATCAGGATGTCTGCCTCCACGTTCTAACACAGAGCCTGCTCCATTCAGTGTGACTTCCTCCTCAACTGCCAGCCTAGACACATCACCTGAACATAAATGATTAATGCTAGAAGTGAAGACTTTCATGTTTGATTTCCTGTCACAATTTACTGGTAATTCTTTCTCTACCCTCTGGGTCTGATTCATCTTTCAGTTATACTCATGTAAATACGGAGAAGCTTTACCAAGTTAAAGGAGTAAAAATCAGTGAAAAATTGTGGTAAGTGAGAATAAAATTAAGGCCCATTGTTTTAAATTTGGAGATCTCTGAAGGCAACGATGAAGGGTAAGATTGCTTTATACTTCACTTACATTAGACCCATTTAATTGATATCAGACTATAAAAATGGGTCTCAAAACCTGCCAAACTATATTGATACTTTATATATGAAATTCTTATTTCTGAGTGCCAATAAATCCTGATAGATTTAAAAGCCTCATCCTATAACAATTTTCATAAAGCATATATCAGCAATGTCTTCTATAAAAAGCTACTAAATGTAGTAATAGCGCGATCTAAAGAAAAGCACTAGCAGTTTTACAATCTGAGTTTTTCATATTCAGGTTCTCAACATTTGAAGACATACTAGTCTCAGAATAAACTCAATTTGTGTCATTTGGTACAGTCACACTATCATCAAAGTTTATATAAACACATATCATGAAACACTGGAAATTTCAATCTATGATAGCTAGAAAACAGTCCCATAAGATACCAAAAATACAAGTGTCTTTAAGGAGTTAGCTCAACTACTATTAAAGCAAGGAGAGTTAAGCAGTTGCAAGAGGACTTTTCTGTTTTGGCAGGGCGAAGCATTTTACTGTCGTAAGGATGCAAGGAACAACCTGACTGGAGTAGTTCCTTGGCCAATGTAAATCAAAGGATCTCCAATGACTTCAAAAGAATGTGTGGATTTACATTACTTGGAGAGCTGTCTATTTGGTCATGCTTTTAGATTAAATGTCATTACTATTATTAGGAAAAGGTCAAACCAAGTGTCTATGTTATAAAACAAAAATCTAAACAACCATGCAAGGCTAAAATGCATGTTAATGAAAAGTGTCCTCTTCACCACTCACAGTTTAACTTTCAGAACTAGGCACCTGAAATAGTGGTCTTAACAAATCTTCTGAATGCTTCTTCAGAGAATAACACAAACATTTCTTTCATTTTGAAGAAATGTGCTCATTATTCTGGTTGCTGCTTCCATGTCAAGTTTTGGGGTGTGGAACCTTTTTGAGCTCTTATGATAAATTTGTATAAACAGAACGGCATTAAAAATACTTATGTAACAAGTATAAAAGAAGTTTCCAAATTATATTAGACATCTGAAATTCATGGTCAGTTCTTTATTCCATCACTTGAAGTCCTAGTATGTTTCACAAAATCTTGGTTGTACTGTTATCTAACCACTGTGCGCCCAAATTCCTACTGACAAGTCCCAATAGTGGAGGTATTCAAACCACTTCACTTTGGCAAATAATTTGATTCTAAGTAGAAGGCCTTGTGATGAAAGGAGAACCTACAGGGAGTTATTCAGAGTATTTGGGTTAGGAACTTTAGAACTACTCAAATAGTCCTTTCCATAATGACCACATTTCTATCATTGGGCAGGAACAAATTTGCTTGCGTCAAAACACAACTCAAGACTTCCAGCAGCTTCCTTTCCAAATGGGGAGCCACAAATAGATCTGTCCCTATTTATACCGCTGTCAGATTATCTAAAAAAAATTACTATCCCTTTAAACACATATCTAACTTGCTTGCTTTGTGTTGTTGGTGGTTGTGGGGACAATAAGAAAATGAAGTATTGGAAAGGAAAGGGAAAGAAGCCTATTTAAAAGAATTGATTACACTTTTCCTGTGAACACTGCAGGGAGGTGAATAAAAAATATTAATCTAATTTTACAGTCATACTGAAAGACATTTAGCATGCTCCGGGTTTTTGTAGGAAAAAAAAATATTACGACTACTAACAAAAAAAAGTAGCGGCTTTGTTTTTGATTTTTTTACCAGATTCATGCTGGTAACCCAGGTATCTACATATACAGCAGAGGAGCTACAAGGAACTTGTACTGTTCTGGAACCACATCTGTATGCAAAGTGAAGCCAACTAAATGGCATTAAACATTTATTCTGAGGGATCCGCATTACCCCCTTCTACATGAAATGCTTACAATGAAGACAAAATTTAGGAGCCAGAACTGGGTAGCCCATATCCTGCACTCTGTGATGTAAGCTACACATTTTATACACTAGATATGGCATTGAGTTTCTAAGTTGTCCTCTGAAAATTTATCACTTGATAGTGAAATTCTATTTATAGCCATGAGCTGGAGAAGCCATATAAAATTTTGTTTTGTTTACTTTTTCATTAACTGCATGTAAATGATATTCAAACAACTTACCCTCCCAGCATAATGCATAATGGTGAAGGTGGAGCCCAGATCCTTTGGGGCAAGGTTGCCATTTCCATCTTTTGTGGAGGAATAGACTGTATTTGTGTCTGATGTATCTAGGTAAGACTGAATGCGTTTAGAAAGACTCTGTTCCACTGACCAAACAGACTGGCTTTCTTCGTCCAGCATTGACAAAAAGCCTGATGGTTTCTGAAATGAAAAATAGATTTTTCTCATTTTATACAGGAGAAATAGAATTTCAGTTGTTCCTTGTAGAGTAACACAGCTTGCAATTTAGTAAACAGAAATATATTTCAGCTCAAAGAAAAAGAGAAAATAATAAAATATTTGGTGAGTGTTCAACACTGGTTCTTCCTGCTGTAGGGAACAGTATTTTAGTTGCCAAAAATGGTCACTATTGACGATCTTTTAGAAACTGATTGTGTTACTTGCTTCTTTGAAGTTGTCCCCCAGAAACTAGCTTCAGGCACTAAAGAAACTGCCAGGCTCAGGACAGCGCCTCGTCAGTCCTACAGCAGCACAGCTGCCAAGCCACAATACACAGATGCTACACAAGAATCGGTATGGGCAGGGAGATTCTGCTGCATCTTCCTCAGCCCTGGACTGTTAGAAACCTCTGTGAGCCACTGATCTATGGCCTCTTTGACCCACAACCTTGTCTGAAGACTCATAAATTGGAAAATGCAAGCAAAAGTTTGTATTAGCCATGACATGCACAGACTGTGGGTAAATATACACAGTGTAAAATGGATCTGGAAACTACCTGAAAGAAAAAATCCAAGGCTGCAGTATGGTTACCAGGAGAATACATCGTTTCCATGGCAACTCCCTCTTGTACACATTCTGCTTGCTCTTGTAGGAAAAGCACTTCATTGATGTACTGGTGTATCTTCTCATTGGTCATGTTGACACACAGCTATTGTAAAATGAAGAAAAAAATCAGTATTAGATGTTTACTGGTTAATTCATCAACGCAGGTTTTACTGCATGTCTAATATTGAATTTGAAGAAATGTCAACCCACAATATGTTATCTCTTGGTAGACCACAGATTTAGGAAGACCCTAGGGAAATTTAGATTTTAACAGCTATTACTATTAAATTGGGAGTACACAGTTTTCTGCCAGCACGGTTCATTGTGAATTCCATGTAAGTGTTATCAAATATCGGCATTATCAAATACAGTGCAAATTTACACTAATTCCATTGAATGAAGTAGGGTAACTCTACATATAAATTGGTACATTCAATATTCTTCTGCATTTTTTTATTCAGAAAGGTTATACAAATACAATGTGCTTTGAGAAAAAAAAAACAAAACAAAAAATAACTACATATTTGTTTAAGATCCTGAGTCTGTAGTCAGTTCAATGTTAACAAAGACAAAACTCTGTTTCCACATATAATGTCACTGAAGTCTAAAGCAGTCTCTGAAGAGCTCATTGTGTTTTACCAAAATATATAAAATACCTAGGGACATTTTACTAAATGCTGCTCTCCATTTTATAGCTATTCTAAGGGAAGGTTGGCAAGAAATTCATGTTCCATAGAAAAGTTCAAAGTTTGGAGAGAAAAACAGTGTAGAAGCTTATAGAGTATTTTCTTTGATTGCCTTATAGGATGTAAAACTAAACAGATTAACAGAAATCTGATTTTCAATTAAAAAACAAGTGGGAATTGTAGCAGCTTATTTCTGTGCTTTTGTATTTTACTCAAAGCTCACCTGCTAAAATAAGTAAATATTTAATAACCTTGTGGAATAAATGTTTTGACTGTTTTTTTGACAATCAAGTGGAAATTTTAGTTGAAAATTTGGAAACCTACTACAATGCTACATTAATTATGACTAAGAAATTAAGAAAACAGAAACTCCTAAAAGGGTGGAAGAAGACTTCATACGAGGAATGATACAAGGAATGCCTGAATGTATTTTCTTTTCAGTCTAAAGTAGTCACATATTTGTGTTGGCCAGCCATTAACTATATCTTCCATGAATAAAATGTGTAAAAGCAATTCTATCAGTAAGTCATATTAAAAGGTATGAAATATTTAGATCAATCCTAAAATTACATGGCTTAACATCCAGATGAGGAAAAAGAACCCAAGTAATGTGTAAGAGTTGCCTGAATTTTCCATTAACTCCTCCTGTTACTATAGCCAACTTGTACTGGCTATACAATAAAATAGACTAGTGTGAAAAACAGTAAGAAGAAATGAAACAAAGCTTATTTTATAACCAAACGTCTACTACTACCTGTCTTTGCTAATGCATAATAGTGCTGACAAAAGACAGCCTCAAATAAAACCAGTATTTCTTTTAAAGTGGGGTTTATAAACATTCAGATTATCTTATTTTATTAACAGTAGAAGTATACAACCGACTTACAGTATCTACTTATTTTATGGAAAAGACAGCTTTTTTAACTCTGCAGGAGGCAAAATGTACTTTACTGATCACTTCTGGAATTCTAATTACAAAATCTTTCCAGGAGCTTGTTAACATTATTTTATAAGACAGACAAGCTTACACCTTGCAGGATATGGTAAAGCCTTAAAATGATGCATGCTGTATATAACTTTATTTGCAGATGACTTATTTAGAGAACCAGGTCATTCAACTTTACAAAGGTGTATTTTACAACAAGAAAAGCTGTCAAAATCCCTATAAACTCAAGTTTACTTTTTATCATGAGCCAATCTCTTAAAATGAATTAAAAAAAAAAAAAGGATTTGAGAGCCTGACTGTGAAGAAAAATTCTTGAACTACACAATTTGAGATGAAGGTGACTGTCTTAGACACGTCTCAAAAAGATCTGATAAATAGCATTGGTTTTAAGTAGCAAAGAAAAAGGAATAGTATTTCGTTAAAACATTCATAATAGCATGCTTGGATGGTAAAGAAAAAACCAGTTTTTTAATTCTGCAGACCAGTGTATTATGGCATACACTGGGGTGCTTCTTAGCAACTGAAGCACCATTGTCCCCCAGACTGGCAGAGATGCCACAGTGGCACTGAGGCACTGCAGACCAGAGCAGAAAGCCAGCTCAAGCACCTGCGCAAACTGCAAACTGCTCCAAAGCTGCTCTCTCGAGCAGTGGCTGAGAGAACAGCTCTGCAGAACGAGAACCAGGAGACCAGCCAGGGACTGCTGGAAAGCAATGCGTTCTGATCGGATCTTTCTCCATTTCAGTGTTTTATACAACCTGCTGGGAAAAGGTAATAAAATGAATGTTTCAAATTAAAAGCTTGACACAGGTTGACGTAACAGTTAAAGCAGCTGAAATGTAGAAATGGGATGAAAATGAACTAAACTGGCTTTGCAAACCCGAATTCTTTTGCTTCATGTCTTCTAAGTATTAGATAAAAATAATGATGTACTATCTATCCACAAATTTGAAAAGTTCATAGAACCCCATTTTTTAAATATGTATTTAACTGTACTCATGTAAATGTGATGGAAATATAACAGTAATAATAATTTTTAAAAAGCCTCAAATAAATTTTTACCTAAAATAAGTATTTGGGGAATACCTTTAAGAACTATATTTGCTTTACCAACAGCATTACTCAACATTACCTATGGTACTTTTTGTCATTAAACATTGTTAAACTGTTCTTGATATGCATCTCATAGGCTCCACATTATGTCTTCTAAGTATTTCTCTTTCTACCAGTCTTTTTTGCCATAACTCAATATCATGTCTCAGTGAAAATAAATACTCCATATGTTTGTCCAAGTCTTCTCTAAGAAGTCCTTCTAGAATATTATTAGAAGGAAAAAAAATATTTTTCAAGTATTAAAAACAACAACAAAACAAAAAACCAAAAACCAAACAAAAAAACCAACACACCAACCAAACAAACAAAAAAAAAGAAAAACAAAAACAAAACCACAAAACCAAAAAATACCATCTACAACTTGCAGCACCATCTAGATTGTAGATTTTGGAAAATAATATAGTGGCATTTGGTAAAAGCAGTAAGTATTCATCACATCAGACAGCACTAGCTTGATCTCTCTTCTTTCACCACATTTGACTAGCTAGTACCACTAAGTACACTCCAAATTAAAATTTAGGTAGAATACCAAAATTGTACTGTGCTCTGAAGACAGAAAAGCACCCATGACTAATGAAATTTTCCTGCTCTTCACTCTATTCACTTTTCAGGCTCTTATGCCTATTTGAAAAAGGCATTACCAAAAAAGGAAATTTGTGGAAAGAAAACTTGGTGACTGTCAATCAGTGAGGGAAAGATGGATTCAAAGACCCTTTGGAAAGCTCATTTACATCCTTTGGTCATGCAGAAGGATTAACTCTCCCAAGGAATGTGTATTCAGAGCATGGAGTAAAGCCCACAGCTGTCATTTCAACACATCTATCAGGCCCTAATTTATGGGCTGAGATGATGAAGCTACAATGTCAAATTCAACCTGCAAGGAAGTGCCCTAGCATTTCTCCAAAAAAGTAATTTCTAAGATAATGAAACACAGAATCATCTTTTTTCTGAGGCTAGATGCAGAAAATATTTTGAAACCTAAGCTTGACACTCATCTATTTTTCAGAAGTATCTTGGATGCTGTTGCCATTTTTATCTGATACACAATCATTTCAACAACCTCTTCTTTATCTTTAGTACCCATCAGAATATTTCTAAGGAATTCATAACAAAACCAGAACCATTAAATTTCTTCCTTTGCCTTTTAGGGCTAATAGGATCTAACACAGACTTGTTCTGCATGCAGCTCCAACACAAATTGAGACATAGTCCTTCTACCTCTGTCAGAAGATCTTTAATTCACTGAGCCTCTGTGTCATCTCTGGGATCAGTTGTCATTAGCTGATCCGTGTTCCTCAAATAATATGAAGGAGAGCCCGGTGCTATATTAAAACTTTACTACAGGTAGCTGTCACCTGAGAAGCCTTCCACAAAGGAGGGTCTGAAACACCCCTCAAAAAAGGGACAATTTCAATACAAAGTGGAATAGTCCCCCACCTGGTTTTGTACATATGAAAGTATTTAACAAACAAGCAAATAAACAAACATGGTGACAAGAATCTTTCCTTGAAAGAGTTTGGAATTGTTCTGAAACTGAAATAGTTCTAAATTATTTTTTTACTCATAAGGCTGGCCAGAAACTAAGTACTATGGGATAAAAAAGGGTGCTACTGTGGAAAAGTAAGATGTCAATTACATGTTGTTCTGCAGTATTTCACCAATCAATCACAAACTGAATTGAGCTGGGATTCTCAATTTGAGAGAAATTATTTTATTTTTGGCTACAAAGTGTCTACTGTAAAAAAATAAAGAAAAAAATTATTTTAATGTCAGGTACATGATAAGCCAGCTTTAAAGTCAAGTAACACTGGTTTTCTAGTGGCTGACTGGAACACTGGACAGATAATAGCATCCTGCATAAATCAAAAAAAAATCGTGCACAGGGAAGAAGACCAAAGAGACTAAGAAGGAAGAGGAAGGAGTACACCCTGACAAAGGCCACGAAGAGTGTAAGATCTTCAGGAACTGGACTGAGGAAGAGAGTAAAACACAGATCGCCAGGCTCCTGAGGGAAGGAACAGGCTTTTACAGCCCTGCTCAGCTTTTCCTGGGGCCCCCACCCACTCCTTGCTGACGGGCCCAGTCCCAGGTGATGCCATGGCAGTGCCAGCTTCCAGCTCTTTCTCCAACTGCTTGTGACAGGGTCCCAGCCCTGTCTGGCTGCTCGCCATGTCAGGGCTGCTGATGGGCACTGTCACTGGCCCTGGCTCTGTCCACCATGCTCCAGGGGTGCTGCCCATCAGGGAGGGCACAGCCATCCTCTGGGTCCTGCTGCTGCCTGGCTCCCTGGTGCCAAGGATCAGCTGGCTCTTTCTGCTCCACAACAAGGTTGTTAAAACCTTCCTGTGCATGGAGGCTAGCAGAACTCTGACTTAAAAATAACATGTCAAATTTCCTTGTTAAAGACTGAATTAACATGGTAAGCACTTTCCATCATCCTATGGGGAACAGAGAATACTCCAGCACTGGGAACTGCAGTGGAAGGCTCTGCATAAAGTCCCTACACAGTAACAGAGCTGTGTGCACCAGCAGCTGCCTATTCCACAGAGGCATGCAGGACCATCCATTTATGCTCTGCACAGGCAAAACCAAAGAAGGCTGATTTCTTCTGCATAAAACAAAGTCTTGAAATGCTCTTTCAGACTGTCCAAATGCAAAAACTCGAGTATGTGACCTCCCATCTACTCTGAGACTGCAATGACTGTAGAAAAGTTAAGTCATGTAATTTTCGTCTCTTCATATCCATCCATCTACAAAATAGGCAACATGACATTACATCTGGACAGCTAGAAGCAGTCTAATGGCTGAGACAATTCAATTTCAGGTAAAATAATCTGTTATGGTTGTTTTGGCTAGGAAATATCATATGACAAAAATGTAGTGTCAGCAGAGTTAACCACAGAAATATCCTGCTGAGAAGTTAAAGTCTACCACACCTAATAATAAACATAGGTGAAAATTCCAACACAGCTGGGTTCTACAACCTCTTCTGCTTCACCATAGTGACTGAAGTAGAGTCCTGAGTGGGGCAGGCAATGCTCTCTGCTCTCAGAGCCAGCTGGCTCTTGCCGCAGGAGATGTGCTGCACGGAGCTGCCATGGAAGCTGTGCCTCTCCCAGAGCCAGACTGCATCACACAGATAATGTACATAAACTTCAATGGGTATGGAGCTGAATAGGAGTCAAGAGACACTTGACTGTTCCACTGACCTGCAGTACTAATTGAGAAAAATCACTTTCCTGTGGAAAGAATAATATACACATACTTTCTTCTGCAAAACTTAAGAGGCCTACAGAGGTAAAATACTATGCAAGAGCTAAACACATAATTTAGCAAGAACTAAATACTTTCTTCAGTTTATCACTTGAATTATGTATTAGGCAGAAAAGACTACTAGCATAGTCCATTTTACTTTACTGCATTATTGTTCTTTATGATGAATATACAACTACAGACTTCCATTTCTGTAGAAAGACCTGACCTTCTGCAGGGGGAAGAAAAGCTACTCTTACTACTCTAAGATCAGGGTCTTCTGCTGTAATACAGTTTTCTTGGAAACAACTGGGGGAAAATGGTACAGGCAACTATCTGTCCTGCTTATTGCTGGTTATATTCATTGGTCATGAGTTTATGGTCAAAATATACTATCATAAATATGAAGGCTGTAGCATTCCTTGCCTGTACTATTTGGAGTTGTGCTGTGAAGGAGCCATGAATAAGGTCTAACCTAGTTTGAAATTCTACCGGAAGAGAAGCAGAAATCTAGTTTTAGAGGGATACAGAATAAACTGAGCAAATGCAGTCCCTCTCAAACAGGGAAGCTTGAGTAAACATTGAATTAACACTGGAAACTGCCATTGATATTTTTGGTAGAGCACTCATATTTCCTGAAATGACCACAAACCAAAGGCCATTTCTCTACAGAATAAGAAAAAGAAATTGTGCTCACTTCTGACCATGTTCCAGTGTGGCTGCATACAAAGCTGTTCTGGCACAGCAGGTATGCAGCTGCTCCAGGAAAATGCTGTTCCCAAGCTAATCATCACTGCTAGGAAGTGATTGTAAATTGTTATTCGGGTGAGCTAAAAGTGTACTGTAGTCATTTACCATAGCTCAGCTGATGAGCAGTAAAAGCAGTAACTCACTGAGTCTTGGTAATTCAGAAGCTTTCAGTCTTTATTGAGCAATGACTCCTTCGGACTGTGGCTTCTAAAAACACTGTTCCCTGTCTTTCAGCTTTTAAATTTCATACCAAAAATCAAAACTCCCCTTATTATTGCTTATTCCACACACTTATTTACCTTTATTTTAGAATTACATGTCCCATTTTTGCTCTTATAACATATCACACATGTTCTGTACAATAAAGGCTTACCAATGCTCACCAAGTACAAGGAAAACCGAACACTTAATTAATAATGCTTTTTAACTTCTAATGCCTTCTTGTTTGCAATGGTCTATAAAGGTTTTCTCTCTACAAGCTGTCAGTCACATCACTTTGCCTGCAGAATTTATCAGACTCTTGGTGTAGGCATAATTCATCTTACTTTTCTAGTCCTTTGGCAGCTGTCTTCCTTTGCATTGCTCATGAGTTGTTCCTAGACCAATTCTTCATTGACTTCGATATTTCAATACTCTAATGCCTTGTCATTCCAAAAAATACACTGGAGTAAACAAGTTATTCTACCCAGTTTATCCATCTCTCTTTGCCTGAACCATCTTCAAACACAGTTTATTAAAACTGACACGTGATTTACTATCTTATTGCTCTCTTAATTATGATATTAAACTGTCTATCTACCGGCCTGATATAAACCACCAGAGAGATCACAGCTACTTGGAATGTCCCCAGGTTTGGGCAATCAGGAAGTTTTAATTTTTATTGAAAGCACTCACAATTTTTTTTCCCACAAAAGCAGGAAAACAGATATCACAAAGAATGCCTTATCATATACTAATTTGAAAAAAAAAAGTTTATTTTCCCTAAAATTATTTTTCTAATGCCATTTTAAAATATGCTAATCTAAATGTGATTAAAAAATAATTTTTATGGCCCCACTACTGTCTGGCTGTAACATTCAGTGCTAACATTCTGCAGTCACAGGCCTTGACACTGGGCATGTTTGCAGACATGATGCAATGTTTTGCATGAGGACCCTATCTGGGCTAACAAGACTGTTTATTGTTAGGGTTAACGAGCCCAGGCAGAACTCTGAACTAGACTAGACTGCTAGAGAGCTCCAGCTTTGAAGTTCAGGCTGTTTATTCATGATTAGTATGTATCACATGACAATACAAACTGCTTCTCTTCACTGATACTACAACCTAGCACTTCAGGAATCAGATATGTTAATTACATCATGCAGTTCATATAAAAAACTCTCAATTCTGCTTTGTCTTTTCAGGAATGCAGTTAAAAAGATTCTGAGATAATGACTCAGATTATTACTTAATATTATTCAACAAAATGCATTCAGTCCAGGTGGAGGAACAGTAAGTGTCTCTTGAAATATATTTATTTAGAAAAAATAAAATAAAAATGCAACTTCAACTTTGAAATTATTGTGTTTGCTACACAGAAATAATAAATTAAATTCCTTTTTACTCATTTTTCTTAGATCTTGTATTTTCTCTTCAAGTATCCTCTGCAGTTATTAAGCAGAAAATTATTTACCCCAGAAAATAGAATTAATGGTATTTCATTATGTCAATTGCAGATCTTTTATGAGTTTCATGACAAAAAAGCAATGTAGAACAGGGTCAAAGGAAAATATCAGTAAGTCCCAAGATGAACCCCTCTCTTTTGAGAAGCATTTAAATTGCATAGAATACTTCATACTTTTTAATCAGGAGGCTTATGGATTTTTTTTCATATACTCAGTCTGTTAAAATGTTTTTAATTTTTTACTTTGTATTTTCCCCCGCAGGTGGCATTCACAATGACTAAACGACTAGGAATATTGGTGCACATCTATAGCCCTTAATCCAGAAAATGTTCAATCAAGGCAGAACTGTAACGGCAAAAAAGAATTTTGTGAGAGGGAAACTGGAATTTATTTTGCCTTCTTCCATGCTCTTTTGAAGGGACAGGTAAACCCATCATGTGCTTTCAAACATTTGGAAATTGGGCAGAAATGTAAACACGTTATACAAGCTGAACTGATGTGACTCTATGACTTCTGTTTCACTAGAAAGAGGAAGTTGAGTCATAAAACAATGGACTGACTGGGACAAAGGAGCAAATCCTGATTTCAAACAGTAACAATCCTTTGTTGCTGCTGATGCCTTCTCAATTCTTTTTCTATGCTTTGATTTTTATTATATGCTTTGATTTTCTTCTGCTGCATTACAGAATAAATGAACACCTGAAAAACAACTTAAACTCCTCTCTGAGTGTGTTGTGCAGAAGCACAAATGTTTTCTGAAATATGTAATTCACAAGAGCTCTGGTGTTCAGTGACTAATGTGGAAGGTACGCAAACGTCTTAAAGAAAGTTTGATATTTAAAAGGATTTTAAAGCATTAAGTGACATAAATTTCAATTTATTTTCCATGGATGCAATTCAATTTTTTGAAAAGTCACATGTAAAGTCACACAGAGGTGAATCTGCCAGTAGTGGCACTTAGCGTAATGCAGCATTTCATTTAATTTTTTCTCCAAGGCATCTGAAGACCTTTTGAACTTTCTTCTAATTCCATGTATTGTCCTCCTCCTCACTGACCTAGCTGAAGTATACCTTCCACAAACATGAAAACAAACAACATTTTTTCCCTCAGATTGTGTTTCAGTGCTGATACTACCCCTCTTCAAAATCACGATATTTACTATATTATTTTTAAACTGTCAACAGCTGCACAAAACCCAGCATATAATTCATAAACATATAGGTATTATGGGAAAAATATTTCAAGATAAAATTTTCACCTTTATGTATATTTGTTTTCTGACCAAAACTGGTTAATTAGAGAATTAACAACAGGTACAGTAAATTCAGCAAAACATCCACACTTGCCTGTTCAAAAGTATTCTTTTGAAATTCTTCAAATCCAAAAATATCTAATACTCCAATTTCAAACACCTGGTCACTGGGGAAAAAAAAAAGATATTACAGATAATAAGAATTCAAGGAAGTGAATAATACATCTGTTGTTTCTGACAGAAGCATTTCTGTTCTAGGACAAAAACAGGCTGTATTTCAAAAACATGGATGAAATACATAAGCAGACCATGTACAGCACAGAATCAAAACTCTACTCACAACCTATTACACTGAACAAAAATAAGAAAGCAGGGCTCAAGATTGCTTTAGCAGCCATGCTACAAACTAAATTTGTAAGAGAAGGAAAAAATCTTAACTTCCTAAAGTCCAGTTTCTAAGGATATAGCACCCACTTTCCGACATCAGGGATAACCATTTCAGAGAAGTTTCAAAAATGCCTGGTTGCACTCAGTTATCCTTTCCTGTTTATATCTCTTTGGAAGCCGGAATTGCTTCTACAGAATGTACTTCAAGGGAAACCTCGTAAGCACAAGCCCTCTGTGTGTCAGCATCATGTAGAATTTCTGGGCTCAGGCTGCCCAAGAGGTCACATGTCCCAGGGGAAAGAACAGTCAGGGGTCAGGCCTGAAGAAGGCAGATGTTTCTTCTCTGTATATATAAGAGAGTACTTGTTGACATTGCATCTAATTTGTCGTGTGTCACTGCATGCATTCAGGGAAAAGATTTTATTGTGGCCAGGTGGAAGGAGTGGAGGGATCAGGGGAGAGCAGTCACCTCGGATTTGGACAGGAGAAATGGGAAAAAGACAGAGGTGTCATTATTCTGTACTACTTGGGACTGAGTAATTTTAAACCTTATCTGGAGAGGAAACTAAATTCACTGCAGTGAGCAAAATGAGTATTTTGGGATATTCTGTTGCCTACTTTGCAACAATAATATTGCAGGCTGCTGGTTCTGAGATCCTTCCATATTTTTTTTTCTCCATATTCTAAGTTTCCTCTATGTCTAAATCTCTGTGCGTATCAGGCTATAGATGTGAAGGAGAAAAAGGTGAACCACTGTTGAAGTACATGCATACAGTTCCATTGCAGTCATTGTAACCTGTCATTAGACGAGGATCCAGCCCTCAAAATAAATTCCTATATAGCAAACAAACAAAGTAAAATCATTTGAAAAAAAAAGCATATTACAAAACCAGCTGGGAAAAACAACCCTCAGGGGCAAGCAGAGCCTTTTTCAGAAATCATGCCCAAGAAGTTTGTCTTCATTTCAAAAGCACACTAGTTCAACGCACTACTGATTGTCACAGGACTAGCCGTGTGCGTAAATGTCAGACACAGATTGTTACATAATAAATCTAGTCCAGAATGGCTTTGTTGGGCAGGGGAGGTTATCGGGAGGTCGATTAGCCTCCAAGGGAATTTCTACAAGAAAAGCATAAAGCTATATCTCCTCCATCTCTAGCAATGAATGCAATTTAAATTGGGTTTTAAAATGTAAGCCTCATTCACAACTGCTCCTGGTTAGAGATGGGGGGTTGACGATTCCTTGTCAGAATGTGTTCTCAACAAAACCTGTCCATTTTTAGAAAGAAGAATTAAATGTCTAAAAAGAAGCTACCTCAGAGAAACTAATATTGAAAATCCAGAATTATTATGTTATTTAATTGTGTTTTGGAAAAGAAAAGAGAAGCCTGAAATTTCAGAATACTTGGTAGGTTTTCACTCTTTTTTTTTCTTCTTTTTTTTTCCCCATTTACATGTAGCCTTCTTCATAGAAAGGCAAAACATGAACTGCTGTGCAACACTGTACAACAGCTGAAATCTTGCATTATATTTCACAATTTTTAAGAACTACTTAATACAGACAGAACAGCTTATCCCTTCTCTGTCTGATTCAATTAACAATTTGAGACTGGATTGTTTACATCCCAGTTGAGTCCATGACTGTTATTTTGTCAAATTAGTCTCTCTTACTTTCCCTCAAAGAATATATAAACATTTGCATTAGGAAAAGAAAAGTACAAACTGACTTAATGAATTATTAAAAGTCAGGCAAAACAGGAACCTGGTCCTAGCTTCCAAAACTCTGGGTAAAAGCCTGAGCAGCCAGCTTATTGCCTACGTCAAATAACATTCCTTATCAAAACTGTGATATTTGTGAGAAATATACTGGCTTGCTGGAGATGCATTTGTTGACAGAAAAACATGTAGTCTCAGTGTTTTTATGAACTCCTCTTGATAATTTTGGTCTAGTATTATAAGGAGATGCACACACCACATTAAAAGAGCTGGAGGTTTTGCATAATTAATATCTTGCCTACAGGGCAAGTATAACAGAACTAGGCTCTGTATCCTCTACAACAGTGACATTTTACTATTATATTGTGCTATTTATGTGCAAAATCTCTACAACCATGATAGTAATTTTCTGTATTAAATTATTGCTCAGATTTTGAAAACTAAGTAAAAAACTGACAGCACAACATCCAAATTAAAAGCATTGCTTTATATGTGGCTGCAAATTACTTTGTTTTTTAATCTTCCTTCTTTCTCTTTTTCATACCACTTTTCTTGACAGGAGAGTCCATATATGTTTTTACTGGCTAGCTGTCAATCATATTAATTCCAGCAAAATTACTTTCCTTAAATAATCATAGCAGAGATTCCCAAGGCAAAATAAAGCATGAATGATTCCATGTTTACAAATGAAAGGGCATGTCACCAGGGTCTAAAAGAACAAATATTAGAAAAAGGCACTTTTTGTTCTGTAAGATTTCCTTATTTTCTTATTTTATGGTTACTAACCATCACTGACACATTCCTTCATTATGTTTCAGATATTTAATATTTACTATGTATAACTAAAAGAACTATAGTTTTAATGGGGACTGAGACTTTGAGTTCAAGTTTGACAATATTTCTCAGCACAGAAACTAGAAAAAAAGGATTTTTGAAGAACTTTTTAATTTCTTATACCAGCACACAGGTTTAAACACTTAAAAACAAGCATGGATGTTCACTATAAGTAATTTTGGTTTTCTGATTCACAAAACAGGTTTTCAGCTTACAAAATTTTACAATGTCTCCAGTTTTGCCTTTTTTCCTCAGAACAACACCTCTGCAAAGATATTCTTATAGACTAGAAATACCTTTTTGATCTTGTACACTTAACAATTGTATTATAAAGAAACTACATAAAAATTCCCAGCAACTCCTAAAAAAAATACACATCCAGAAGACATCCTGTCTGATAATCTACCACCTTGGTAGACATCTTGCCATTCATCAAGAGATGCTCTCAAACCATTTTCCATTCCCGTCAAGGTGAACAGAATTCCCTTTACAATACGTCTGACCCAGTGCTTCAGACAAACCTGTGGAATGTTATTTGCCCACTTTTATTCCATTGCAGATGGTTCTTAGCCCCAAAATCCATAGGGTCCATTCCTTTTGTTATCTTTTGCAATCTGCAGCATAAAGCCGTGAGATGAATCTGCTGTGGGAGGGTGATCTAATGTGCCTTTTCATCTGCCCAAGATACAACAGTTCTTTCTCTTCCTCCAACTTCCGCCAGTAATGAGGAAGGCTTATGTCTGATCTGGATAAACTGGAAGTGATACTGATTAATGAGGAAATATTTCTCTGATTAGATGAAGTATACAGCCTAGCCTTCAAATGAGGTCTTTCAGAATACTAATTAAGAAGCCCTCAGTTTTCCCAGGGGAACAGATTATACCTGTTGCCACTAACATAGTTCTTGAAGAGAATAGGCTGAATACTTCTAGCTGGATATGTTCTTCATCTCAAACAATTACTAAACAAAATTAGTTTCTGAAACTTTTGGGGGAGATTTTTCAATGTCTGAGATTTTTGCTGAGGTTTGGTGTCATTGCCATGTCTCTCAGGTATCTTGCTCAACAACTGTAATTTTTGTTTTAATATTACCTTACCCAGGTGTGAGTGGTGCATGTAGAGATGGTGGCTGGACACATCAGAAAGAAACACTGGCTTCATATCTGCCACATTTTTTTGAGTGGCTTGATAGTTATGGCAGGAAAGAAGAAGTGTATTTGCCAATGGACTCAAGATCAAGAGCTCTTTCATTAGTAGCACATACTCTTCCTCAGCTCTTTCAAGTAAAATTTGTTCTGTGCTTTAAAAAATGGCATTGTCTTGTTTAATGAAACACTGGAAATTATCCATAATGAAGCAGAATTCAAATTATGATATTATTCACCATATTATATTAGATGCTTTGTACTGCTTGTCTGTTCTAAAGATTTCCCTACCTCCACATATAGAAACAATTCTCATTATGCTGTGAGTTCACATTCTGAATAAGAAGTCCTTTACCTCCTTCCTGCACTCCCAGCACCCTTCCACTGAGTTCAGTAATAGATAAATAAATGTTTTAGGGGGTTTTTTCCTGATTTTTTTCTGAAGCTGGGAAGATTTCAATTCCAGAATATCTTGTTCTGTAAATCAGATAATATACTAAGAATTTTGTAAATGGGACAGCTGAGATCCTTCCTTTGCCCAAATAACTGTTCCTACTGCTACTCTTCGGCACTATTTGTATTTTGATGGGTATAAAATTATACAATCAGAATATAAAAGCTTTCAGAAACTACTTCTTTAGAAATATTCTGTATGCTCTATGTGCGACAGAAATCTATGGCTGACCTGGTGATACAGACAGAAATGCCAGCCTTCTTTGTCTGTAACACTGCCACATAAGAACCTCAGAATGGGTCAGGTTGGAAGTGACTACAGTGGGTCATCTGGTCTGACCTCCCTGCTCAAGCAGGGTCATCCCAGAGCACGTGGCATAGAACTGCATTCAGATGGCTTTTGAATACCTCCAGTGAGGGAGACTCCACAGTCTCCCTGGGCAACCTGTTCCACTGCATGGTCACCCACACAGTAAAAAAGCTGTTCCTCATGTTCAGGCGTAACTTCCTGTGCATCAGTTTCTGCCCATTGACTCTTGTAATATTGCTTGGCACCACTGAGCAGAGCCTGGCTCCAACCTCTTGACACTCTCAGTTTAGATTTTTATAGACTGAGATGAGTTCCCCTCTCAGTGTCTCTTCTCGAGACTAACAAACAGGCCCAACTCTCTCAGCCTTTCCTCATAAGAGGCTCCTGTCCCTCAATCATCTTTGTTGCCCTCCATGGGACCTGCTCCAGGAGCTCTGTGTCTCTCTTGTCCTGAGGAGCCCAGACCTGGACACGGCACTCCAGATGTGCCTCACCAGTGCTGAGCAGAGGGGCAGGATCACCTCCCCTGACCTGCTAGAAATCCTCTTCCTAATTCCCCCAGGATCCCATTGGCCTTCTTGGCCAGAGGGCCACTGGTGGCTCATGGACAGCTTGTTGTCCACCAGGACCCCCAGGTCCTTCACAGAGCTGTTCTCCAGCAGGTCAGCCCCCACCCTGAAGTGGTGCAGGGGGCTGTTCTTCCCCAGGTGCAGGACCCTGCCTTTGCCTTTGCTGGATTTCAGGCAGTTCTTCTCTGCCCATCTCTCCACCCTGCTGAGGTCCTTCTGAAGGGCTGCACAGCACTCGGGGGTACCGGCCTCTCCTCCCAGCTTTGTGTCATCAGTGAACCTGCTGAGGAGGCATCTGTCCCATCACCCAGGTCATGTATGAATAAGCTAAACAATACTGGGCCCAGTAATGGACCCTGAGGGTGACTGCTAGTGAGAGGCCTCCAGCTAACCCAGGCCCCCTGGGACCTGCTGTTCAGCCAGGTCTTATCTACAGCTTTTTATCAGGTTTTATCTACAAATAGAGAAAATCTTTTCTAACTAGCTGATAAAACAACATGCCTTCTACTTACTAGCAGGCAGGGAACACAGTATCAAGATTTTCTCAGGCACATATACCTAATTAGCTTGTTTTCCATGAGAAAAAGAAAACAATGTTTCACAAGAATTCACAGACATTCTTAAATCTCAATAAAGAAAAAGCCCTCTTGCAGAATGAGTCAGAAATTGTTAAAACATTACCTTAAGTCATTTCATTACTCATTTGGATCACCAGATCCAACTTTGCCAATGTGCAATCAATTACGTCGAAATGCCACATTAAGGCAACCATGAATCTACAAAACTGAAAATCAGCATACTTATCTGAATGGAAGTAAAACAGAGTAAACTTTGAAGAGTTAAGAGTCTCAGGAAGGAATTCACCTTGACTATTTTGATAATAATAAAATCAGTAGAATAGGAAATCATTACATAGATGAGTGAAGATAAATATCAATAATTAAAAAAATAATTATAAGCACCTGTGAGGAATGTTAATAGCTTTCTTCTAATCACACTCAAGGGGCCAATTATGGCAAAATAATTTCTCCACAGTCAAGTTTTCTTAAATAATATCAGATTGAATAAAGTAACAAATTTCAGATCTTGCAACCAGTCTAAACTAGCATGTAGGGTTATAATTTAGCTAAAACTAGACAAAATTGTAAGTTTTTATGAAAGAGAACATTTCTAAAGGTGTATTATCTCACTTAATATCATCATTAAAATTCTTGCTTGATACCTATTGAATAGTACTACAAAGTAATGAATTTGCTGGATTCTGGCAACACTTTTTATTCTCTGTACTTCATACCTTTCGAGCTTGGTCTTTGCAGTTTTTCACAGAATCATCTCCCCTTCTAGATCTAATGATAATCATTGCTTTTATTTTGCCTGTTACCTGTCACAAGCTATTCCCTAGTAAATATAAATCAGTATTAAAGACCAAAATCAAGTATTTCCACCATAAAAGTTAAACATGAATAACCAGTTTCTTCAAAAATGCCAAGAGCCAATGCCTCTTTTAAAGTTACTGAGCCAAGAAATCTAATTCTATTGTTTCATAAATTCTTACTAAATTGTGATGGAAGTACAGCTAAGCTGCCTTGCAACAAAACAAGAGAACTCAGTTAGACATCTTATTTCAGGTTTCTGATGAAGGCTTCATGCCATCTGATACATAGTAATTCTGTCAGTTTCCAACCGGGGAAAAAAGTGTGGCCTGGAATGTATCAGACTTATTTAGTCACATAAGTTAATGTTTTTGGTGGATCTTTCAGCAAAGTTTTATTAAACCTGCACCAAACTGGAGATACGATGCTGCTAACTGATAGTTACTCAGATGTGAAGTAAATCTGACCCAAAAATCCAAATTAATTTCATCCAACTTGCATTCAGAACTATTCTATGCCTTGATTTACTCCTCCAGGTTAAACACCATGATTAGAATGGACAAAAAAAAAGAAAAAGCTGGGTGTGGGTTAATTCAACTGAGATTGAAATATCAGTGAAGGATGATCAACTTAATTTTCACCTAAAATAAGCTACTTAGCTTCAAGTTTGGAAAGGGAATGAAGGTGATTTTGGCCTGATAAAATTTAGTATATCTTGTCAGTACTGCCATCTAATCCTGAGCTTTCTATAACCAGCCTAAATGAAGAACTGCCTCTTTTCAAGCATAGGTATAATATGTGGTCAGAGGAGATTATTGCAAATTCCTCATTTGTGATACATCAAACAGCTGTCCTATTCTAGCTGGGACTTACAACCTCACACAGTCTTCAAGTTACCTCACAGGTAGAAATAGTTTCACTGAGAAATATTTTCACAAGGTAGAAGTCACCTCTACCTTGTGAACTAAAAGGAGACTACAAGATATGCAATATACAAACAAATTTGAATTTCATTATTTTAACATCCTACGATATATAGAAATTATAGGTTTATACTAACAACAGAGGTACACAACACCCTATTCTGAAAGACTGCAAGATATCAAATTGTAAAATTACACACTGAAAAATTATTTCAAATAATTTTAATAGATTTTTAATATATGAATTCTAAATTTCTTTCTCAGCAATCACTACAAAAAAAGCTCACTGTAGTTAGAAATGCCTGAGATGGATTGTTGTCTGTCACAAACATGCTCTGAGCTAAGCCTCTCTTCCATAAATCCCAGGAATGAAAGAGGAAGAATTGTGACCTAAGGCTACTGCCCTTACTTATTACAAACAGAGTATGTCAAAATAGGACATGGGTTGGAAAATTGCTCTAGCTTAGTGTCACAAACAGACAAGTGAAATCATTCCATGTTACTTCGATTTGCCTTCAGCAGGAAGCGAGGCACTCTGGTGGTACATATATAATGACAGACAGATTTTAGGTGCAGAAAGCTGAGTTACTCAGGCACGGCACCTTTTTCTCTTAGCTACACCCATAGAAGAGTAATGTGGTTTCTCACTAATTGGTCTATGAATAGGAATAAAAGTAAGATTGTGAAGTCCTCAAACTCTAAAAAGGGGGGCACCTCGTAAACACTTGTCCCATGCAACCATGGAGATATGATACAAAGAAAACATACTTATGAAAGTTCCACATCTGTCATTAGTGGATTACCATTTATGAGTAATTCCAAGCCACTTGTATACCATGTTCATAAGAAAGCTCAGCTGAGAATATGAGCTGTTGAACTTTGATTAAGTCACATGCATATGATCATCTAATTAGGTCTTCTGTCTTAGTTTGTTACTTTGATTCTACTGAGATTTCTTTTTTTTGTTGTTCCTTTAATTTGTTTCTTGACTGCTCCACTGATGCACATTAATTAGCATTCATTTTTCCAAGAAACCATGCTGGATAGCAACAGCATCAAATTTAGAAGATGCCAACCTAGAGAACATTCTTAGAACATTTAATTCAGTTGAGTTTAAACATTCATTTGAAGGCCTTTGAATAAAATTCTGGTTTTAATACCTTGTGCTAAGGTCACTGTTTTGGGAAGAAAGAACAAGTATGTTCTGCATTAAAAAAGCACCAAGCAGCATTTTGCATGTTGAAAGACTTAGCTCATTCTGTATTTCCAAGTCCTAAAAGGCTATTAATTGTAACCACCAATCCAGATTACTGCATAAAGTACCATGGCCCCCTATATAAGAAAATAAATAAACAAACAAATATGTTACAGTAGAAACAACTAGAAGGAATGGCCAGTGCTTTAAAGATCCAATCATCACTGTCATGCTATTATAAAATGCTTTAAAACTTTATCAGTGCGCATTAAATTCCACCATTTAACGGAATCATGTTTCTTTTGTGGTTCTGAATTTGAACAGACAATGGAACACCTAACAGTTTCCAATGGCACTCCTACCTGCCATTCTCATCTTGATTTTGAAGATAGCAGTTGATTGTGTTGACTAAAAAGCTAAATAAACGACCATATAGAGATTTTGCCAAGAGATCCCGGTAAAAATCTGCAATCTCTATAGTGTGCCTCCGAACAATCGTGTCTCCTAAGAGAAAAAGCAGAAAATGGAGATGAAAGTGTGTTGTAAACTTTGCCTTAAGTAATTTTAGTTACAGTAAATTTAGCTACAGTTACTTCTCCTTTGCCAAACATTTACACGGTGTTAGCTTTTTTCTGAAGCCTCCAGTGTAAGATGAGAAGACTGTCAACACTCAAAAGATTTGAAGTTTGGAAATACATGCCTTTATACTTTGTTCAAAAGAAATGTGTATGAGTACCCCACAGAACTAGTATTTAACTGAAAATATTTTTTTCACATTTTTTGTCCCAAGACACTCCTGTTGATTACAGCTCTCACTAATATTCTCTATTAATATCTAATCTGTTATCTTGACACACTTTTGTAACATTAATCAAGTAAGGAGCCCATCAGCATCACAGTGTGAAACTGCTTTTTTCCGTATTACAAAGGCATTTCTAATCTGGTGGCCCAGTCTGATTTACTGCATGGCAGATAAGCCTACATATTCCTCAGAGGGAGTATTTACAGGACCATACAAGAAATAAGAAACAGAAATCACCAGCTTTTAATTTTTTTAAATTAGAAGGCTCAAAATGCCACCAGGTCTCATCTACGAGAATGTAAGCTTGGAAAAGATTACCTTTAAAATACTGAACATCAGTTGTTAAGGCTGAAGCAAGCTCATCTGGTGAGACCTGCAGCATCCCTGCCACTGAAAGGAAAAGAAAATGTACAGAAAGACTGATTTATGCAATACTGCATATTTCATTTTTTACAACAGATTTTCTTCTGTAGATTTCTTTTCGAATAGTGAAAGGATCTACACATTAAAGAAAAGGGTGCTGTCACAGGAGTAATCAAAATTAACAAACACATAAAATCGGATTACTATAATCAGTACTTTGTGAAGTTTGAATCTATCTGTATATTACATTACAGCTTGCTTTCCCCTTCAAAGATTACTCAGGACTTTCCCCAAGGTTTGGCAGACTTTCTGTGGTATTAAGAGTGAAGGTATGCTACTTATTGACATTCTGTATCCGTAAGCCTCTTGGAGTAGATTTGTTAGTGACCAAGAGGGCAAACTTCAAAGCACAGAAACAAGAGACCTTTTTAAGACATAGATTTTGAATGTAAGGAATTCAATTCAAGGCAAATTGTTCAGCTGTTGACAAGCAGTGCAAAAGCATTTTAAAACAAGACTGCACAAAGGGCACTGTACAATTTCTTTTGGCAAATGATAGCATTAAATATGACATTTAATTAGCTAATTTGCAATACTGGCATTTTATTCCATCCCATAAAAATCTGTAATTTATAAAACATCCAAGTCAATTGGATACTGTCTTCCCACAATAACTTCTGCATTTTCAGAAGCAATTTTTTTTTGTCTCCCTGGAATTGTGTTTCCATCTGTCGGTGGAACAGCGCAACTTCCCTGCTGTGGGACCAGGCAGGCGATGCTCCAAGGTCGTGTCCTACTGACCTTGTTCCAGTAGCTGCAGGTCTGACACGAATGCTGTCTCAGCGTCTGTCAGAGCCGTAAAGCGAATGTCTCCAAGATGCAGAATTGCTGAGAGAATTACAAACAGGTTCTCCACCTCCTGCACACATTTTTTTCAGAATTAAAGATAAAGAAAAGATCTGTTGGGCACACCAGTGAAAGGCAACGCTTTATAAAAATACAAATTCTGTTAGTTTGTATCATTGGCATTTGATAAGTTGATAAGCATTCATGTGTGAATTATTAACAGGAAATCTGAAATCAAACTGGAACCTATCTAGAACATGAACCAACAAAATTACTTTTCATTTCCTTTGTTTTAATGTAAGTCACATTAACAGCTAGGTTAAGAAAGTTTTTCAGAATGTGGTAAAAATACTGAAATATCTTTAATGGATGCATTATTTCTGCAGGAAATAAAACATATCTTGTCCACAGAGAATTTCCATCAAGACAATTTCTGTATCTGGGAACAGCAAGGGGTTTTTTGCAACAGCCAACTGAATTCACAAACGAAGTGTCTACCTCTAAAGTAAGAGGTTCTAGGTACTAAAAGCTGTAATTAGGGTCTGAAAGAGACAAAAGCAACCTTCCTCACCCTCACGCTTTCCCTCCAGGATTGCATGCTCTTCTGTGCTGTCTCAGATTGTGAAGCAGGTATCTTTAGGGGCAGATTTTTCCTGGCCTCATTTTTAGCACAGCAAGAAGAAAACTAACTTTCTTCAGTTGTTTTGGTTGGTTAATTTTTTTTTAATATATTTTTAAATTAATGGAAAAATATGATCCATGAAATATGAACCTTAAATTCTAAAATATGGAAAGCATTGTGTGTTTTTGGAACTTTTTTTTAAGGTCAGCCATATAACAATGGTGCTTCTTAAAACTGTAAAACAGGAAACTTGACACCCACTATAATATTACATGGCATTATGCACAGCAAAGTTAATTGATAATTCTTGAAATATTTTTGAAAAGTAGTATTTGGAACCTGATTCTGCTGAAACTGCAGAAGTGACAGTGAGAAATTTCACTTATCAAAATTTGCAGACTAAGATTATAAATACACTACTAATGAAATACTTAGCTAATACATCCTCTTTTTACTCAAGTTTTCTTCTTCTTTTCTTCATGTCCCTTTCCCTAATGAATATGCCAATCATCAAAGGACATTAAAAAAGCTTACAGTATTTCTGGGATAGACTATAGCACCTCCAGTGCTGTTTCAGCAAGTTTGATTCTTTAAACTACTTTTTAAGACAAGAACGTCAATCTTTTACTTCATGAGAGAGATGTCAATAGGGCAACAGTGTATTTTAGTATTGCACAGTACCAAAGCTGAAGATTTGAAAAAATGCAATATATACAGGCAAAGTTTGAACAAGGTAACTCTTAAAATAGAAGAAGTTAGGCTAATATAGCATTCAAACTAGGGTGCTATACTCTGCTTCTTGGGATGGTATCTCAGGCAAGATGAAATGGCACACTAGCACTGCACACTCCTTGCTTGTAGGTTAACTCATTCAGAACTGGTTTGGGGATGACTGTGCAGCACTGAATGGCAGTGGGCTGGGGTAGCTTTTGATTCTGGTGATTTTGGTAAGGTCTCAGGTATATTTCACACTCCAGATTCTCAAACACTTTTTCATTGCGCAAGATGCATGTTCCCCCACCTTTAAAACAGTAACAGTTTTTAATAAACATTAACATACTTTGGAAGACACCATTAAAGACTCCTAAGGAATTTTTATGTAGTTCTTCAAAATGATTATCTACTCTATCATTAAATGTGGCTAGGTAGTCAAGGAATGATACATACAGACCTCTCCATGTACCTCAGAAGTAATGGGTAGAAATTTTAGGAATGTGTTTTATCTACATATTGCCCTCTAACATTCAACACAGGAGATCAGCCTGCGGTACTTGAGAGTTTCACAGATTTCTCGCTCCCTAAATATTATTTTTATGCTGCCTGAAAACAGACAAGCCTTCAAGATGTTGACACTTTTCTGAGGTAACTTCTTTTCAAGAACTCTGAGCAAAGTGAAGTACTGGACTCAAAAGAATACTGTATATGAAGCATTCTCAGACAGTTACTGCAGGCTCCCAAATTGTGATTCATTTTGCATTCAACTATTTATTTATGGGCTGAACCCCTTCCTCAACAGAACAGAAAAAATAATGAAAGAGCAAGACAGCTCCACTGAACTGTGAACACTGGGCTAAATCCAGAAGTGTCTGGACCTTTTGTTATTGAAGTCTATTGGTACAGAGCTTGAGCCACCCAGGGTAAGGAATAATACTGTCAAATATAGCCATATGTATTCAATTTTGAACATGGACATTCATGAAAATAAACACTACCCTTCACTACATTGAAAGGTGACATTTGTTACTGCCTTAACTAGGGAATGCCAAACAGCTGCATGATGTACCACCACCACCAGAGAAGTCTACCTCACACCTAAATAACAGCTTCAGCAGATTCACAATTTTTTTGCCGATACCCCTTGATCCCTTTTTATTACAACTGCTGCCAATCTGTCATTTTTGATGATGATCTAAGTTAGAGTTATATTAACTTTTTGCCCCCTTTTTCCTAATGATATTGTACAGGGATAAGTTCTTACCTCCTTCTAAAACTGCTGTTGCTTATGTATTTCTCTTGCAAAAGTGTTCCAGCTACAGTGTGCTAGGTAGCGTAGACATATGTAAGAAATATGGGGAGTTTATTAAGCATTCTAGTATCCTGAAGGGATACACAGTTTACATGAGTTCTTATGTTCATCCTTCTGTTTCTTCTGATTTCTGTCACACCTCTGTCCTCCACAACCTCTTCTTGATTAATTTTCCAAATTATCTTCTTCATTAGTTTTATAGGATTAAAGACAAACAGCAAGCCTATCTTCTTGTTGCTTTTGGGGAATTAAGTCAGCTCTTTCAAGTTACCCAGCTCTAATTTTCTTTGCCTAAGTAGGTATTTACTTCTTTTCAGGTGCTGTTAGCATATGTGTGTTTCACAAAATTAAAAAGGATGGGGAGATAATCAGGAAGAGGAAAAAAAATTTCCATGGCTTTTATGAGGTGTCTGTCATATGGGATTTGATTGCTTCTTTTTATCTATGTAATTTAATTGTTCAGAGTATTATACCTTGAAGCTGTTTCGTGAATCTTTAAGAACAAAAAAGATTTACATTGTTGGCTCTGTGTCTAATTAAAAGTGATTACAGTAATTTCCCTGGAGTGAACTAGTGCTGTATTTGTTTCAAGGTCTTAACTAAAAGGAAAAAAAAAGACAAAAAAAAAAGAAAGAAAGAAAAAAAAAAAGACAGAAAGGCACTTCTTTTCCCCACAAAAGGTTATCTGCGAGAGTTACATATGGCCTGCTTTCAACTAATATGATTATTTTAGCCACAATTAACATAAGCTCATGTAACTTACCAGACTATTGAATCCCAGAGCACCTAGAGCTTGTTTTAGTATGGTTAATTTCTCCCTGTTTTGAGGGTTGGCTGCTAACATCGTCTCTTCTGATACAGTCTGGCTTAGATACCTGCACAGAAGAAAAACAGCATATCTGGTATTTACAAGGCTGGTGCATGATCAAACTTTTAAAGTTAAAGTCCAACTTTACATTTCTAACCAGAGGTTTATGGCAGATTTTTCTCAGCCTTTGGAGGGAACAGTACCACTGACAGAATATTCTGTATTTCTTTCTTAAACTTTTGCTTAAGACTCCCCTCAACCCCAACTTTAGCCCTACATGGAAGCTAAAAGCTCAGACTGCATTTATACCACTGCCAGTTTTGCCATTCTTGCACTACCAGAGATTCCCCTTCAGAAGGCAGATTTGAGTGGAACCTTTGAAAACTTTGACTGCTGTAAATTCCCCTCTTGCTGGTTAGAGAACTGATAAACCCTTAACTGCCACAATGATGATTCCTTCCCCCAGCAGCTGAACAGTTGATAGGAATACTCAACATCTCTCAAAATGAAGCAGTAACCAAGTACCCAGAGCTGTAAGTGCACAGCCCTTAAGGCTGTACTGCTTTGCACACTGCAAAGCTAAAGGAAATTCTAGGTACCTTCCCAAAAACAATGATTAGAAGAGAGAAAGAGAGACACCTAGTGCAGCAGCTAACTCAGGAAAGAAAAAAAACCAGAAGCAACATAAAGAGTACAAAACAGATTAATCAAAAACTGTAGCAAAACAGATTACTGAAAAGTGCAGCAATCTAGCATCTACAACCATTTATTTTGACCCTCTTGAAGTAAGTCTGTATTTTTAAAAGTATTCAGGTATCTTCACAGAGCTGAAATCTCTAAGAATGAGGTATCTGAATATCTTACAGGATCTGACTTTTAATTGAATCATGCTGAGAATGTAAGATGTTCTCTTCTATAGTTTTCATTAAAATACACATTCATCACACAGTCTGCAATCTTCACAAATGTCACTTAAATAAACAAAAGAACTCTCCACATCTCTACCCAAACAACATCATCACTACACCAACAAAGGTGGACATTTACACACATTCCAGCCCTCACACTTCACCACGATTACAAAAATTCCCCACAATTCTGCTCTCTACTGATGTTCAGTCCATGATCTGTCACTTAAGTATGGGAAACAAAACTGGGTTGATTTTTGACAATTACATGTTTATGATCATGTTCTAATAGCACTATAGAGGAGACATAGCTTCAAAATTAACTCCTATTACCACGGAGGGTCTGGCAACACTCTAGTAGGGGTGGTAGTTCTTACAAGGGTGGCCTTTTACATGAATGTGTGTAGGAAGAATTATTTAGTATTTGCACTTTTCTAACAGATAATAAGGTTTAAATAGTACCCAGAATGAAACACAAAGTGCATTTTCAGTGAATCCATACCAGGTTTACCAGTGTTGATTCTCCTTGTAGCAATAATGGCATAAGCTACCCCAGCAGGTGGGCAGAGCAAGAATGATGGGGTTAAAAATGTGTGCCTGGGTGCATAAGCAGCTTTAGCACCCGCAGGAGGACTAACTCAGCAGATTCCTCAAGTACAAACAAGCCTCTGACATCAGTGGATAAAGCTGGTGGCTCACACAACCATTGAGAACGTGGGTCTGTGAGCATAACTGCCAGAGCTCAGCACTGGTTCCTCGAGGTTACTAAAACACTAATTTTGTCAGATTGAGGTAGGTACAAATGATAGCACAGCTGTTAAATCAGCTAGAGCAGATGATACAAAGCATAGCCAGCTTTATGTTGTCTTTTTTTTTTTTTTCCTGGGGTTTTTTACCTTGCCTGTATGTTCAAAAGGAGCCTAGAATACATCTAATACTGAATCTGGCATAGAACCTATTGGTGTAAAGGTTAATCCATCAGAAAATTTTCCACTTTTCTGAACTGCTGCATGAGTTTATGCCAGTAACATGTTATGCATCATGTGTTGGTGGCACTTTTGATCCATAATTAGGAGATTTACAGCAGCAGCCACTCTGCTGTCAAAATATTCTATTGTTGAATCTTGTAGGAGTTGGAAGCATATGGCCATTTCTGAAAAAAAGCGCCTCCTCCTCAATGGTTTTCTCCCTAAATAACTCTTTGTCTCTCTCTCTGTACTGAGCAGGGAGTAGTCTTTCCTGTCCTGTGAAGAGAATACTCCACACTTCTCCTTTTTAAGCAACCCCATTTAAGCAGCACTTTTTTAGCACAGCTGAAGTGCTAGTGGGTACCGTTGTTGCAAAAAGCTGTGTGAGCACTACCAACACCTATGAAAGCAGGCTGCAGCACAGCAAAGCCGTGCAGAACGTTCACTCTCTGAGAGGAAAGAGCTGAGCTGTGGCATGAAAGAACACGTGCCAGCTCTTGCCTTCAGCACAGTGCTTGCTGATACAGCAGGGGGCAAAATGGGTACCTGCCAAACCAGGTGCCTATGGCTCTAAAAAACCATCCATAAACTGCAGCATCTGCTGGGACTTGCCTGTTGGAAGAGAATCTGACTTTCCCAGCAACACACGTCCAGAAGACTTAATCAGCAGATGTGCTGGTGCTCTTGGAAAGGGATGCAGTTGGGCATTTTCTAAGGTGCACTTCAGTTTAGTTTCCCCAGTCTAAAAACAATTAAATTATTTTATAACACTCCATGAGGCCCAGCTGTTTTCCAAACTATTTAAGGACTTAGGAAAAATTGCTTTGAAGATTCGTACATTTGACTATTGTATGTTTATACTATAGAGTATACTCATATTAAAGATGGATTAATAGTATGGAGTACTTGGAACTGCTGATGGATATCATACAACCCCCACAAAATGTAAGAACTATACAGTGTAACATAAAATATTCTAGCCGTACAAGGAAACATATTTTCCTAATCATTAAGTTCATTCTGCCTCAGAAACATAGAAACATTTAGATAGATTTTTTCCTTGTAAAACAGTTCCCTGGTATCTCCTTCTTTCCACCTAAAAGATGTTGAGGATTAAAAGGGTTTGAGACACCATTTGTGTCAATATTTCTGCTGTTGCCTGTTTATGTTTAAGAACTAGAGTCCAGAAGAAATCTTAAATTGTCCCTTCTCCTAATAAAATAAGGAAAGGGGAAAGAGAGGTGTCACAGTGCAAAAGTCCTGATAATAATAAACATTCTTTGGTTGAAGGTACATCACTTTTCCATAAAATGGAAACTTTTTTCCAGGATGTGTATCTTTCCTCATATTTATAGTACATTTTTTTCTTTTGACATTCAAGTAGCCTGGGCAGAATGCCATTGCTGGTGATGAAGAGGAACTAAACTGCTTAAAACTTATATTTTGAACCCACTATGGAGATTTTAGTTATTATTTTTACCTAGATTTTTGCTACTGTGAACTATAGCCATGAAAACCTACAATGTTACTTGACTGTGTGTGATGCTACTGTAAGTTTCAAACAAGATAGTCTGTGTTCAAATGTAAACTAGGCCTGGTGACTCCTGAGTTCTTTGTTGCTGATAACTTTAGTGAAAGAGGTCCTACTGCTATACAATCCAGAGCTGATGTTCCATAACAGCTGATGCACACAGGCTGTGCAGCAGTTTCAGTACAGTTTTATTAGCCCTACTGGCATATCTCTGTGTGCAAATTCATTCTGCAAATGCACATTCACATTAGTTTACTGTAGCTTTAGTAAAAGATTCTCAGATTTTGAATGAAGTTGAGCCTTTTAATTGAAGGTAGAAACTCAGACAAATGATATTTATATCTCTGGCAAAAGTGAAAAACCAAAGAGTTTATGCAGTTCTAGTAATTAACCTCTTTCTGCTGACTGTGCAACTGTTTGTTTAAATGCTGCCCCATGTTGGCATTTGCATCAGACTAGTACTTTTAACAGACAGTTTATCAGCACACAAAAAAGTTTTAAAGACAGGATCAGTGATTTTTATTTCAAAAAAGAAGAAACTCACTGATTCCTTTCTTTTCTTAAAGAAGATAGACTAATCTAATTGTAGTATAGTCACTTTCAGTAAAGCACAGTGCTGCACTAGATGGACAATTTATTGAGAAATGTAAAAGAGATGACATTGTTTTTCTTTCAGCTTTTTTTTTCTAACAGTTCTAATTTGCAACATTGTAGCAATCTCATCTATTCTAGTTTCTAAAAGGAAAAAAAAATACTATTTAGAAGAAAAAGTCGATGGTGGTAATTTTTTAGTACACTGCTTATCATAATATACAATTTTTGAACCATCATTAGAATGATACCATAGATCAAATTTTCAGGTAGGGGTGTGACTAGTACAACCAAGAGTATAAAAAGTTCTTGGTATGACATTCAATTCTTAAACATTAACCACCAATATAACTCCATAATTACCTTACCTGTTTACCTTATTATTATAATTGTTACACATCATCACAATTACTCAACTTACAGGTTTGGTACACAGATCTCAAATATGAAAAAGAAATATGTATGTCAGCTTACCTGAACAATACTGAACTTTTGTGACATAATCATATTTCAAAATTTCCTACTTAACCCCACCAGTTAAAAACGTTGTTCAAATAATCAACCCTCTGCTTAGATGATTGAGCAATAATGAGACTAAAGCTACAACCAGCTAAGACAAGCAAAGACTAGGAAGAATAGTTCTGACTATCAGTTTGCCACTGACAGAAACTCAGCGAAATAATACCTGATTTACATTAATTTATTTTCTTTTGAACTGTAACCCGAGAGCATTTAGTATCAAACAAAGTGATCTGCCTCATTCAACATAAACAATTCATGTAATTTGTTTATTCTTGGAACTGCTACATTTATATAAAATCTGTGAAAAGACAAAAATAAACAAGTTTGAAATCTGATAATAAGCCTTGATATTTCACTAACAGAGTAAGTAAAACATTACCAAAACACTACCCTAACCACTTTGCATTTGTAGACTCTGACACCTGAAATGTTCAAGTATTCTGTAAGGACAGCTGTTTTATACATATTGCTCTGTATGATACAGAAATACCTAGTCCATTGCAGTGGTTCAAGTCATTTCTGGCAGGGAAACAGTCTGAAAGAGATTAGTAGGTTGCAACTATTTCATCAGAAATTCCCTTTTGTCTCGACAGTTAGAGTTGGGTTTCAGTTAAAGATGAAGATGAACTGGTGGATTTGCCAGACAGACACTTTTCTTCAGAGGGCTTTCCTGAAGTAAATACATATTTTCATGAATAATTAAAAGAACTCTTGGTAGGACTATATCATTAAGTGGTTCTAAGTTACTGTAGAATTTTAGTATAAAGCCCTACGATGAAAAAAAGGGGGTTGGGGTTGTTAACCTAGCATCTAACTGCTTCCCACTTGACCCCTTTCCTGATGGAGGATAAGTGCTGACACATCTGCATTTTGTTGTACAGCTTTCTGGTCTACAGCAGGTTTGATATAAGGGAAACCATACCAAATTAGTTAGTCTTGGAACTTTATTATAGATGATAGTGAAGTAAATGCTGCTTGTGGTAATAAGGATTTCAGCAACCACAGTTAAGATCTTCAGTAAAAACCCCCTCCGGTTATAGGTAAAAAGCTTCATTTCCTAATTGTTTATACTCAGAAAACAAATTGGCCATTTGAGGTTTCAGAGTATTCTGAAGTTTCTGGTCTGTGCTCAGATTAGAAACACAGGACATATCTTTAATACAAAAAAAAAAAAAAATCAACCCAATCAAAAACAAACAACCAAAACTGCACAGAAAAGCAAGGGGCTGAATAAGGGTATCCTATTTTATTGGTCAGAAAAAGTGACAGAGATCAGACGAAAACACATTTTGACCAGGAATTAGCCCAAACAGAAATGACTATTAAAAAGATACAATTCAACTGCAAACAATTACAGAATAAGACAAAGGGATAACTGAATGTACAAATTCAAGGCAGGTAAGGCTGATTAGGCAGCGGATCATCAGAACAGCATCTAGTACTAAATCAGAGTCAAGTATGCCTTGGCAATGCAAAAAATTAATCATCATATATACCAGCCTTATTTACATAGGCCAACACAAGAGTCATGAAATATTTAGCATGGTTAAAGCTTGAACTGGACTACTCTGTGTGATTTGGGGCATCCCATTTCAGGAAAATCAGGATCAGTTAAAAGAAAACCCAGAGGAAAGCAGCAGAAAAAATGTAACAGAAAATAGACTTAAGAGCAAAACAGTTCATTAAATGTCACCTATAGAAGACCGAGAAAGACGTTGCAAAGAAGAAAATTCCTACAGTCTGGAGGACTATATCTGGAGGTTTTCAAGGCTTGACTTGACAAAGCTCTGAACAACCTGATCTGATCAGTCAGCTGGTCCTGCTTGGAGCAGGCAGTACAGTAAATACCCCCTGAAGTCCCTGCCAAAATTAATTATTCTGTGATCCTATGAAAGACTTCAAATTTATTTCTCAGGTAAGCTGGGATTTGGGTTGTTTTTTTTCTTTTTAATCTCATATACAATCAGCGATTTTGGCCCCAGAAAGGTGGGAGATCAAGCAAAGATAGGTCTTTAATTGTTGCAGACGTTACCTTGACCTTTAAAAAGTCACTAAAATGGAAAAATTGACTGCAGGTGTTAGAGCCATAAGATATCTGAGGATGAGTAAAATTTGATCAGAAATTTACACTGTTCAATATCTGAAGGGATGACAGTGTTCTAAAATCAGAACAAACTTAAACACCAGCCTCCTACCAAAGGATGAGTCAGAAAAGGAAGATAATATTTCTCCTCCTCTGCTCAGGTCAGCAACCCTTTCCACCATTTTAGCTAGTAGTTTAAAAAGCATCGCATTATTATTTTATGAGGAGGAAAATGTCTTCTGATCTTGAAAAGAAATATTTTGTCATCAACTTCAGAATCATCTTCCTTTAAAATGTTAGAAAACTAACATTTTATAGAAATTAACCCCAAATTTTAAGAAAAACTGATATGAAAAATTTATCACCAAGAAATTTCCAGACACTTTGATTATCTTTTATGAGCTAGAAACCAAATGAAACCTCTTTTAAGATTTTTATTATGGTTTCAAAGTATCTGGAGGTTTTTTTAAAAGACCTGGGGCACAGGACCAAACTCTTGGAATCGATGAAAATATCCCATGCAAGCTGGATCAAAGTAATTGTCAGGACACATGCTATGACTACCACAACAGCTCCAAGCCAATACAACTTAGCTTGATTTGGTATCTAGACAGTAAATGGTTTGTACCTTCCACGTGGAATTATTTATTAATAAGGCTACCAGGATGACTGAGAAAAAATCCTTTCTTGCACGTAATCACTCAGGGAGAGTAAGATCTTTATTCTACTGGGCTTCTGGGTAAAGGTGTACAGTAAATGAACTCAAGCTTACTTTACTTAGACTTTAGTTCTTATGCTTATTCACTTATGAAGTGGAAAAAAAAGATAGGGCTGGAAGTCACAACAGAAACTTTGCTTATTCCAAATACCATCCTAAGGCAGAAAATCACAAGTTTAAAGATCAGGGAATGATAAAATCATGGTCCTGATAAGAACTGGGAACATGAACACAAACAGAGATGAAACTGCCCTGGCATTAGCTCACAAGTCAGTTACGTGTTCTTTCTTTTGTGTGGCTGTGGCAATAGATTTTCAAAGGACCTCTCTGTTTGCACAGTAGATCCGGTCTTGATACAAAGGCTCGGACCAGATCTCTGGAGGCCCTTTTTAAACCAAAGGCAAAGGAAAATATTATTTTTCTCTGTTTATATCCCTTTAGTTGGTTAAAAAAAAAATCACAAAAAAAACCAAAACAAAAAAACCCAAATGCACGAGAAGAGCTGAATGTCATAATCTGTTATTTTTGAGATACCTGGCCAAATGGTTCCTGTGAGGAACTAAAACTTCCATGGTGTGCTTTCTTCTGCTGATCCACTTGCCCACATGTAATTTCTCTGCTATTAGTAGGATACCTCTTAACTAACCCCTAGAGAAATAGAATAGTGTCAACTCCTATTCTAGCACAATTGAACACAAAATATAGAATATTTTTTTTGATAAAAGGAGTTCAAAATTTTTGGGCAAAGAATTTACATGGAAGGAGCAAAGAATAAATACTTAAGATCAACTAAATACAGGACTCTCTGTCAACATTTAATTCAGCAGTGCAAGCCACTGCCAAGCATGGTATGAATCAGAAATACTGGATTTTGTCTATAAAGTCCTATTTCTCTTACAAAAATGACATACAAATAAAAGTCTTAATATTCCTTCACCAACTCAAAATATTTTAAAAAAGAGAAATATTAAAATTGAGATCCTGATATTTAATATTTATTTATCCAAGCCAGAATGTTTTTGTTCTCACTTTTAAGACAAAAAACCCATGTTTTCGGGTTTTTTTGGTTTTTTTTTTTCCACTCTGTAAGCCTGTGGAAACCTGCCATGAAATAGCTCTCCAAAACCATAATGTGCTGTCCAGTTAAAGAAATTTAGAAGAGATAATTGAAACCAGGCTCTTTCAAGATATCACCTTCATCCTGGATATGATTTCCTGCATACATCTCCCCTCACACAGAGGTGTCCAAATTCTTTCTAATCATGATGACAGGCTGGATATAGAACGGACTTGCCACTTGCTATGCATGAGCTGCTCCATGTGTCAGCTTTATAGGCAGCTGGTAGGAAATACTGGGCCCATAGGCTAGAGAAGAGCACATCAGTCAGACTGAATGGATTCAGGAATGCCTACTGGAAGCATTCATATACTTCTAACGCTGTAAAGGCTTTTATTACAGCTTGACCTTAATTAAAATGTGTCATTAAAAAGCACACACAAATATGCGCTCAGTGCCAGCTTCTATAAAATACTGCATCAGTTGTTCCAAAGACAGACACAGACCATGCCCATCATGACATCATATTTAGGGATTTTAGGCCACTGGAAAAACAAGAAAGAAGTTGGTTTCTTTTCTTGCCAGGTTTACATGTACTGTGAAGTAGAATAATGAATTATCTCCCCACTGTGTATTGTCCCAATTCAGCACAACACTTCTGTGTAACTAACTTCAAACGCATGCTTTGTCCCACTGATTTCAGTTGAATATTAGTATCAAAATAAATATCAATAACTGGAAGTTACAGATGAACACCTTATGTTAAGCTCTGGCTCACCGAGAAAGAAGGAAAGGCAGACTGAGGTGTGTAAGTGAGACTGGAGGAAATAAGTACTACTGGTGACCTAGACTTTAAACTGTCCCAAGCATTGCTTACATAATTTCTGGGCCTTAATATAACCTGATCTTACATTTATTTCTACACTATGCAATGCAGATTCCAAAGATACACAAAGATTCCTGAACTGTAACTGTGTGACCTAGGCAGAGTGCAGAAAACACAGTATCTGAGGCTATTTAGCTCAGATGAACCCCTGCCCCAACACAGTCGTGGTACTTCCTGCTCAGCACCATCTGGGGTGTCTCTAATACACTTCACAATGAGCCACAAAGACTTATCTTTCAGCTCTTCTTGTCATTATATAAAGTCTAAACCAGAACATTATTACAAAATCTTCATTAGTTGACGCGTTGTTGCTTGAAAATTCTCAAGGGAGCCAATGTCACAGGAGGAAGAAGCAGTATTTCATAATCAGCTTCCAGCTCTAACACAATCGATATGCATGTTGTGGGTGTCATTTAATGTGACATTATATTAAGAAGCATGGATTAACAAGCTAAATCCCTTCCTTCCCCTTATTAGCGCTGCCCAATGGACCATGCACTTGTACAATCATGTGAAAGGCGTGTGGCTTCTGCCTTTGCAGTCCCCATTCCTCCTTCCCATCCAGTTCAGGGTAGTAGCCCTGATTAAGCACAATGGTCATCACTAAAAATTCAACATTAACAGATCAGGTAATTTTTACTTTAACTTCAGGTAGAAATCATAACATCTCAGATATGGGTTATTTACAGACAAAATATAAGCATTTAAAAAACAGTTTTCTTATTACTGCCCTCACATTACATATTTTGAAGTATTTCTCTGAAATAAATTAGTTTTTTGTAAAATTTTAGCTATTCCTGTGACTACTTACTAAATCACAAGATGCAATTTAAGTATAGTTAAACTTAAGGATTTTTTGGCCAGACCGAAAATTAATGACTTCATAGTTCTACATATGTTAAAAAAAACATTTTCAGAACTGCTGGGATGAAGGGTATTGAGTATATAAAGCAAGCCATTACCTTTCAAAAATAAATTCCACTAATCTCTACCATATTTACAATCTCACAGAGTAAGAAATTTCAACAAACCTTTTTATTTTTTTCAATATCTCATGTGAATATGGCAGGATGTATTCTGCTTAGTGGGGAAAAGCTGCTTTGCATTTAGGACTGTTTGAAATGTAAACAGGAATGAGATAAAGACAAAGCAAAACAGTTGACATCAATGAAGTAAACGACATTTACAGAACATGATAATGAATAGCTTCTGGCTTTTTTCTCTCGGGGGGAAAAAGGCATGTATTACTGCATTTTTTTCCTTTTGTCCCCAGTTTTTAAACCTATTCGAATCTGAACAAATTTAATACCCTTTGAACTTGTTACCCTGTAGCACTGAGCTGGAGTTACTGCTAATCGTTTAAGTGCACATATTTCTGCTCATAACTCAGGCAATAAACTACCAAAAGCAGCACTTAAAAAAATCTGAATAGCTTTGTTAATGTCAAGAGGTGAGGTATCAGCATAATATTAATTAACTGTAGACAGATTTGATGACAGCCAGAACGCAGCTCTTATTTTTAGTTTTCCAAACTAACAAAGTAACAAGTTACGTATGTGTTTTGTAAACTGGTTTTAGCACTGAAAGCTTACATTAGTGTTATCCAGTAAGTAGTTTTGCCTTGATACTTTATAAAATAAAATTTAAAACACTTCTGTAAGAAAGACTATGTGTACTATGAAGTAAGTTTTACAGAGAGTGGATATACCGAAAAGGAAAACAAAGAAATATATTTTGGTCTTTATCCTCAAAATGTTGGTAGGCTACAATCAGGTATGCTTTTTTTCCTAATTATACTGATAATCCTGTGGCATAGGTTGAAATCAGAGACTCAAGCATTCTGTTCCTAAAATTACATAAAAACATAAATTTAGAATTATTCAGTTGAAGAAAAAAAAGAATGCGCAACAGGAGTGACTCAAAATAGAAATTTTCACACCGCTGATGGTAATACAAGAACTATTTAGGACAGTATACCTTGAACTGTTTGTTTGACTCATGATTTGGATATTTTACAGGACAGAATCACGAGATCATAATTCTGTGAACTATCACTCTAAGAGCATAATTTTGAGGCTTAATATACTTGAAATAAGGAGCATAATGCTGATGGTAATGAAAAAGTAGCAAATACTGAGCATTGCTGAAGATGTAAAAACACTAAGCCAATCTGCATGCAAGTGCAAACTGGTGCAATCCATTTCCTGAAATGCTTCAAAAATTGTTTGAACTTTGCTTCTACAACTAAAAGCAATTTTGTATTTCTGTGTTCAGACTTACTTTGGCATTAGTTGCCAAGCAGATGTCATGAAGTTTGTGAGCCTCAAAGGCATTTCTCCACCAGCACTTCTTAGTTTTAAAATGCTGATTCATTAAATAAAGCTTACTGTGTTAAGAGCCACAGTATCTGATCTAAACTACAGAAAGTTCTTTGGGAACCTGCTTATAACTTTCACCAGTATCCAGTTAAAATACTGATAATATGCTTCAAAATTATTTAATATAACCACTGATTGTAGTTCATGAATCAGTTTAAAGTAAGCTGATTTACAAGAGGCACTCTTCTTGCTGTATATGCAGGTATGACCATGTGCATTCAGGTGTGTATATTAAAAAAATAATTCTGAACAGTAAGATCCATTTAAAGCACTTTTAACTTGGTTGAAAATAAAAGGTAAGTGGCCCCTCAAGCCAGTAGGCACTCTAGTGACTTTTGAAATACTGGGAAATACATAATTTTTATTTACTTAAGAATGAAATTTCTTTTTAGCAGTATTAATATAATTAAATAATTAATCAATAACAATTATTCACCTTTTATGGGCTAAGAAAGTCTCATACAATACACAAATATCATTTGGCACAGTACCAAGCTTTATTGTAACTTACTTTTTTCCTACAAAGGAAGAATATCCTCCTTGCAACTATAAATGGAGCAAATTCATATGCATTTATATATGCTATCTATTTAGCAATTAACAATCCACAATCAATAGTTGCCACTCCTTTAATGTTAGAAGAGGGTTCTGCTTTGCATACAGCTACCGAGCTACGTGATGCTGGACACAGGGCCCAGAAATGGAGAATTCCCATCTGCTCTCCTCTGCTCAGCAAGACCAGCTTTGCCCCCGCGCCTCAGGACCCATTTCTGTCCCAAACACATCCCAGGACAGTCCAAAATGTGAATAGGATGGATGCATGTGCCTGCTTCTCTCACATCTTTTCAGCCCTCCCAGTAAAATCATGCTCGATGGAAGGTCACAAATTAAATACTTCTGACATTAAATCCCCTGCAGTGTCTTCCTTTGCCTCTCATAAGGCACAAAGTGCCAGGGACACGGAACCTCAGCAAACCTGAAGTAAACCTCAGAGGTTGCACAATGAGATCTCGATTGAAGGGCTGCATCTAAGCAGGTTACTTGGGTGCTGAAGGTACATTGACCTTGTACTGTATAAAATGAACTGGCCTTCCTAAAGCACATCTGAAAATTTAGAGTACTCTCACGGTTTATGTGTCAAAATAGGACCCTACTGGGTCTTAGGGCTAAAATCCGCTCTGTATTTACACATAGGGATCTGAAAAGCTGGGTTTTATTCAAATACATTGCTTTCTAATAAAAATGAAAACAAATACAACTTTAAAAGGTAATAAAAATAAACAGAAAAGAAAGACGATCACAGAAAAATTATGCTTTAAAGTAGTCCTTTTCCCCTAAGATATATGGGAAGCAGGAATGGGAATAGATTGGAGAGGACCGCAATTGCATGTTTAAAAAACAGGCTCCAGAATAAACTACATAACCAAGATTCTGAGATGTTCCCATTTGTCCCAGTAATGGCAGCTTGGTAAACTGATTTCTATCCATTTAATGATTAGATTAGGTTAACATTCCAAAAGGTTAAAGTAGAAATTGGAAGGTGCCATCATTTGTCAGAAGCCATACATTACACTTCTCTGCAATTATGATTACAAATACAGCTTCTTTGTCAAATGGTATTTCTACATTGTTTCAGTGCCTTTCTCTACTATTTCAGTCAGCAGAAAATTTGTAGTAAGTTTTCTATTTCAGAACGCTTTCTTGATCTGCATCTCTCTTTGTGTAAACTGCATTCGTTCTAACAATTTTACTTACCCATATTACTACTACTGTTCAAGAAATGTTTAAACTTACAATCAGATAAGCATAAGACTTATTATTACAGACAGGCTACAGATCAAAATCAGAGAATCATAGAACCATCAGGCTGGGAAAGTTCTTTAAGATCACTGGGTCCAAGAACCAGAACCTGGAAACACTCTGGACCTATTCAGCTCTCCCCAGCGTGTCTCCTTGTCTGATCCAGAGTTCTGCTTGCTCAGGTCTGGTAAAAATACAGCTTTCCCTGATTCAACAAGCTAATATATGTGCACATTATATATATATATATATATATATAAAAAACCATATATAATATAATTATAATTGTAACTATATATATATTTTTTTTTTACATATATACACTTTGTGCCATGATTCTAAGACATGTGTCATAAACTAACTGCATATAGACAAGACCTATACACAGAATTAAAAAGTTCCAAAGATCATCTGGGTGATGGGTGATTCATTGAAAGATATCTACACACCATTCTGTCCCCCATTATATTGCATAAAATAAATTCAGAAGCCAGACTGATAGAGTTGCCATTCTTAGGAGCTGTATAAAATTAAGATCCTGACATCCTCTGGTCATTAGCACTCAACTTAGCGTATTCAAATTAGCATATTCAGAAAATTTTAATTAGTTACTTGTAGGCTTTAGACAAAACTCAGTTTTAGTAGCTACTTACAGAAAATACTGTGCAAATCAAAGGAAACTGTAAACGGCAATAATCTCACAGAACCAGGTTTAACCTCAGAGTAGTGGTAATTTTGAGTTACGATGAATGAAAGAAAGAAGGAAGAAAACTGTGCTACACTTCGGGTTAACCTTGCCTGACTTTCCTAGAGAGAGCTGGCTACCAGTGCAATGAAAAATGCATGGCAGCACAGGCAGCTGAGCGAAGGCAGCAAGTTCAAAGAACGGTGAGAGGTATCAGCTCCACTAGCTCTAACACTGAGATAAGCTGGGTTCAGGGACTGGGGCTCTGCATGTCAATAACAATTTCTGAAATTACCCATTCCTGACTGGAAATTCATCTACAGTAATTGTATCAGGATGATTCTAAAAGTGACTTTTGAAACATAAATTGCAGAACTGTGTTATCACGCTAGATTTATGCAATGTAATAGCTAAGTGCTTTCAGGACCTGAATCCACTGAATCTCTCACCACATATGAGATGATTAGCAACCTAGTAAAGTGCAGAGACATGTTTTGTACTTAAAGTAAAAGCCAAATTAACTTTTCGACCATTTATGTGAGTAATCACATCTATTTTTAAGCCAGGGCTTCTACGGTAATTTCACCCCTTGGAGCTACATCCATTTTCCATCTGATGTGAAATACTGGTGGGCTGCTTAAACAGTCAGCACTTAATTTCTTCATCAGAAGATCAAATTTAACCTGAATATATATATATATATATATAATTTTCATAGCTCTCTAGAGTTTTCTTTTTTCTAACAAAAGGTTGAACTTGGCCCAGAAACTTTAAGGTGTAAGATACTCATCGACAGAATTCACAACAAATTGGAGAATCATCTGGTTCATGTTATGTTTATTTTCGCAGTTACTTTCCCCATTTAAAGCAATTTATTCTAAACAATGTTTCATTGTACGTATAGTTTTCTGCTAAAATTAAGACAGATGTCTTCAGTAGACTCTAGAGATCCCAGTGCTCTTAATTACCAAGTTTGTTTCTTTCTTTTGAATTAAACAGATTTCAGTTTTTTCTTGCCTCCTATTCTTCGTCTTTCATGCCACGGACATGAAAGACATAGTATTCTTCTCTTATTTTCTGCACCTGTTTCTATATCATGCTTACACTAAAAGAGACAAGAAAGACAAAGCCTCTCTCAATCAAATACATATCAAATGGTATCAATCCCGGTCAAATGATGTAAATGCAACCTTGTGGAACAAAATTAAACATGCAAAAGTAAACTGACTAAAGCAATAAAAAGGCAAAAGCCAGAGTACTTTTATATGGTCTGATGCAATTTTTTCTATTCCAAACCGACTCCAAGAGAATGTAAATTACCAAGTATTTTCAGATATGCGAGTTCATTTAGGACAACACAGAAATACAAGGAAGAGTGCTTTGGCTCTACTGTACCACTATAAATGTAAAATTCATTCCTGAGAAACCACCACGTGTTCATTTACACATAGCTTTACAGGTTCAGTTTGTTAGAATTATGATGGAGAGAAAAACAGTTGTTGAAAGGAGAGGTGATCAAAATGAATGATTTCTTTGCCTCTCAGAGTCTGCCAACAGAGGACTGAACATTTTCTGCCACTAGTCAATCAATATGTATGAAGAATAATACAATGAAGAGTGGATTGTTAACATCAAATGAAAGAAAATACCCAGAGCAATATCAGTTTCAGATTTGCACTCTGGAACAAAGCAGAATTTCTACAGCATTTACTCTGAAAGCCAGAAAAATAACAATTCCACTTGGGACCTCAGAAAAAGACCCCGAGCTAAGTCTCAGACTTATTTTACTACCCTTACCTTACTAAATAAAAATTCTTCTTGAATTTCAAGTAAGTTAATGATTGTTAAACATCACTGGAGGTATAATTTTTTAAAGTATCCTTTGGGAATAAAGTAGTAATATTAAAAGCTGCTGGTGTCGAAACTGGAATAAATAAATTAATCATTAAAATTCAAAGCTAAGTTGCTTCTGCTTTCAAGTAGAAAAATGCTTTGGATATCTTGACACATAATTAGAATGCAAGTGTGTAGGTGTGTATGTAACTAACCCCGATCTCAGGATGAGCCACTCAAAACAACTGCACAGCCAGATACTCAAAACAAATATTGTGAAATAAAATTAAAAACATAGAGGTATACCTTAGGCATGAGGGGTAGGTATCTGCAAATAGAAAAATAACCACTTTATTTGCAAAATAAAGCAGATGACATAAATTAACATTTCAGTTTTGTTTTGAAAATGTAAGGCGTGATTATATATTCTGTAACTGCAAAGCCGACCTCCTAGTAATGTATCTTGTAGGACACAACTATCCACAAATGCCTCATGGAAAGGTGGTTTAAGATAGAGGAAATGTAGTCAATTTTCAGAAAAACACTGTGCATTAACACTGACATTATTGTCAGCTATTTCCTGAATATTAACATGCACAGTGATGACCTTAAGGAGAAAAGTTTAGTCTACATGGTCCTGTCATCATATTTCCCCTGCTAAAAAGCACTGAAAAATTTCTTAGCTACTGTACACTCATAGGCTCTTCAATGTTCCATCTAATTTTCACTAAAATATGGCAGTCTAAGCCTAAAATATGAGACTAAACCTAAAAGCTAGCTGAACAGAAGTGAAGCACACAAGTAAGAAAAATTAGATTAATTAGACCATAGAGTAAAAAGTCAGTATTTTTGAATACTCTTTTTTAGAAATCAATATTGAATGAAAAAATCCCCAAATTTACACTACGCTCTATTTTTTAATCTCAGATATATCTGAAAATACATATTGTGAAATGTTACATTAGAATTAGATAAAATTAGTTCTAGTCAATCAGTATCACTCTGAAACATTAAGTTGTATCTTAATACAATATATAATATAGTTTCTGGTGTCCACCCTCAATAAAACTGAGTTAGTCATGATTATTAACTCTCCAGCATAACAAATCACACACATCAGTCATTTACTGGTGTTGTCTCTCAACACTTTCTTCTTTGAAGTGCAAAGATCAACACTGACACTTGAAGATCATGGTCCAAGAGATTAACGGAGCCTGAGCTTCAAAGAAAGAATAAGAGAAGAAAAAGAGGCTCTGGAAAAAAACCCACAAAAACATAAACATTCCTTTTGGTTCAATTCCTGCTCACCTAAAGAATAAACCAAGTTGAATAAACTCATGAGCACTATTTGGTCAGAGAACCTGCATGAATGAGGAAAACAAAGGAAAACCGAAGAAGGTAAGAGTATTGGGATAAAGACTATTATCAGTTGAAATAAATGGGAAGTGGAGGCTGAAGAGGGGAGGGAAAGGTACTAAAGAGAACGATGTGAAAGCACATTTTGCTGGAATATGCATATGACCTACATGCAGTAAGGATGGTTCAATCTCAAAACATAAATCAGTTTAAAAGTTTAGACATCAGTAAATACAGTGTAAGCAGGAAAAGAACACATGGTCAGCAGCAAAAGTAAACAAAGTGCAAAAGACAACAGATAAAATTTAGACTATTCTTTTGACACTGAAAATATTCCAGATTACATAGACATAAAACTCACTGAAACAGGTTCAAATCTGCTCCAGAATCTCAAATACGCCTGCTTTATATCTCTCTCCATCACCCCCCTGATAACAAGCCTGGTTTAGTTTAGCTGTCAGACCTCGCTGGAACCTAAGTAAATGGAATTGCCTCATTACATTCAGAATGTACAGATCTTGCCCTTTAAACAGTACTACTCATTGCAAATCACATTTTCATGGTAGCATTGCATGAAGATAGTCAAGAAACAAATGTTCACAGTTAAAGCTTTTCACTAGACAGCTGAAATATAAGTAAATCGTATCAGGAAGATGTAAACCAGTGACAGTGTATAATTTTTACATTATTTGCTACCACGCAGTTTAAAAAAGAAAACAACTTACTTAGGGTTTTATCTATCCACATTCACTTATTGTACTGAAACAAATTCCAGCAAAAATACCTTAGACCAAACCCCCTTGTTTTTGAAATCTCCCATGTGTTTGAAACTGTATCTTCATACTACCACACTTAGAAAGATTATTTAAAAAGTGTGCTCCAAAAGTCTTTATACCCTTTGCTCTCCAGGCATGCTACTATACACAGCTTGAGCTACTTGTATCACTGCATTGTTTTATAAATATTAATGTACTTAAAATGCAAGATATTCAGAGAAAAGGAACGTGCTGCATGTAATCAAGTTAGGGCAGGAAAACCCGTACCAAAAAAAAAAAAATACAACTTTACTTGTTCAAACAGAACTTTAAAGCTTGTTTTAAATTTAAGATACCTTTGGAAGAAGGTCTCTTTGGAAGAAGGAGGACTTGACCTGCATGGCCATTCAGCTGCAGGGATGGTGATCCTAACATCTCCTGCCACAGCTTCTCTCTCCTCCTGTGCTGACACTACCCATATTGAAAAAGTGGAATACAGCAGAGGAACCTCTGAGTATGATCTTTACCATCCTCCCAGAATGAAATACAATTAACTCCACTTTCCTGATAGCCTAGAGCTTTAGTTGCTGTCAGCAGGATTTTAAAACTAAGTTGATCCTCAACGGTGAAGTTCAGGGAGTCTCAACACTAGGCTTCATTTGAGTGAGACTCAAAATTTTGGTACAACTAACTTATGCTGAGTTTCATCACACAAAGTCTAATGGCAGTTTGATAAAGTGATGTAACTTGGCACTTTATACAGAAATTATTATTCCAGCAGGATGGGAAAAGCTGATGTAACTCTTACAGATCTAGCTGTTTCACTCACAACATTTAAATCTAATTTTGTAACTTTAGTCTAACACTTTCTTGGATTTTCCTCTAGTCATCATACACAGGTATCAGCATCAGGCAAATTGAGAAGCAAAGGGATCAAAGTGGTCCTGTGTAATCACCTCTGTGAACTGAGCTTTTGGCTGTACTGAAAGTTTAAAACAAAGTCCATATGCACAAGAAAAAATTATCTATTAGGCTTGAATACAATGAAAGAGCATGGAAACATCAGAGGACTGGAACATCCCTAAAATGCCTATTTTTCCAATTATGTGGGCGAAATCAAAACAAAACAAAACAAAACATACAAACAAAAACAAACAAAAAAACCAAAATCACCCAAACAACCAATCAAAAAAAAATAAAACCCACCAAATAAAACCAAACAACTCCAAGCAAAAAAACCAAAATAAAAAATCCCAAACCCACACAACTTTTTCTCTATGAATTTACTGTTAGACTACTACAGCAAGGTTTGTAGACAAATGGCACAGGTATGGAAAACTGGTAGTTTCAATATTATAATTTCTTTCAGGTGCATTTTAAATGAGAAACTAATCAAATGGTTAGGGAAAAAAACAAAACAAAAACAAAACCAAAAACATCCAAAGATACAAGGAAAGAAAAGAAAGAGAAAAGGTATGGAAATGTGCAGTGTCTTCATGGCTTTATATCTATAACAGTTAGAAAACAGAGAGGCTGTCACCTGAGTGTAGTGAAAAGGGGAAATTTGTGGTAACTGGCTACTCACAGTCTTGAAAATTCACCTCTTGAGCTCTTATACATAAGGGAAAGGAAGAGTGGGGATTGATACGGGTGTTACTAGAATAATCATTATTTTTAGCACATTGTATTAGTGCTTGTTAGAAAAGATGATGACTGGAAATACACACAAAATCATACATAAGGCTCTTTTTACTGGGATCTTTTCTACTTCATTCAGTTTACCACACCGTAATTTTTTAGCCTTTTTTTTGAAGACCAACCTTATAATTTAACATGGGAAATTATTTTCTCAGTGATCAAGGTTCAGATAAGTTTAGACTTTAATAAAAAAATGCAATCACTTTACTAAAATACTCCTTCGTACATCAAATTCAAGTTTTCTTATTGACAGTGAAGAGGGCACCTGCACTGAAAAACTGTAAAAGAAGATACATCAGTTCCATGAACTGATCTACGTCTGTTGAGGCAGAAGAGTTTCACCGCTTTTTAAGGTCTGGGAGAAACATCACAGGTAGAGAGAACACAGTGAAGTTCACATCATTTTTCTATGGGAGAAAGGAAAGTTTTACACATCTGGGAACAGCAGTTTGATAATGCAAATACAAAAAAATGCATTCTCTGACCACAGCTCAGCTTGCATGAATGTGAACATTAACATTTTCCCCAGCTTGAAGTTATTCACTTGTTTTTACAGTACAATGAATTAGGAGAAGTAGTAGCCTTGTTTAAAATGAAAATGGTGACATCAAGTTGAACAGCTCTCAAATCCACCATCTTATCTTATACAATTTTCCAGAGGTAAGTGGCTTTAAACTATATTTTAAAATATAAATATACAAATGTAAGGACATGATTTTTGATAACAGTATGTTTGAGTATCTTACATATATATATATATTACACAAAGACATTCTTACATTGTTCTATATGCCACGGCTTTGAAATAGAAATGCTAATATGAAGCAATTGACCCAAAGAAACAAAAGCAGGATTTTCTACTCATTTTCTGTAAGACTTTCCCCATATTTTTTGCCTATCATTATGATATTTCCTTTTCTCTCCTATCCTTTCTTCACCAGAGTTGAAGACCATTTACAAACTGATCTACCACCACTGTCACGTCTCTTACTGCTCTGTTTCACCTTGCTTGCAAGATTCATCACAAAGGTAGCACCTACTGTAACTATGAGGCTAAACTAAATGTGCTAGAAAAGCTAGTGCATGCTTTTTTGTGAGGCTAAACATCACAGACCACAAAAGTACTGCTTACAGTCATGGACTGTAATCTGCATCCAGGAAAAAAAAAAAGTAATCCAGAGCAAATCAAGAGCAAATTGAGAATATAACTTCAAATTGCTAATGTCTCTGTATTACACATAATTATCATCATCAAGATAAAGAAGTCCTAGAGTTCTTTGAAACACAGTAAATTAATAGAAATTTTGGAATTTTTCAATCAACGATCTGCTGATTAAAATCAGTTTCCAAATATAATGAACACATGGGAGTAGTTGTCAATCAAAAAGCTTCAACTTGCCCTTTCAAGACTCTCTCTTCATTTCTGACATGCTTCCCTCAATCTTGACAAATGATCTTACCTTTCAGCAATTACTTCTGCCTTTATCCATCATGATCCACATGCAGATACGATGGGAGATGTATTCATTCACATCCTTCCCCATGCAGATTAAATTCCTGCTACTTTAAGATCTAGTTGTACGTAGGCTCAATAGAAAGTGTCTTCACACGATGCCTTAGCAATTATAATGCTTGCAAGAACACACATTTACGTTTCTGAGCTCAAGCTCCCTCTCAGGACAGCACTAAACAGCAGAGATTTACAACCAAACAACTTCCCCTACACGATGGGGCGACAACCCAGCCTTACAGAAATTCTTAGTGATTCCAAAAGGGAGGGATTTCCCCTTTAAGCAATTTGCATTAACTCTCAGTCCAGGATTATATAGTATGTAAAACACAAACTACATCTCATCTTTTACAGCATCATATTGACAAAATTACTTTAAATCTTTGAGGTACTTTTATCTAAAATAAGAATTAAAAAAAACCATGTTACATCTCATTTCTTATATCGCAATGGCTCAAGAAAACAATATTAAAATAGGGGTACTTTGTGATCTTAATAGCCATTATTTACTAAGATTGTTGAATCTTCTACATAAAAGTGCAATATTAAACAATGCAAAGAGGAACAGAAAAATTATCAATAAAACAGCTGGGCAGAAACAACCTGCCAAAGGTTTCAAAAGGTCTGTTATCTAGTTAATTTTACTATTTGAGTCAAGACTAAGCTTGCTTAAAGAAAACATCAAAAATTCACTTATGGATGTTATCAGAATGATATGATCTCACCAAAATTTGACTAAGCCAGAAATAATGAGCTTATAAAAGAAGCCAGATCCTGCCTTCCTGATTCATGAGTGAGTTTGATGCAATAGAAATTAATCCCTAATTTAACTTTATCAGCTGAGAAAGATCTAGCTCACTGAAGTACTGCACTCAGGAGTTTAAGGTAAGAAAAATTTGGCCCAAACACTCTCAATAATACAAGATACAATCTACTCTACATAGGCAAAGCAAAGCTTTATTGATAAAAGCAGGTTTATGCAAATATTCAGCTATAAATTACTTCTAAAGCTTTGGTACTGCAATGTTCAGACATCTATTTAGAAATACTATTTTGTTCTTTTCAGATTGTTACCAGATATCTTATCAGATAAAGCTCTGTTCATGTGAATCTAATTATCAGGTTTATGCTAAGTTCTTTCCTGTCTGAGCTTCTTGCAAGGGGACTTCAAACTGTTTCATTTTCTGAACAAACTGAGTGCTTCCAAACAACTTATGCTAGAAGAGGAATAAAGAATTCATCAGGAACTTAGAATACGTACTAGGTCTTCAAAGTTCTCAAACGATTTAAAATATAGAATTTTACTCTTCTTCTCCCTGCTTTGATGTGAATAATTTTTAGCAAAGGAACTTAGCCTAAGGTTTCTTCAGAGCTAGTGCTGTATGCTACCCTGTTTAATACAGAAATGGTAACAGCTTAAAACATTAACAAACAATGGTAGACTGAAGACTTCTGTCCGAGAAAAAAATCATAACCAACAAAGCTTTTCTCTGCAAAAATTAATGTGGTGTCTTTCCATTTACAGGTCCTAAATCTAGAACTGCTATTTTATTCAAGTAACTAGCCAGAGTGGAAAATGAAAAAGTTGAGAAAAAAAAAAAATCCATGGAAAAAAGGCTTATGTGAAAAACTGAAAACATTCTTCTTACATAATTTTAATTACTATTGGTCTTTTACAGTTACTCACTATGCTCATTGTAAAGGCAGTCAGTTTAAGAGAAGATCATTAATATATAAACAGCCTTCTCTCATTTCAGTGACACTCAGGAAAGACTGAAGAGTAGAAGGGAAATTAACTAAGTGAGGAATATTTTTTCATTCTGAAATAATCTCAATCCTGAAAAAAAACCAAAACCTTCTTCTATAGTAAACATGTGGAGTATATTGAGCCTTAGACACACTACATTTGGGTGTCTATATTCAGCTGTTTATATTTAAGCTCTTACTATTAAAGGCGACGTAATCAGCACAGTTTATGAGGACACAAACGTGGTTCAGTTCACCCAAAGCACACATTATATGTAAGTCTATATACAGCTGAATAGGGACTCAATCTCCTTCGATTGCAAATGGGAGCCAACACAACCAGCTCATGTGGAGTCACACAGAAAGGCATAATTTTAGGGGTTGGGCATTGAATCCTATCCTCGGGTTCAAAGCAGTCAAAACTTTTGTTTCTGTTTTTCTTACTAATTTGATGTAAAGTAAATATCAAAATGAAAATGGAGATATCAGTCACATTGGGTGACATTTCATCAAAATCAACATATTCCATAAGAAAATTGTAAATAAATAAAACAGTTTTTACCTTAAGAAACAAACTTTCCACCGGGGAGAAAACCAAAACAACAGACCTACTGTAGGCCACAGAAGACAGAAAAATAACTAATGAATTTCCTTTCTTTTTCTCCTTTAAGGCAACAATATTAAAGGATATAAAACTCTGATCTTCTTAAGAGAATATACATGTACTTCAGAACTAAAACCTCATGAGCAGGTACTCCATAATAAGTAATTTCAGAGCTCATTGAAAAGTTAGGAAAATAATTTTAACTATTGGAAGAAGGATGTCAACAGTAGAGAGGCATTAAAATAGGAAAACTAATAATACTAAATATAAAGTTGTTTTCCTACCTGTGTGCAGACAAATTACTGAGGTACAGGGAGTATTTTTCTTCAGCAGACAACCCATCCATCATCAAGTAAAAAACATGAAAATTACTCTGGTTGAGAGGCTGGATAATGACACGAGACTTCTCCAACATGTATGTATAAATCCTAGCTGATTAAGAAACAAACACATAAATTCATCATTATAATGATTGTTCTAAACTTAAATATCTTAAACCATTCACCATTACAACAGTTAAGAGTAAACAATGTTTCTTATAAAATGATTTGAGGGGAGCATACAAAATATAGTATCACCATTCATACACCCATGGTTTTCTATACAAATCACATATAAAACCCTAATTCCACGAAAATTGGTGGAACAAACATATTACCACACTTATATACTATTTGATATTACCATTAAAACTCCTTAGTTTTAAATATACTGATGTTGATTTGTACCAGTTGCTGTATTCGGCAAGACTTTTTTAACAGACAAGCTATTAGTCATCTCACCAAGTGTAGCCATCTGATCACGTTCTAGCCTCCTTCTAAACAGAAAGAGAAAGATGGAAGAGAGATTCAGGACCTCCCAAAAAAACACACTTGGAAGCATTTCTTCTTTCTCTGCTGGTAATCAAGAGCACAGAGATTAACAGTTGAGATTAACCACCCAGCTTCTAGATGGCTACAAAGAGACAAATCCTCTGCAGAACTGGTTATCAACAAGCTCGCTAACCTGAGCCTGGGGAAACATCGGCATCTTAGAAGGGCTATGATGACCTGGATAAATGAGAAGCCATGTGAATCAGCAGTCTGGGGAAGAAGATGAAGGAGGATGCATCTCAGCGAGATTTGCCCACAGAAATGCATCTGACAGGATCATACATAACCTCAGGCCCACTAAGATTCTGAAAGAGGCAAAGCACAGAAGCAAAGGAAATACTGAGCCCTCAGATCCATTCACTTGTTCACAAGACAAGAGGCATTTTAGAGATACCTGTGAAGAGATAGAGAGATGTTCACTGTTTTGGGCAAGCTACTCTTCAGCTCTCCCCTGGGAGTACAATACCATGTGGTTCCAGATGCAAGAGACTAAGAGAACAAGGGAATGTCCAACTGCAGCTAGAGGTCAGGGCCTTTCTGGTCAGTGGGAACCCAACCCCAGTTCCCACTTACCCAGCTGCTGGCATACATTTTCTCATCATTATTAAATACTAGCAGTGGTGCAAAGACCAGAAGCACATTTCTTCACACACAACTGAGCACCTCCTCCACATGGACGCAGGTCACTTTGCTGCAGCTTTAGGCTTTTCAATAGCTGCAATATGGCAGAGCTTCCATAAGAGTGGAATATCCTCACCCTGGAAAGGACTGCTGAGTTTAGAGCGTAAGGTGCATTCCTCAGCAATGAATGAGCTATATTTCTGAAACTCTGTATGCAAATGAGAATATTAAACTATAGCTTCCCATGGCCTGGCTTTCAACCAACTCATCCAGGACTCCTTTCTTTATTAACTGGCAGTAGTTCTTGAACATATAGTGATTGTAAATATTGGTGCATGCATCCTGCAGCACAGTAAGTATGTTCTTTAAATGCATACCACTCATGTCTTTTTAGAATTTTTCTCCTTTTTTACTTTTTTAAAGATGGCTGGGATTAGAGCAATATTTTCAGAACCAGTTTTGGACTCACAAGTGTTGCCCAATGCAAAGTGAAACAGTTTGGTGAATGAGAGTGTGTGTAAGAGGCACAGTAGTTGCAGTAGACTAATGACTAGGCCAGCAGGCAGAACCTCAGCTCCTGTCAGCATACAGTTGCTAATGTCCAAAATAGCTCATTCACTGCTAGGTTGGTTATTGCTAGATCATCTGTATTTTTCTGGTCAATTTTTTTTAAATTCCACCTAACTATCTTCCCATCTTTTGAAGTTCTTTAAGTTTCTGTCTATACTGTTGAAATACACACAGCAAGCCTAAGGTTACTTGAAATTGTGTGTAGGAGGGAACACAGCCTTTAAGAACACCGCTGAAAGACAGTGTAGACTGGAGGGAAATGAAATGGGTGGATCTTGAAGATACTGTTTTGAGAAAGGCCTCAGCAGCTAAATTCTGTCCTTGAGCTAAATATAACTATGCAGGGTCCCTCAAAGAACTACTCTGCACAGGCCAAACCATCCTGGACACGTCCCAGTTAAGGAGTACAGAAGGTCAGTGGTACATTAGCCAGGGACATCCTCTACGCTTTCTTTATGTAACAGCACAGACGTGGCCTGACACATGTTCTGGCAACCAAAACCACGCCAGAGATTCTGGATAAGAGACAGTAGGACAGGCAGAGAAGAGTTGTACATCTGACTTGCTGAACCAAGGAAACATGATCTGGCCCATTTAATCATCCTACAAAATGTAGTAGTGAACGGCTGTTATGGAATCTATATAGCGAACAATTGTGTCATCCATCTAATCCTGTGCTGCTACACTACAGAAAAAAATAAAAAACCCAAACCTGTACTGGAAGTAAAAGCACACTTGGGAAATCATGTATGTTTCTGGCTCCAGTAACTTTGCAACACATTATAAATTGAAGCAATGCAATCACGGCAGGACTGGCCCAGACACACTTTCATCAGAATCAATCATTACCTGGCTGCCATTTCTACGGGGTAAAACAGAATAGATGAACCTGAAGGATGATTTCCATCTTTTATTGTGCTTGTAACATATTTTGCAGTAAAACTAATCCAACCATCAATTAATTTGAAAAGAGTCCACTGCAAATCTTTAATCACATTTTTGTGTGCAATATTCTTCACTAAGGCTTCTATAACTACCACTTCAGGTGTTTTTAACATTCATTGATTAATACAAGCAAGAAAAATGTTACCAAAGGTCATCTATCATTTAACTTTAATGATGGGGAACATCATTTATTCAGATGACACAAATTAATTCAGCCCTTTCCAAGTACTTCAAGTCACCTGCACTTTAATAAGGCTAAATAAATTTCATCTCAGCTAGCATCTCCAGCAGTGGGAAGAGCTGTTAAGAAACGCCAAGCTTCCAATCAGCAATAATCAAACACAGCACCATCTTAATGGTGCTAAAGGAGTCATAAAGAAAATTATCATGGTAGTACGGTTTTCTACAAAGTGAAATACGTTTGTTAATCTATGTGTGAAATAAAACGGAGAAAATAATACAGTTCCAAAGCAAAGCCTGTCATTTTTGTGCAGTGGTAATTGTGCTTCCAGGCACAAACAAATTTGTACTTCCTTTAACAGCTCACTTGATCTACTGAGCAGCTGCAAAGTCAGCAAGCAGATTCTGTATTAAAAATGTGGCCAGTGAAATCTGTCTTTGAGCTATGCATTCTTAGAAACTACATTGCTCCTTCTCGAGAACCATGCTGTCCTAAACACAACTATTGCTAAAGACAACAAAACATTTGTCAGTCCGTTTCAATGCAACTTAAAAAAAAATAAAAATTCAGTCCTTGCTTTTCAAAACGTGAAGACTGAGAAAACCAATGCCTGAAAAGCAAGGCAGAAAATCTGGAGAGTAAGTTTTTCAGGAAGTTTCTCTTCCTAAGCTTCTTTCTGAGTAATTTGAGGAAACTTAGAGACATTAATTTTCATCTTAGGAATGGTATCAACTTACCTGAAGGACCATTCTGGAAAAAAAAAAAAAATTCTTTTACTACTATGCTGTGGGAGTTAATAATTCTCTAGGAATGATATTAATTTTTTTGCCAGAAGATCAATCTTTGAATTCTGAATTTATTTTAGAAACTTAATGAAATCACTGGCCTGTAGTTTATTCTAGGTGTTTGTTCTAATACAAAACTTCTTACTACATAAAACCTCTTCAGATATCTGTACTGGCTTTGAGTAGAACCACACTCAAAAGCTCCATTCTTTTTTCAAAACATCATAGCAAAGACACAGTTTATGCTAAAGAACGAATCAAACCTAAAGCTGAAAATTATGGGGAACATTTCTGTCATTTAGGTATATTGTACTTTCTGCTATTGTACTTTCTGTACTGTGTGACAAAAGTCAGAGCATTTCCAGGGTCTAAAAGAACTTCAGCATGAACAAGAAGCTGTCACAAACTTCACTGGTGGCCACTCAAAACGCAAGGAGTGCCACCTTGAGCTTGCCCTCTATAATAAAAGTGTACACATGTAGTTTGCATGTCTCTCCCTTAGTAAATTGGTCTGGATCTCCAGCAGTAAGATCTGCCTGTGGAGGACTTTAAACTACCTAAACCCTTTCATGGTGGAAGTCTAGTGTCACTTGGATTTTTGTTTACAAATCAGACATATTTAGCCCCTTTAGTATCAATGAGTTAAAAAATCATGGCTCAGCAAAATCAGATGCTCTGCATATTTAAAATTTTCATTCGTGTTTAAACAGTGCAAGACAGTAAATACTGCTGCAAATGATCTTGCAAATAAGTACACAGAATCCCTGGATGGAATTTAAACCTGCCAAAGACAACACGCCCGATTCTTTCCTCATTTATGGTTATCTAAACCTGGGACAATTTCACTCAGAAATTAAGCTTAGCAGTGGCCAAGAAAAGACAACATCTACGCAAATCAAACAGCAAGAACAACTGCAAACTTCAGAAATATAAAACACACTTCTACTGCTGTAGTAAGGCTTGTCTCTCTTGACAGTAAATTATGCGACTTTTGGCTACCTTAGATATGGTAAGAATGACTGATAAAATTACTAAATAATTGGAAAATAGCAGGGCAGATAAGTAATTTGTTTATATTTGTTAATGGACCTGACTACGCCTACATTTTCTCATTTAATGCATATGGCTTGAGAATCATAAAAGCACAGAATTACCGTACCAGAAAACTGACACAAGAACCTGGCTAACCGATTCTGTCACAGGCAATGGCTATGAATTAAACTGGCAGCTCTGGGTAAAGACATTCATAAACCCCCTGCAAACACAATATACTCAAACTAAATACGTACAATACAGAGGGTCTATAAAATTTTAGCTTTAGGGATTCAGCTTTATTTTTACAAACTCAACTGAGATGCTCTTCAGTCCATGCTAATGTATACATCATTTTGCATTTCTCCCACAACAGCTTATAAATGAAAAACAAAATCACACATTTTTAGTTTTGAATTTCCCTTACAATTATCCTACATTCATTATAAAACAAACCAGAAAAAAGTGTTAGTAATTTCCCATGTAGTGACATTTTCCCTGAAGAAACTATCATATTTTCTAGAGTACAGTGAACTGTCTCAAGAAAATGTAATTCCCACTATGAAATATTTCCAAAGAACTTTTTTAGGAAACTCTTCAGAAAGCATAAACACATTTAAAATTATAAAAAAAAAAAAAAAAAGGAGCAGATTTGGAAATTTTTATCTGAAGGAATCTAATTTACTTGGAACAAAAACGTGTCTTGCCATACAGCTTCTCCATCCAGGAAGAACAGTGCAAGTAGGGAACTGTCTGTGTGTAGTTATTTCTGCAGACGTACCTTGCTTTGACACTGAGTAGCTTTATGATGACCTATGTGGACCAGAAATGAAAGCTCTCTCTGACTGCTTTTGAAGAGCAGAGTTTTCAGAATCAAACTGAAAGTTTGCTCAGTTCTCCTGTATTTCTTTCTGTTGGGTTTTTGTTTTTTTTTTTTTTTACTAATGAATGCTTGCTAGGGATTAGAAGATTCACACCTGCTCTGAAAGCAGGAGCAAATTTCACACTATCTTGCCTCTAACAAGAATAATCATCAATATGATGCCTATTTGTTCTAAATAAACCTCTAAGCTGTAATTAACTACTTCCAATTTCAGTGTTACAGAATATACTTGTTTTGTTTTGCGCTTTTTTTTTCACTAAACAGATTTTATTACTCACTAATTTAGGGGATACTTAAAATACCCAATACAATACTAGGTACAAATGCACAACCTAATCCATTTTTTACTCTTACTTCAGTGTTGCACTACACAGCTCTCTCAGTTTGTCGATCTGTGAAACGAAGCGAAACGTTTTCCCAGGAAATACGAGGAATCAGCGGTGTCGATTTGTTTCTTGTCTTTCTCTGCCACCTTGTGGCTGCTCAGAACAGGGCACTGCTCACCCCTGGCAAGTGATCAACTCACACGCTAGGAAAGCTGATCCTCCGACACTCCCTAACCCCCCTGGCCTCTTTCACAAACTTTGAAGCCCTTGCTGTCCAATTCTGTGTACAGTGACACTGGGATCTCTGATCCGACACTCTGTGTGTGACATCAAAATTAACAGATTAATTGATACTTACCTGCAATTAATGTTTTTTTTCTCTCACAAAACTGTAGTTCAAAATACTTTATAAAACAGCTGGAAAAATCATTCAAGGGTGTCTTAGCATGTCCAAAGGCCTCCAAGATACAGTTTACCTGCAAAACAATAGTAAAGAAGCAATAAGAGAGGGAATAACAGGAAGATATTTCAAGAAACATCAGTGAGGTTGGCTCGTGATTAATAAATGGGGGGAAAAAAAGAAGACAATTTTTCATCCTGGAATATAAAAAAAAATACTTGGCAGGTTTTTTTTTTTCCAAAATAGAAATCAAAGTGAGACAGCTCAAAATAAACATATTCAAAAAGCAATGTCAGAATAGTGGAAGTTGTAAGTGAAAGGGGAAGACAGTCATTCACATGTGAGCTGTGTCCCTACCAGTAGTTTGGATATGAATGACTGGAGTCATATTCCTGGAGCTGGCACACTTAGCAAAAATATTAGAATCTTTGAAGACAGCTTATGAAGCTACAGTCAGTCAACACTAATAACCCAACAAAGGAATTTACAAGTTTTATATAATGTCAGAAATTGAATAAATTATTGATTTCAAATAGAATTACTTCAGGATTACACTAGTGAAAAACAGGAAAAAAACAGATTCAGACATTTTTATGGCATGTCTCATTAATGCATTTCCATGTTATTCTTCCATGGTCACAGCCACTGTATTTAGCTTTTTTGTGTATAATTAGTTGCTTATACCCCTTACACTCTGACAGATTCCCTTCAGAACTTTCCTCTATGCATCCTCAGAAGTTGACTGCAATGTGGTTCACGTACACTGTTGGTCTGACATCACTGTTTTCATGAAGCTGGATGACCTAGCTGGGGAGGGAAGAGGTTTGTGGAGTGGCACGGAAGCTATAAAAATCTTTTACAATTATTAATTAAACCAGCTGTCTGCGCAGTAGGTGGCAGCAGAAAACTAGTCAGCCTAGTTTTGCTTGCAGTTCCACTCCAGTAGCGCTGTTTAGGCTGTATTTGCTCTTTAGATTAATTAAGCATTTGCTTTAACCTGTGCAGTTTTATTAATTTAATGGTGCTATGCATAACTAAAGCAGGAATGAATCCAGACAACTATGTTCATTAAGGCACCTTAAAAGGCAACTAAATTAGAATCTCTATTCACTATGGGTGAGATCTGATACATTTACCTCTACTATCTAAAGTCAGATATCCCATCTAACCTAGTTGTAAAGGATCTTTCTACAACCAAAATTTGTGATTATTCTCTTCCATCTCCATTAAGACCCATTGATAGCTGTCTCTGAGCTGAGATCTCAGATGAGAAGTTTCACCAGGAAAGGTAATTTTTTTAAAGAATTTGAATTGGCAATCCAGGGTTCAGCATAATTTACAATGTCAGTATGAACTTTTATAGGGAATTAAATATGGGTATATGGAAATACATATTTTGGAAATTAAATATGACTGAACAAATATTCAAGACTCTTACCTATTTCTTAAATATATTTAGTACACAAACATTAAGCCATATAACTTCGTTCAATCTTTGCAGTTTCCCAGCAAGTTTGCAGTTTCTGTCTTGCATACTATTACTTCACATGTCTCAACATTTCTTATACTGTCCAGCAAGGGTTTACCACACCATACAAGCAAATTTATTTATTTATTTATTTACTGCAGGCAATTAATTTAATGCTTAAGAAACAGTTCCTTATCACAGAAATGTTTCCTATTCACTGCAATACTGATTTTCAAAGTCACCAAAACATAGAAACAAAACTGCCTCCACTCTGGAGATTCCTCTTATCACATCAATGTGAGCTTAATGTCATTCTCATTCAGGGAAAAAAAAAACTTCCCTTGACTTCAAAGGTGAAAACAAGCCATTTACGAATTTCTATAGAGCGGATGCCTTTTTCTGTACAGTTCAAATATCTCTGCCTATCCATGAGGCCAAGTTTTTGCTTAGTTCCACTCAGTGATCAGAATGCTACTTACATGTTTTATCTTTGTATCAAAGGTATTTCTGCTGCAGCTGGCTCTGCAAGTGAGGTGTTTCACTATCTGTTTGCAGGCTTCAGTCTTCCCAGAGCCACTTTCTCCACTGCAAGGTGACAGGCAAGGAAGGGAGGGAAGAATCATTGTTAGTTTCACAATTGAAATGTTATTTATATTCTCTGCTAGCTTTGTTTGAATGGATTTAAGGTGCCTCCATCAAACTTTCATTTCAAGTAACAGAAGGTTTATGGATGACAAATAAAGAACAGAACATAGGAGACAGACTGACTGTCTATGTACATGAAGACTGTCAGAGCTGTCAAGATACATTGTCTTGTACCACAAGTCAAGCCAATCAAATCTAATGCTTTCAAGCCTTTTTGAAAGTATTTATAGCACAGATTTTATGTTTTCCTTTATCTTTTGTCCAGCAAAGGAGCTCACTAATGCTGCCTGGTTCTCTTTGCAGATGGGGAAATTACTGCTGTGGTAATGATGGGGAATCAGAAGAAATGGAAAGTGAAGAATACAACAGGAAGAATGGAAAGAAAATATAAAAGGAAGAGGAGTTGATTGATTTTACAACCTGTCCAGTTTCTGCAATACACTCTGACTTTGGTGATTCTATCTAGATCACTGTGATTTCTTGTTTGCGATAGAGAATAAATATTAAAAAGAATGAGAATTTCTGACAGGGAAAGTGACCAAAGTAAGTAAGGTAAAAGGCAATAGAATGACGAAGGTGGAAAGAAACAATAGAAAAGTGGTGGGATGTAGGAAGGAAGCAAAATCAGTGGTGCACTTTAAGCATGGAGAAGGAAGGAAAAGGAAAGAAGAGATGGACAGGATGAAGTTAGAGAAGCCTGATTAAGAAATTCATGTAAGAATTTCTTACTTCAATTTTAAGATGTTTTCTCTATAGACAACTGAAGTAAATAAAATGTAGTTTGATGGTCCTCCTTCATTTATTCACTTGATCAAATTTAAAGGGCTGTTTCTACAACAGCCAGTTAGATTTTTCACAAGTACAATGGACATGATGGCTGGTCAATCTGTTACATGTGTATTTTAGTTTCTGAAAACGAGAAGGCAGTAAAATACAGTATCTGTCTGGCCACTGCCTTATCTATTCAAATATCACTTCAAAGGAGAAATCAATTAAGAAGGAAGAAACAAAACACGAAAAGACAAAAAAGAGCATCATACTTGGATAGCAATGCACCATTTAATCTCATATCTTGCATCTTATTGTTTGTCTGGTAAACTTTAGTCTTAACATGACAAGACATATCTTGTCATTACTATATGTGATGTGTCTGTGTTGTCCACGTTCCTAAAACAAGGTGGAGGCTGACACTGGACTTCCAACTATTGGCAGCAGTAGGAGGTTTATGGTCCAAGACTGCAATGGTTTGCAATCTGGTTACATGTTGATGTAGCCGATGAAATTCAGCTGTGGGTCCTGAGGGAGCTGCCAGATAAAGTTGTTAAGCCACCATCCATCATTTTTGAAAAATCGTGGCAGTCAGGTGAAGCACCTGATGTACTTCAGCACAGAAGTGAAAAGGCAAATATTAACATCCATTTTTAAAAAGAAGAAAGAAGAAGATGCAGGGAACTACAGACCAATCAGTCTCTATTCTATGCCAGGGCTACAAGGTTGGTGGACAGGGGCAGAGCAACTCACATTGTCCACCTGAACTTATGTGAAGTGTTTGACACTGTCCTGCACAACGTCCTTGTCTCTAAACTGGAGACAGACCATTCTTTATCCACCAAATGGTCCATCCATTAACAACAATCATTGATGGATGAACCATTTGGTGGATAAAGAACTGGCTGGATCATCACACACAAACAGTGGTGCTCAACATCTTGTTGTCCATGTTTGTCTATACCCTTATGATTTCAAAACACTGGGTCATTATTGGATCATTTTTGTTTGGTAAGCAACAGTCCCGGTATAAAGAAATTCTAGAAATCATCTGTTTATGGAAAATATGACAAAATATAAAAAACATAAGGAGCAATATACCTGTAACTTCAGATGACATAAATGATAGGATTTTATTTTTTGCACTTCATTTTCAATTCTGACCAAAGGTACCACACTCAGGAATACTTAAAAAAGAACCTTTACTCCTGCAGTACTTGAACTATATTTAGAAATGATGGAAAACTGCTGACAGAATGTGTTCATATAAGATTTCCACCAGACTTAAATGGAGACAGGTGTGCTGTTCTGCCTGAACTTCTGAAAGTAATCTCTTATTGTACTACCCTAAACAGTGAGCATTACTACTCCAAATTCCCATTAATATAGTAAGGTATTTCCAGGGCAGAGTGACTAAATTTGCACACTTCTGGAGGTCAGAATAATTTATTTCTTCTCCATTCTCAGAGTACATAAGTGAGACACTGTGTCTTGCTCCCAGTGACTGAGGTTTCCAGATTTGAAACAAGTATGTGCAAGCAAAACTCTTAAATACAAAAGAATGGGTTTTGTATTATCAGTAATGCTACCTGTAACTGATCAATCCTGCATGTAAGTTGAAAATTATATTTCTAAAATTAAGCTAAATTGGACAGTTATTTCTAAACAATGTTTTGATACAAATCTGTAACTGTACTGCAGCAGATCATTGCACTTAGGATACACAAAATTATATTTTCAAAAAATAAATAATATTAACTTGATCAGAATGCCTGTGGTGATGCTAAACTGAGGAAATACAAAGTTTCAATGCATTCTACTGAAAACCACAAAGATTTCTCTCCATTCCAGATTATTTGGCTTAAAAATGTGATTTATATCACAACAGTATCATTGGATATTGACACTCCTGGCTGCTAACAAGTTAGACCATTTCATTTTATGTACTCATTATGACTTTTTGACTCACAAAATTAGCCATCAGTATACCATAAATCTTTGGTTTGATAAAGGATCCTTAGCTTTTAACAAGCCTATATTTAGGCTCCCTAGACAGCTCTTTACTTATCTTGTCAGTGCTTAATGTATTTTCATATCCTGAAAAGCAGAAGCAAAATGCAGTCAGAAGGAAGCTAATTACGAAAAGTCCACCTACTGGCTACTTAGAGCATAATGAAAAAAATTATTTTATTCTGTAACTTCCGTAAGAAGTTTATACAAAGATAGCTCTTGGTGTTAAGCACACGAGTGACACTGGCTTGCTACAAACTAAAAATAATTGCAAATAACTGATAGTAAGTTCTTCAGTGATTTGGCCAAATGCTTTCCTGTTGTAAAATGCTCAATTTCAGTGAGTGAACTTTTGATCAGAGGTGAAGTGGCTGGGGAAGAAAAAAAAATCCTGTAAAACGGTAACAAATTTAGCTGCACGTGTCCCGTGTCCAGTTCTGGTCTCCTCACTTCAAGAAAGACATTCAAGTGCTGGAGGGAGTCCAGACAAGGACAACAGAGCTGGTGAAGGGTTTGGAGCACAAGTCCTACGAAGAACAGCTGAGGGAGCTGAGGGTGTTTAGCCTGGAGAAAAGGAAGCTCAGGGGAGACCTGATCGCTCTCTACAACTGCCAGAAAGGAGGGTGCAGCCAGGGGGGGATCGGCATCTTCTCCCAGGCAAACAGCGACAGAACAAGAGGAAATGGGCTCAAGCTGCGCCAGGGGAGGTTTAGGTTGGACATCAGGTGGAATTTCTTCTCAGGAAGGATGATTAGACATTGGAATGGGCTGCTCAGGGAGGTGGTGGAGTCACCATCCCTGGAGGTGTTCAAGAAATGACTGGACACAGCACTCAGTGCCATGGTGTTGTTGACAAGGCGGTGTTCAGTCAAAGGTTGGACTCCATCTCAAAGGTCTTTTACAATCTCACTGATTCTGCAATCCCATGGAGGAGATTGAGATTAAAGATTCAGAAGACATGAAGGTAAGTAAAGAGTGAAAAGATAGAGAAGTGATAAGACTGAACAACAAATTTCTTTGAGTACATCAAATTCACCGGACTCACTGCTTTCAGAGAGTTTGAGAAAAGAAGGATTAATAAATTTGGGGATTAAAAAGCTCCAGGTGAATGCCAGATTTCATCATAATAAAACCTGCATATTTGGATGAAACTCTTTTCACAGATTGCTAATGCATTTACTCACAATCTCGAAGTTATGTGTCATTGAAACAATGCTGTGAATAAAGGTTAAAGGTTAAAGTCCATTTTAAAGTCCATTTTGAGCTTGGAAAGCTAAAGACCAAACTCATGGTCACACGAACATGTAAGGCAGAATGCAAGCTCAATACAGGCACCTCACCAGAGAGGTTTATAATTTAGTCAAGGACTTATCAATTTTACTGTCAATAGATTCTATTTCTAATCCTGATTCTTGTAATATTAGCAAACACACAGAGCAGTTTTGAATTCTTTACCATTAACTCTTGCTCCTAATTAGATGCAGCTACATGGAGTGGCAATTGCCCAAGAGAATTTATGAACTTCAGATGTAATTAAACCTTTTTCATTTCTGTTTTGCTCTAATGTATGATACAGAGATCAGTACACAGAAAAAAAAAATCAGTTGGAGAAAAAAATAAAATGGAAATCTCAGCTGCTGAGGCCCAAGGGAAACAGCTGAAAGGCAGGAGGTACAAATTAATTAATAGAAAGATAAATTTTCACCTGAGGATAAAGCACTGGGGACGCTGCTCCTGGAATAGCATGTGGTAAGCTCTTTCAGCACAGGAAAATATATGTGGGGGAAGTGAAGAACACAGTTTTCCAGAGTTACTTAAATAAAGCTGGGTGACCTGAGAAATTGTAGAAAATTAAAACGATAAATACATTTCAAAACCATTATGTTTCACCCCCCTAATCTTGTGTCTTTTGTAAAGCTTTCTAAGCATTATGAACAGAATCTCTCTGTGTATAGAAGCGATACCTTTATAACAGCTATGAAGATCTTAATTACAGAAAATAGAGCTTTAAACACAGAAGCTCTAATTAAAACACAAAATTAAACATAACTAGAGGATTTAATAGTTCTGGTCTGTGCATTAAGTAAAACAAAACCTAGTAATCTACTTTTTAATACCTTACATTTATAGTTTTTCAATGGCTTGACTTGAAAATTTACAAAATGAAATATGAACATCCCATGAAAAGTTAAACTTGAAATCAAAGGAGTAAGTTATAAACTAGTTAATTTATGACATGACAGAGCAGTCTCCCACAAATACTCTCTCTGCAGTATAGAATAACTCCTGATACACATAGCTGACAACAAATACTATCCTTAAAGCCTGAGTAAATCCAATTATCTGTTATAGAAATCACTTTTTTTTTTTTTTTCCCTGAGGGTATCCTGATGTTCTCACCCCTTGCTGTCCCATGCCTGTCTTATTCATTTAGATATTAAACTATTCAATCCTGGGGCATCTACAACACTGTAGCTGAATGAATCCTCCATGATATGTTCTCAGTCAGGCCTTAAGGGCTACCCGACAAAAAAGGATTAAATCCACACCAATTCTCCAGGAATGATTTCAGAATGCCACAAAGCACAAAGAAAAACCTTTGCACAAACCTTCAATACAAAATGTTGCAAGTTTATATATTCTTTTAATACGAACTTCAAGAATACATTTGTCCTAATCGGGCACAAGTAAATTCTGCAGGAATATAACAAAGCAGCGTGACCACAGCTCAGGCACTTCTACAGTCACTATGATACCTTCAAAGTCCTATTTGCCTGTTCCTACCAGTATAATGCTCTTATAATGTGTAGTGTAGTAGTACAGTGTATTTCCATGTAAAAATGCAATAATATTATCATCTAGCAATTGCAATGAATTTCATAAGAAGCAAAGTACATCAGCGTCCATTAATGTATGATTCTTTGTAATCTCAGAGTGAATAATTGCTTATAAAATATTTATTTCAGTAGTATTCCATTGGAACAAAGTGTGGGATGTCAGTGCACTATAAGAGAATTATATTTGTCAAGAAGTTATGAACAGTATTTTTTCAAAAAAAAAAGGAAAAAAATGGCGCTGTTACTAGAAGATATATATGATAATATTTTCATTGCTTCATCTTTGTTTTAAAAATAGTATCATGCCCAACACGTTTGCATTCCTTTTCTTTTTGACAGCTAACAAACCACATGCCTGAAACAAAAATGCTAACTAATGAGCCATATCATATAGCATGTCAGCATCTAGTGAGGCATTGGCATAATCACTTTTTATTGCTTTAATATATAGACCATCTAACACTTAGAGACTTTAACGCAATATCAGCTAAGCTGCTGCAGTATACTGCAGCATTTCAAAAACAAAGTGATTTTACAACCATGGTTTCCTGATCATCTGGGAAATACCTGCATAATGCACAAGAGTGTGCAGATTACAATGATGAAGTGAAAGCAATTATTATCCAAGGTGACCCAAACAACTACAGGACAAGAAGTGTCTCATGATAAACTTAATTAAATAGATCTATCACAGAGAAGTAAAGATGCAGCAAACATTCAGGAAACATTTTAATATGTAGACTCTTTCTCTTTACAGTTCTTTCTTGGTGCACAAAATCATGTATCAAATATAAAATACACAGTGACAGGAAAAAATACCATCATCTAAAACCTTGGAGATGATGGATGATTTCCATTTCTAGAAATAAATTCAGACTCCCAACTTGGAATCTGCTGCTCCTACCATGAACGTCACAGAGTTTCTTTCTCTCAGATTTACTACTGATACACACAAAGCCACCTGATGTAGCAAAGAGCCACAAATTACCATTTGCTTGCCAAATTTTTAACCCTTTATAATTCTTGTAAGTTGAATAAGCATATTTGAGCATTCCCTACCAGGAAGGCTGATCTCTATGATCTCAGTGCATCAATGAGAAGGTAAGAGGGGAGGATAAATTACCAGTTATACTAACACTGTATCTCTAAAACGTCTTTTTTAAAGTTTTGCCAGAATACTAAAACTAAGATGCTCCCCACATAAAATGGGCATATATGTTAATTAATTTTAGGTGTGTGGTCAGTTAAATGAACTATATGAATTGTGAAAAAGTATCCACAATCTTTTAAAAAGAGAATGCTTACCATGGTAGAATAAATAGGAAGTTCTTTAAATGGGTTAACAAGCAACAGTATATCACCAATGTAGGTCTGAAAAAAAAGAAGATATAATTGCTTTATTAAGTAATAAATTAAATTTTTAAGGAGTCTAATGGCTTTCTTCCAAAAAGAACGCTCAGCAAAGCCTCTTAAATCTAGCTAACAACATGCTAAACATAATTCATGAATTTTGAGCTTTTAACTCCAGTCTGAACTTGAGATCTAAATTTACATTTCGAACAGAATTAATTAGTCTTTTTGTAATAAAATTGAGTTCTTCATAACTGAAAATTATGCAGAGAAGAATTGCACTGCATATATTATTGGTAGATTATTTGAAAGTTAATTTGTAACCTACCACTTGCTAAACTACAAAAATGTCACAGAATCACAGAACCTGCTGGGTTGGAAGGGACCCACAAGGACCATCAAGTCTAACTCCTGGCATGCCTACCACACAAACAAGCTCCTCAAGTGATTTTTTATGGAATAGATGACATAATTTAGAAATGCTATACTGGTTATCCAGAACCAATAATTAAAATATGTTGCTTGTGGGGTAAGATGGAGCAATTGATACATATATAAGACTTTATGTGTATATGAACACATGAGCATGCATCTGGAAAAACTATCCTGACTATATTAGAAAGAGTAAATCTCTAATGACTGCAAGTTTGCAAGATTTTACTATTTCATATTAGGGGCTATTGATGGATGACAGGCTGGACATGAGCCAGCACTGTGCTCTTGCAGCCCAGGAAGCCAATTGTGTCCTGGGCTGCATCCAAAGCAGCGTGGGCAGCAGGGCAGGGCAAGATGATCAGAGGCCTGGAGCACCTCTGCTATGGAGAGAGGCTGAGAGAATTGAGATTGTTTCGCTCAGAGAAGGCTCCAGGGAGAACTTACAGCAACCTTCCAGTACCTAAAGGGGCCTACAAGAAAGATAGGGAGGGACTCTTTAGCAGGGATTGTAGTGACAGAATGAGGGGGAATAGTTTTAAGCTGAAAGGGAAGAGATTTAGATTAGCTACTAGGGAAAAAATTCTTTAGTGTGAGGGTGCTGAGGCACTAAAAGAGATTGCCCAGAGGAGTTGTGGATGCCCCATCCCTGGAAATGTTCAAGGACAGGTTGCATGGGGCCTCGAGTTCAACATTTTCTACTGGAAGATGTCCCTGGCCACGGCAGGAGGGTTAGAACCAGATGATCTTAAAAGTCCTTTCCAACCCAAACCAATCTACAATTCTATGCACTTCAATATAAGATTGTAGGTCATGCTTGCTGCTATACTTTTCACTCCACAAAAATAGCTGCCGCTATATTACACTCTTAGAATGCAAAAATTGCCAGACTTCTGTCTCTGAAGAGGTCAGACAGCAAAGCCTCATGTGAACAGTTTCAGTTGTGCTGTCTTTTTCAAGATAAAGCATTTTGATTTGAGGAGGTGACAAATATTGTCTTTCATAGTAAATATACTGTTTTTCTTCTAAAATGCATCAATTTATTTCCCTTCTCTCACCCACCCTGACTTCACTGTTGAGTTTTCTGGCAGAATGAAACTTTATAAAGCTTGAAAAAAAAACATGAAGCAGAAAGTGTTTAGTGCTAATGAGGACTTTGGCTTGGAATTGGAGCTCAAGGACTTTTCCTTTTAAGTCTAAGAACCAAGTCAAGATGAAAGCATCTTCAGCACTGATGCTGACACTCTACCAAAGAACAGTGGCTGCTGTTGAGCAGAATACTAGTGATCACTGCCTACAAATTCTATTAAGCTACAAGAATTCCAGAGTAGAAGATCCTTTCAGGTGAAATCTTCAGTATTTTAAAATAAAAGCCTTCCTCTGTGGATCTTCATGAATTCAGTTTAACTTATCTGGTATCTTTGAAAGTGAGATAAAGAAAAATGAATACTCATATTATGAGTATTTTTTAGCATTTGATCCATGATTCTAAACCTCATTTTTTTTTTTCACCATTGAATGCTGTAACGCCTAAAACTGAAGTTCCCATGATTTCAAAAGGATTCACAGCAACATAACAGTTCCCCATATTCCTTTAGTCTAAACAGTGTAATCAACTTATAAATTTAAAAATAATATGCACTTTTCACATTTACATTCCACTCAGCTGTTTGGTAAGTCAGTAATAAGTTATGAGTAAGATATGGACAGGGATACAAAAATTTTCAAGTGCCTAACTGGATGCCTTTTGTGCTTATTATGGCACAACCAGGAAAAGCAAGATTACAAATCATGGTGGTGCATCCCCACCTTGACCACCCTGTGATCTGACCTTAAACACTCATTTGTGACAAGTGTGTTCATCAACGTCTACCAACATACTTCCTCTGTGAAACAAACACACATAAATTGTATGCAAACCTGTCTGAAGTGATATGCCATTTTTTATTTCTCCTTTTCCTACACAAACTTGAGAAATTGCAGGGCTTATACAAACACACACACCCCCCCTCATCCATTTAAAACTAGCCATGAGTTCGGGGCAGGTTACTGTCCAGTAGTTGTGATAGTAATCCTATTTTTCCTATACTCTCTTAGGTCTTTTTTGAAAGCTTACTATTTATAGGTGAATAGCAACTCACATATATCTGATTATTGTTGAAACGCTTCTGAATCTCGTAAAGCAGGCTGCTGTCTGTTAGCTCACTCAGAGAAGCCAGGTCATCATTTGGAGCTGGAGGCATCAGCTTGATCTAGAAAACACAAATTAGAGAAATAAAGTAACTGCACAATGAATCATTCTGTACCATAATGTTCTAACTTACAGTATAAACCCAGACCACTATAATTTACGGGAAAAAAATGCATTAGGAAATTGGAAAGTGGTCACTCCTGAACAACTCCACATCATTAATCTTAATCAAGGAAAGAATATAAAAATTATTAGCAATGTTATGGTGTATAACTGCATGAGTCTGATGGGCTCTTAAGAACATACCAGAGTGCCATTTGCAATCCTTAAACCCATAAAGATTCTCAGATCAAATGCAATTTTCCTGCTCTCTTTCATTAAATGTTTATAGCAGAAGAAATCAAGAAATTAGTGCACTTGTAAAGTATTTCTTTCAGTATTTAACGAAGCTCTCAGACCATTCTTTTTCACATGAGATTTGAAATTCTACTGGAATTTTTCTTGCAGAATAGAAGTAAGTTACTAAGGAATTGGAACTGTGTTGTCATAGAAACCAGAAGATAATCAGAAGAGTCCACTTTAGCCAAAACTGGTGAGTGAAATTGTTTAACACTTTTGAGATTAGGGTGAATAATATAAACTCTGCAAGGGTAAGTAAAAACATAATGAAACCAAAAAGATGCAAAAGACTGAGACAGGAGATGGAGGGAAAAAAAAAATCAGTGACAATGGAAATTTGATTAAAGACAAAATAAACATTGATACATTAAGCACTGTGCTTATAAATAATGATCTACACTTAAAATGTAGTTTGATTCTTTTTTTATGTCAGCAAAATACCCAGAAAGAGAAAATTCTCACATGAATGATGATAGAATTAAGTTGCTTGTTCAGAGTTTATTATAATAACTCAGGGTCTATTTTGAGGATGAACAATCAAGATGAAACTTCTTTCTTCTATTGTTCTGCTTAAAATGAAGGCTCAGGAGAAAAGCAGACACTGCCTTTTTTTGGTGAACACCTCAGCACCTTCAGTCTCTGGCAGTGACAGGAGATCAGTGGCAGAAGCAGACTTGGGAGATAGATTTTGGAAGGAACATGGGAGCATGCTTCTGTCATGGGGAAGAGCCCAAAGACTATGGATACTTGTGTTTAGTACTGAGGCTCTGACACAGAACTTCTAAACTGCAACTGTTTCCATAGGTTCCAGGTCTAGTTCAGAAAACCTGATACTCTGATTTCACTATTTGTGCCTTATAGGTTTAAGTCTACCATTGGAGAGGTTTGTTCCTCACCCCACTGAAGTGAATGAATGTCACACAGAAGATGGCATTTCTTGCTCTTTTTGGTTTTAATCATGGCAGTTGAATGTACAGCTGACTAGAAAACAAGAATTCCACTTGGCAAAACAAAAAATTACATTCCATTTTGGCATTTGTCTTTGATGATGTACATTGAAATAGAAAAAAAAAATAACAAAAGAATTCCAAGAACATTTTTAAGTGTCTTGTAGAGAGAGAGCAGAGAGACAAAAGTCTGTGGCCTCCTTCACTTAATAGTGTGCTCACCTGGCATGAAGGAAAAAAACAGGCATCAGTCTTCACTGCACTCCCTTGTGTGCTATCAAAACCCAGAACATCTGTGCCATAGAATGATCTTCTTTTAATCTATCTCTATGAAGATTAAACCTCTGCTATGTATTTGCAAATAAAAGAAGGGTTTGAATAGAAGTACTGCCCTGGGATTCTCCGTATTTTCTGAATTTTTAGCACACTTCCTTGTACATTCCTGGTTCCTATCAGCTAGCACTCATGCAGATGAAAGCTGGCTATCATGCAGGTCACACGACAATAATCATTTCCCACAGCTCATTTGGGCATGGCCCCATCTCTGGAGGGAGCAAAGTTTTGCCTCACAGATGTGTACGGACTCATCCCAAACAGCCTTAGGCCAGCAAACAGGCCCCGGCTTGCATTTATTACATAATCTAGGCATGGCCAAAAATGCTCATTCTGTAGGTATGCTCAGAAATGTGAAGTGCTCAGTAAAACTCCAAGGAAGGAAATCAATGTCTTTTCAATTCCTTTTTTCTACAAAGTTTAGGATTTGGTGTTACAGCATTTTCTACCTGACACATTGCATCAAATTTCATAGTTCAACAAGCAAATAATGACATAGAAATAAGAAACTCTAAATCCCTTAAACCCACAACTGATTTGACTTAACAGTAAATGCTATGTCTATAAATCTAAGATAAAATAATATCTTATTTATGGGCACCTTAACTTCCATTCTCATCTACTTTTCCGAGCATACAGATGTGTTTTTTAGCTCAATGCATCTATCTGGCTATCATTCTAATTGCATGGTGTGTATTTTATGAGACATAAAAGAAAAAGAGCCATACATACAGCATAAGTTCCAACTATGCCTCCCGAAGTGATTAGTTTTTTGATTTTTGTAATGCTTACAATGAAGATTTCTATCTACTCTTTTAAATTAAATACACTTCACAGAATATGCTCATATAATATATGCTCATATATGCTCTTTAGTTATGTATATTTTCTACATACTTGTGTCACCAAAAAATGTATGCATCCCAGCTCTTATGTGCAATATTATGTTATGCACAGCTGAGCCTTGTCTGTGTCATAACTGATACTGGAACAATCAAAAGGGCATCAGGGGATACTCTATCACACAGATCATGCGGCCAACAACACATAAACAGACACCATAAGACAATTTTTTTTTTTAAAGACTCAATTAAGAGAAAGAAAATATTTAATTTATATTTATTTGCAGCATGGAGCATGTAATTCAATTCCAAGCCATTAATTTCAATCTGCTATCAAAAAATAACCTTTGAAGATGAGAGGAGGAGAAATGTAGAATATGATAAAATTCTGGAAATTATTCATACTGCTTTCTTTGTTTGGCAGCTCAGATCTAGACATTACACATGACCAAAGAACACCTTTTACCCAGGAAAAAAGTAAAAGCTAATACAAGCCAAGAGAGGTCCAAAATGCTTTATTGAAGTAGTTACTTCATCCCCATCTCCTATGCTTCAAGTATAAATCTTCATGAGAAATAATATTTTCTTAAGGCTCTTTTTCATCATTTTTGCAATTAAAAAAACCTCAAGCAATATATAAATTTGAACTGTGATTTCTTTTCAAACCAAAAAAGTTACAGGCTCTTCCTATTAAAAATGCATGTTTGAAATGTACTAGGATGAAATTTTCTTTTTGATCCTCCAGTAACGGCCTAATCTGCATGCCATATTGCCTAAGAATGCATGATATTTCTGACACAAAGCATACGAAACATCATCCTGATATACTTCAATAATATATGAACATAAAATCCAAGTAATGAATCCACATAACCTATTGAAAAATTAAACAGAACATGATTACTTTGAATGTAGTTGGAATGCAACTGGTAAGAATAAAAGACAGGGAAGCTCATTAGAATTAGGATACCCAAAAGGCAGGAACATGAGGAAGAGGCTGTTCAAAGCTTTCCCCTGGTATCAGCACTAAATAAAAACTTCACTTCCCAAGTTGTGAATTAAAAAATAATAATAATAAAGAAGTGTTACATGGATAAGTATCATCTCTGAAAACGAACTAAGGTCTAAATATTATTAAGACACAGACATGATACACATATACCTACACTTCATAATGCATGGCAAGTAGTAGAGAATACAATCCCTGTGCTTCCCAGATCAAAATTACACCACTTCAAGAAAGAAAAAAAACTACATATTTTAATTTGACAAAATCTAGGGACTCTTTACTTTCCTAAAATTTAACTGTTTCCTGAAGTGATTAAACTAGTTTACTCTCTTTCCTTCATAAGACCTAAAGCTCATTAAGCCCTTGCCAACTGAAAAGTTGTATTAATTCTTTTCTAATGCAACCAGTCATTTAAAACCCCACAAAACCAGCACCATTTCTAACCTATCCCCTGTTAGTGATGATTTCTCAGAGGGGACTCCTCCTATCCTTCCATGCTAGGGAACATCACTCCAAATTCTTCAATTACAGATATTTTCTAGTTTTCACTGCTTGTAAAAAAACATAAGATACACATTCCCAGCTTGTTTAGAGCAGAATTTCAGACTGTTTCCTGGAGAAATTTCTCAAATAAAAGAGCTAAAAGAGATTCACCTTTAAGTCTGCTCTCTTGTCTTTGAATTGTAACTATCATGGGAAGTTTCACTGTAGTATGGTGAAACAACAGGAGTGCTTTTGAAAATCTGCCCTGGGACTCTGAGGAAACTCAAAGCCATGGTGGAGAATGAAATTACCAGCACGAAGACTTCTGTTTGCTCATTTTCACCTGGAAGATTAGCTGTTCTTATTCTGATCAGTTTCTGTGTATGTTTTAGTGTACAAACTATAAAGCAAACATTTAGCTTAGAGATAACGAAAACCTGAATAATATTAGCTAGGCTTACATCAAAAGAGAATCAGGCAGAAAGAAGTATCTGTGCTCTTGTATACACTTCTGTTGAACATCTAGAAGCAAGCAATAGTTTCAGCAAGACCCTAAGTTAAATACTTCCCTCTCTTTTCCTACAATTATAGGAGGATTCCTCCTTAAAGGGTTGCAAGCATTCACTTTTCTGACCAGCAGTGCTTGTCCCTTGGAATGACTCTTTCCATCAAATCACAGCAGTCAGCAACACCAGAAACTATGACATGAAAACAAGATGTAAGCTATATGCAAAACATGTTGTGGTATTCTCTGGATAGGGAACCCAGCGCTCCACAGGATTCCAAAGCTGAAGTTCTTTCACAGATTGACTCATATCATTTACATATGGATGCACTGACTGATCTCTTATGATCAAGCCTTTCCTCTGAAACACATCCAAAAAAAAGCAGTGGAGTGTGCATTCTTCTGCCAAGACAGAGATGCAGTTTTTTTTGAACTGAACGTGGCTTAAATCAAACCAATATCTTGTTCATTTGTTACGCTTCAAATTCACAGCAAATTATTTTTAATGGAAATACTCCCCTCCCTCATCCCCTTGATTCTGAAGTAGTTTTGTCTCAAATGGCTAAATACTTCTGGAATATGTTTCCCAAATGCATGTAACAGAAAATAAACCCCCCTGTATCACAAAAAACCCCAAAACCAGCCCACTCTGCCTCACAAAACAAAACAAAACTAAAACTAAACCAAATCACAACAAAAACAAAAACTGAAAAGAAAATATAAGTCCTAAACATTCAAACTTGGGACATGCTAGATTTATAAGCAATAGATAATTGTCTCCTTTTGCATTCATCCTATATACTGAATGAGATTGTCCTTCTGTAGACAAAACTGTAAGGGTATCCAAATAATCAGTGCTGGTAATCTAATGCATTATCACAAGAAAGGGAGTTAACACTGCAGCTGTAAATCTGGCAATTCCTAGCTTTGAATTACACTCACTTACTTTGCAACTTGATATTCCTTAGACATTCATTTTGTTTTTTCAGTCTCCCAGGTTGAGTTTCTTTTGCAACCCAAAGTTTGAGACAGGCGCACACTCTGGGCAGTGCCAACAGTTGTCTCTCCCCTGTTGTGAACCATGAATGGAGTTTGAGCAGCTCTGAGCCCCCCCCACAGCCCCTGACCTGCCACCAGTAGCTGGCAGGAAGCAGCTGTTCAATTTGCAGAGGAAACTCTGCAAGGCCAGACAGATTGCAGGGGGTGATCAAGGTGACAAGGCTCCACAGTGCAAATGATATTGCTGTGTGGTGAGGGAAAAGAATACTATGGTCTTCAGCTTCATTAAGTTTACCATTTCCAGACCTAAGCACTACTGAAAATATCAAGACACTGCATGCCGTTACCTGCTCAAGTTTGGTTGTGGTGTTCACAGGGACATTTTCAGATGCACTGTCTTGAGACTGCTGCTTAGATAAGCCTTTGGCTGCATCTTTGAACATGGTATCTTTCTCCAGCAAACTGTCTTGCTTGGCAATCGGTAAAGCCAGGGGATTGCTACAAAGAGAATTGGTAAAGCAATTAGACTCCTGCTGAAGATGACGGACAATCAAACGTGGGCAGCAGCAGCACAGAACTGAGATACAACTCAGGGCTGAAACACAAGCTCCTGGTCCAAGTACTAAAAAGAAATTGGTGAGAAATAAACTGTTCGCATAGGCTAGTCTGTTCCCGAATACAGAGAGCAACACACTTTGGTTTAAAATTCACCTTTATGCATGTCTTCTCTGAAGCAGAATTGAGCAAGCCAAAGAGAATATGCATGAGTCTGCTTCTGACAGCACTAGGCTGGCAAATCAATAGCCAATTTTGCAACCGAGTTTAAATAGCACAGTTAAACTACACAATAGTATTTTGAAAAATAGTATGTTTTAATGTAACAATACATATATTGCCATTGCAGTTATTTAAATTAGATTCCATCACTTTTTAGCTTACTTTCAGTCAGGCAATATCCAAGATACATTTTATGACTAGAAGCTGCTCTGAATTTGTGCTAAGGTAAAAATAACCAAAGAAACAAGCAAGCAAATAGCAGACTCCTGAAATTACTCCAACAATGTGCAATAATCTTCATCCACATAAAAGTTAAAACTATTCATACACACATGGAGTTGTTTTCCCTACTGACAGTTCAGACAATACGACACTTCTGAAAAACAACAATGCCAAAATCTTGGATGATTTTTCAGAGTTGTATATCCAAGGAATTAGAGAAGAATCAGCTGCAGGAATTGAGAATACAAACATCTTTAAAAGTAATTGTCTGGATTCTGACAGTGCAAATGAGACAATCTCATGGAGTGTTCATCAGCTCCTTGCCAAAATGCATACATAATTTCTTTGAAAGGAAATGTGGACTCAATATGGGAATGTGGGAATAGTGCATTCCACAATGGAATAAAGCCCAAACTTAGCTAAAATAAATCTCCTATTTACTCTAAGTTACTTGAGTTTAATCACGGATTATAAAAAAGCCATGGTTATACACACACTTAACTCAAATGAATACTTATTTTCAACACTGATAGCAACTCGGGATAAGAACTGCTCTTGGAAGCAGAACTGAAATACACCCATAATTTTAGAAATACAGGATAAAACACCTTCTAGACAGAATTCATTGAAAAACAAGACAAAGTAGTTTCCCACTGAATAAAAGACAGATGAGCAAAACTTTTCTTTCGATTAAACTGTCAGTCTGCAAATATTGAAATAATTAGTTTAAACATTTTATAATTAAATATAATTTTTTTTGCCTCAAGATGTTTTGCTTCAGACATTTAAATGTAAAACATCTAGAGGAACATTGGTGAAAACAAAAAATTCTATTTACTGCTTTGATTCACCTTAGATAATTTTGTGACAAATTTACCAAACGTCACATGGACAGATCTAGCCCCATTTTTTTCAGTTTGAACTGCAGAACAGAACTTAGCAATTAGAATAAGACATATCAGTGATTAGATTGTAGAAGAAATTAAACACCTGTGGCACAAAAATAAATGACTAATATTAATTCACATTTTACCCGGATTCAGAATTGAACAAATAATAATTAAACATGAAGTTTTCTTTCTGATTAGCCTTTTCCTACTGTCCAAAACCGCTCAAATTTCTTTAATCACAGACAAAGAGAAGAAAGATTTAAAGTAAAGCATAAGCCGAATTCAAGTATTAAAAACCAAAGCACTGCCACTTATATCTTTCTTAATATTCATGTGATGTTTCTTTTAAATTGTGAAGATCCAGGATTTTTTTGCTGGGAAGTTGAACCTTACCCATTTAATTTTAGCCCTTTTGTGGTAACTACACAACACGCATTAGAAACACTTCTTAAAATTCAGCTGTAAACTCCTCTCAACCAAATAAACGTTTCAGGTGTCACAAAAGAGAAGTAGGTTGTAAATCACAGCAAAGTGTGAGGGAAAATGGGTGCCTACTGTTTCGACAGATGCATTTGGAACTTAAGAGGACAATAATAACCTAATTTAACAGGCACATTTCATGTACTGATGTACACAAGAATAGCCTATAAATTACGTGCATTTCTGAGCTATTAATAGGACTTCATGTGATGGAAAGGATGACATATAATTCATGCTACAACAAAAATGTGCATGATTCTGTGAAAGAAAAAATAAATTAAAATTACTCCAACAGTTCATTATGACTTAGGTCCAAGAAGACACTATGAAAAATAAACCGAAATAAAATGCTTCCAGAAAACACTGGCTTTTTAGAAAAGTATTTCTATTAGCCACAAGATGAAGTCAAGCAATGCCTCTGAAAGCTCAACTATAGGACAGAGCAAGGGAAGATTTTATGTTAATGCAGGCAAGTAAATTAGCATGAACTCTCTTCTTTTATGAAAGTTAATGGATAATTAATAGATAATTAACCACAAAGGGAGACTTATGCCAAAATAATGTTGCACAGTAGACAGGAAGAAGTGTTATCTAGGGTAATCTTATATGAACATGGTAGGACTTTCCACCTGTCTATCCAGCTGGAAAAAATATTGAATGCTATATGGAGGAACAGTAATTTTAATTTTTATGCAAAGAAGCCTTCATATATGGAATTAATTTGAAGTATTGCGCATTTTTATTGGACTTTTTTTAGATAAAGTGAGATGGTTTTCTGTAAGTTGCCATCCTCTACCATGGCATTTAAGAAGAAAAAAAAGAAATCTTACTAAAAACTATGAGCTGACAATCAAAAAATCTGAGGTTTTATCATCAATATTGGAAGCACTAGGGCACCTTCTAACTTGATAGAGAGAATTATATCAAGGCAGAATCTGCAATAATATTTTCATGCGGCCTTTGAGCTTATAGCTTTTGTGGGAGAAAATTTCTGCAATCCTTCCACAGGCAATTCTGAGATGCTTCAAACAATTTCTAAGCCACTTGACACCTGTAAAGTGCATAATCTCTGAAGTTTCAGTCTAAAAAACTTTTTAAAGTTACATAACAGAAACTTCAGAATAGATTAAACATTATTAGAGTGCTGGAAAACACTAGAATAATTGAAAGGCAAGTGCTACATAAATGGTCACCTGGAAAACCTATGTAAAAAAAATTGAATCTCTTTTCTGTTCTGCTGTCTTGAACATATCTATGTCTATTTTATTTCACGTTATTGTGCTGATTTTGAAACACATCCATTAATATAATTAATATTTCCCTTTGCGTGTATCAGAAAATATACAATGTGATTAAGTGAGCATTACTTTGAGAGTAAGTTCTTAATTTTTTAGTATTTATCACTACCTAGATGACTGCACTATCCCTGTATTCAAGGACTATTTCATCAAGGAAAGTTCTACAGGCACATGTACTGAAGTAGAAGTAGAGTGGTGATCACTGCAGTCATAGCGTGAGCCTAAAGTCCCTTTTAAACAGATATGGCCAATTTAATGTTCTGAACTGTAAGCTATATCAATTAATGTATTCTGTGCTGGTATTTTTGCCAGTGGAGTATCAAATTTTCTTCTGATTGTATCATTAGAATTAAAACAGGCAAAACTTTCCAGCATAGACCTTAGATTTGCTGCAACCATCAACCTTCAAGTAATTTCATAAATTCTGTCCTTTAGCTCTTTTTCTTGGTCAGCTATGACCAAGGAACTATGCTGGAGCAGGTATGGCCTCAAAGGTGCTGCAGCTTGTGGAGGGCCTGTGTAAAGCACAAGAAAAGAGCAAGACAAGAGGAGTGATAGAGAGAAATAATCACAGCCCTGCCCTGTGCCACCCATACCTCGCTGATGAGCCTGAGTGCAATGAAGGAAAACAGGTTTGCTTGGAAACAGCATATTTCAAATATACTGACTACTAAATTTTGCTTCCTCTACCTGAGTAGAGGCTGACTTTCAATTCACCTCTTCACAGTGTTCTTCCAGAAATCAATGCTGTAATTTAAATTTGAACCAGCAAAAGTAGGTTTGCTGACAGAACAGATGCTATTTATAATTGTTTGTTCATCGTTTTTGAATCTGCTTTTGAATACTGTTTTCTTCTGAGAAGTGGCCACAACATAGAGTTACTAGGAACTATTGTAAAACTTACCACCTCAGATTAAACACACTCTCTTACATCAGGAGAGTTGATGAAGAATGGATGCAGTAAAGAATACAGCAATGGTACATGTAAATTATTATTGTGCACTCCTCTTCAGCACTAAGAAATTGGTTTGGCACACAAGAACAGCACAGATATTTATCTTCAACCTAGCACATTACACATCTCTCTACAGACTCTTTTAACAGAGCATGAAGGATGAAACTATTTTTTTTCAATATTAGCAATTGAAAAAAAAAAAAAGTTGAAACCAGTCATCTAGGCTGCCCCTCTAACAGGCAGCATGGAGCCACTCTGGAGAGTAACTCAGTATATCTTAAGAATATGTCTACTGTCATTTGGAATAATAACTCTCTGCAAGGTTTTGGGTTTCACAATTATAAGCATGATACTACAGAGCTGAGATAACTAGCTTTGAGAGGACATCTGATTTTCAGCCACTATAAATTAAGATTAGAGGATTTATAAGCAACATGGAACTCTGTGTGACATGGTTCACCGACAATTTTTCGTTTTCATTTAGACATGCATGGGCAAAATACATCAGTACTTTTTGCCTTCCAAGAATGCTCCCATCTCAGAATAGCTGGCTGGCCAGCTGATACTCTCCTGCACTGATAGCAGACCTGATAGATAGATAGTGCAAAGCTCTGGCTGAGGACATCTCTAAACCTAAGACTGCCAAAAGTCTGAAGAATATGCTGAAGGGGCACTACTTCAAGCTTACCATATCCAAACGATGGCCCCTGGCTACGCGCAAAGGAGCACTGCCAAAGTCAGTGCACAGAGCTGAACAGGGCTTTGGTTTCACCTGGTGCTGGGTTCTCATGCAGGCACCACAAACCAGATGTAGTCCCACACTGGGATTCCCTTGCCAATAGAAGCTAAACTCATCCAATTCAACACAGAAATCAATTTTCTTTGTTTTTCCATTCAGCGGACTTTGCTTTTTCAAAACTTCCGGTGAAGGTTTTTACACATGGCAGGTCTGTATTATTGTCATATAAAGAGTCACTATATAGAAAATTCTCAAAAATTAGCTACCTTAATCTATGTATTAAAGGAAGGAAAGAGTAGAGAAAAAAATATTTTCAGACCACTTCAACTTTGTGCAAATTATGTCTTCCAGAAATTAATGGGTGTTAGCACTAAAACCAGTATCCAATACAATATGTGCACCACAGTACAAACTTCTAGATTATAAGGCACATGAAAAAGCATCATCTAAATTCAAGAATAAGGAAAAAGTTCTTAAAGTCTCTAAAATCTTTATGAATAACTTTTGCTAGGCATCATTACATAGCTACAAGAGTGACCTACCTTCTAGCATTACAGCAGATCAATAATTTAAAATAAAAGCTTTACTTACATTTGAGAATCTAAAGGCTTAGTTTCATGCCTCAAAATTAAAATTTTTGATTTAGAAGACAGTTGAAGGCCACAAAAATTTCAGGAGCATGATTTAAATTATTGAAACAGTGTGTTAGACTAGAGGACTGTTTATTTCATAAGCAATTAACAAGCATGAAAAATTGGTAATTTCATAAACATTAGTATCATATACACAGCTACATATATTAATGACTACAAATCATGAAGCAGAAACAACACACTGTGTTTACCATCCATGAAATATGTGATCTTTACTAAATATAAATATATCCCATGGAATTCTGAATTTAACAAATTGATCATTTCATGACAGTTGCTCACCTCATTTCATGACAGTTGCTCACCTCTTCCCAATTTTAATGAATCCAAACACCTTCTGCCAACCATAAATTATAATGCATAATTTATAATAAAATATAATATTATGAAATGGAAGCATATATATCTTATCTGTCTCTTTATAAGAAGTTTTATTTATTGTTTTCCTCACACACTCTCAGGTGATTACTACAGAAAAATTAATGTCAGTGTTTTGCAAGCTTATGCAACTAACAAATATATACTTCAAATATGCAGCAACTGCACACCGTATGAAAACATCATTTGTAGCTTTTAAAATTCCCTGGATCACAGGATCTGGACATAAGAATTTGAAATATCAGTATGTCTTGTACTACCATAAAACAGCCAATAGTCCTTCATACCTATCATACATCTCTTTTTACATACTGATGGCAGTCTTTTTTAAAGATTCTCAAGGAAATACAAAAGTATCAAAATTTTCAATTTAAGACACAAATTGACTTTTCAATACCGAGTTTTAAGTCCACACTGCTAAATGCTACTTGATTCCACTTGAATTTTAAGCAGCACACATCTAAATATAAATTTGTAACTATAATTTTGACCAGTATCATTTAGTCTTCAATCATATGTCTGATTTTTATTTTCTGGACTTGTCCCTGCTTCTCTCATAGGCAATGGTAGTTTTACCTACACTATACCCATCTACCTCAACAAAAGGATATTCAAGTCTACAGTATTAACCTCTAGTAATTCTGCTAAGCTGAACCCAGACAATTTTTACTGGAAATTACAAAAATATATTTTATTATTAATAATGTGTAATTATAAAACTAATATTGACAAAAATATATGAAAGATACAAACATAAAAGATGACTCAGGAGATTTCCAAAGGGAACGAGTTACTTGAGCCATCAAATCACACAGAATCATAGAATGGCTGGGGGTAGAAGGGACTTCCTAGAGGGCACCTGGTTCATTTATCCTGCTCAGGCAGGGACATGTAAAGACAGTCACCCAGGACCATGTCCAGATGGAATTTAAATATCTCCAAGGACACACAGCTAGGATTCACAGATTGACAGATATGGTTCAAAGGATAATCTGGCTTCAGAGAAATGCTTTATGACAACGCCAGCACTTACTTACAGTTTATTGGAAATTGTGGGCAAATCATGGATGATCTCTTCATATGGCTCTTCTTGAGATAAAGTAGAAACAGCTAGAGGGTCTCTCATTTTTTCCTCCCAAACAATTTCAGCCTTCAGAAGCATTTCCTCAATAAAATCAGAAGCCGCAACATCTAAGACGTTGGAACACCAAAATATCAGACAAGAAAATGGCGCAGAAAAGCTCCTTTGAATTAAAATCTCTAGATCAGATTAAGACTAAACATGTGGCTAGATAACAAGAAAGGAATTGCTTAGGTATTGATCATAAAATAACACTTGAAATTACTGGGAAAACAAAGGCAAAGTAAATTCAGTACAGACTTAAGTTGTCATCTGCAAAACCCCAAAACCATTCTTCCTGTTTAGTAAACCAAAGTATTCAATAATTCACAGGACTTCGGGAAAAACAATACAACCCTTTTCAACTTTATTTCTATGAAAACATGTACTTAAATCCTTTCCAAATGTTTTACGTTTCTACAAACTAGATTTCTATGTCTTATACATACAGAAGTGTTGAAATCAGTTCTGTTTGCAGACCAGAAAGACAGTTAACCCAACTGTGTTAAACACCTACTAAATGTGGTTAGCTAACTGTATTGTTAGATCATCTGAGTGTGGTCCACAGCCCTTTTTTATAAATAAACACTGACATGTATCTAACCACAAAGAACTCTTCAAAGGTTAAGTGTCACGAAGTTCCCTGTGAGTGTATTTGTAGGCACTACAGCACTTGAAGCATAGCACATTTTGCTTTATTATGCAAAGGAAATTTCACCCATAATCTGACAGAAAGTTTCTATTATCTACATTACTGAGTTCCATCTTCATTTTCTCCTAGGCGTAGAATGTTGAACAACCATGTGTTTCTTCTTTGCAACACTGCTAGCTAGCACTACTGACATTAGCTGTGCTTTGATCTCTGTGTTAGACCAGTTCATCTGAAGTCCCTTCCAACCTAATAGAGTCCACAATTCTATTATCTTTAGAGCCAGTGCTTCAGCTCCCTCTTGCTATCTGGTTTAAGAACCAGATATGTGGTAAACATATGTGTGTTTACCATATGTGGTAAACAACGACAGCTACACTTCAAAATTAGGTGTTGAATTTGTTTTCAGAGAACAGAAATTCCAACTCAAGAGGCCATGTACTATAAGCAGTTGAGACAGAAAGAAACTCTGTGAGAAGTCACCAAAAATGTGTAAATGCAGCTACCACCGAGGCACGGAAGAACTCTCAAGTAAGAAACATAGCTAAAAATAAACAGGGAATGAAACAAGTGGAAACATGCTGTCATTTAATGTGATATCCTGCGTTAGCATGACTAGCAGTTTTCAGCAATGTATGTAAGAACGTACACACGTGTATGTGTTAAAACTGTTACCTGTGTTATACACATGTGTATGTGTATATAACTCTACACACTAAATAAACCATAGCTAAGAAAGCAGGAAGGAAAGAAAACAGTGTCGCATTAGCTAATACATACACTATGTACATGGATTTTCACCTACCTGAAGGCTTTTCATTATTGCAGTTAAGAAGATTGGGATTTGCCTGGTGCATCAGAAGCAGCTTCACAAGATTGGTCTAAAATGGGCAAAACCAGAGGTGTTTGAAATGGGAGAAGTAGGACAGGTGCCATTTCATTTATGGAATGACAGGTCATTCCATTTATTCCCTCCTTCCTGCACTATCTGAACTTGTATGATAAACCACAGGCAGTACCTCCAAACCCCCACCTTCGGCAGCTACTAAACACATTTCTATAAATCACAAGTGGCAGAGAAAAATACAATTCTCCTATGATTTCAGGGTACTCTCAGCATAACTCCAACCCCAAAGTTTCCCTCCACTCATATATATGTAAACAAATTCACAAAGAAAAAAATCTACCACTCCATCACCACCCGTTAAGACTTAGATCACAAATATTTCTTCATGCCTAACTAATCCAACAACTGTGTGCCATCACTGCCAAAGGTGTCTGACTCCCAGCCACCATCATAGAAGTAAATCTGTTCTCTGTCAGTAGTAGAAATTGGCACATTTATCTTATGTTTACCAAAATAATCTAATCTATTAGTAAAGGTAACAAGTACAGCACAGTAGGGGAGAGTACATTATCATATAATGAAAAAGACTAAAACCTAATTTTCAGTTCCTGCAAGGAACTGTTTTTAGTGAGTTCTTCTATGGCTGTACCAAAGTCTCTAGAGATACTTTCCCATCAAAGGCTGTAGCAATGTCTATCCTGATAAACTGCTTAGTCAGAAAGGAGTGAAAGGCTGCATAAGGAACAAAAAATACTTTAGAATGTGAATATAGAGCCAAACTAAATGAGAGAACTATATGGATTTTTAAATATATGCTAAAGCAAATAAAATGTATAATATAAGTGTAACCAACAGGCGAGGCCAGGACGAGTAAAGGAGAAAAAATACGTGAAGGAAAGAAAGGATACTTCAGAGCAGAAGAACAGACCTAGAGATAAATGAGACCTGAACTGGAAGTCAGCTAAGGGAAAGGATAGTAATTTGGCATAAACCCACACAATAAATAAATAAATAAATAAATAAGAAGGAAATAAATCATTGCAATAAAAAAAAAAAAAATCAATGTGGATTCAGTACACAGGAGGCAACTTACTAGAAAAGACCATGTTAAGGAGGAAATGCAAATAAAATCCCAAGCTTCTAACCACAGAAAACCAAGAAAATACTGTTGCAAATTTCTATAAAAATAAAAAGATCTTCCTCTTCTCAGATGTCTAATGCTGGCTTTTCTTTCTTGCAGTAACAGCAGAAAATTCAGCAAAGTCCAAGAAGTACGGAAGCCATAACTGGTTTATTTCCAAATCCAATTAGCCTTGCTTTCCACTGAGAACTCACAACACATCTAAAAATATATACATATATATGTCTTTTTTTATTAGGAAAAAAAGGAACATGCTTAGTTACAGAGCTACTGCATAATCTCTAAAATGTGATAGTAGTTGTATCAAAGGAAAGAGGTTTTAAATGCATTTCTAGTTTAGTAACAATACACAGCTTTCTGGGTTACCAAAGGTTTGGATTTCTACCACAAGAAATCCCATGCTCCAATATCAATGCTTCTTGCTGCCAATGAAATATCTCCTGCTGGGATTCCTTGATGCATGTCACCAAGACTAAGGTATTCAGGTCACTGAAGATTTCGATAACCTGTTTTTGGATACACAACTCTCTGTGTTGGAATTCGCCTCATTCACTAATGTTTTAGATGGAGTATTTTAAAATACAATTGACATATCTTCAGAACTGTGCCTAACAGTAGAAATGTTTGTAGAATAATTATAGCAAATTACCACTAAGCAAAGGTTTTTTCAATTGCAGAGTTACAAATAACATACATATGACTATGTCAAGAAATAACCTAATACCTAATGAATTATTGTAGAACCTCTGAATAAAATTAATGTGTGTGTATATATATTCCTACTTTTCCAGTGTAGTTTTTGCCAATTCATGTGAATTAAAAAAAAGAAAGTGCCATGACTCACTGCAGAAAATGCCACAGTAATGACAGTTATTTAAAATATCTGCCTATAAAATATCATTTGTCTTGCTTCTCCTTTTATACCCATAATTATTTATTATGTATCTTTTGACAGAACACCAGGAAACACCTTAGGCCATAAGTTTTTCCTTTCAGATCTTACATTTGAATATCCTCCTTCTCAAAATGCAAAATTCGTTACCTTTTCTGTATCAATAAAGCATTACTGTCTCTCTTTTCCTGGTATTCTGCTAGGTTGATGGGGCTAAGTTCACTGATGGCGTTAAAATGTGAGGAGTGGCTTATCTGTGAGAGGGTTGTGCTGCCATCCCGAGGGACCTCGACAGGCTGGAGAAATGGGCAGACAACAACCTCACAAAGCTCAACATGGCCAAGTGCAAAGCAACAACCTCAGGCACCAGTAAATGCTGGGGGCTGCCCAACTGGAAAGGAGCTTTGCAGAAAAGGACCTGGGGGTTCTGGTAAATACCTTGTCACAAATGAGCAAGCAATGTGCTTTGGCTGCACAAAAAGCAAATGGTTTCCTGAACAGCAATTAGGAAGAGTGTTGCCCATACACGAAGGGAAGTGATCCTTCCCCACTACTCAGCACTGGTGAGGTCACACCTGGAGTGCTGTGCCCATTTCTGAACTTCTCAATACAAAAGAGACATGCTAAGAGTCCAGCAAAAGGCCATTAAGATGAGTAAGAGACTGGAGCACCTCATATATAAGGAAAAACTGGGAGAGCTGGAATTCTTCAACCTAGAGAAACAAAGGTTCAGGGGGATCTCATCCATGTGGCCAACTACCAGAAGGGAGGGTATAAAGATGACAGAGAGAAGCTCTTTTCAGTGGTGCCCAGTGACGGGTCAAGAGGCAACAGGTAGAAACTGAAGGTTCTTCTGAACATCACATAACATTTTTTCACTGTGATGGCAACCAAACTCTGGCACAGGTTGTCCAGACAGGTGTTGAACAGTTATTTAAACCTAATGAAACATGGAGTACAACACTGAAAATAAAAAGCCAGACTGGAAACTGGACACAGCACCCCAGATGCAGCTTCACTAGGGCTGAGTAGAGGGGCAGGGTCACCTTCTGGCAGTGCTCTTCCTAATGCACCCCAGGATCCCACTGGCCTTCTTGGTCACAAGGACACTGCTGGCTCATGGACAGCTTGCTGTCCACAAGGACATCCGGGTCCTTCTCCACAGAGCTGCTTCCCAGTGGGTTGGCCCTCACCCTGTACTGGCGCATGGGGTTATTTCTCCCCAGGTGCAGGACCCTGCATTTGCTGAATTTCAGGCAGTTCTTCTCTGCCCATCTCTCCACCCGGTCGAGGTCCTTCTGAAGGGCTGCACAGCACTCGGGGGTATCGGCCACTCCTCCCAGCTTTGTGTCCTCAGTGAATCTGCTGAGGAGACATCTGTCCCATCATCCAGTTTTGAGATCCTCAGTACAGAAGAGACATGGAGCTTCTAGAGTGGGTCTAGTGGAGGGCAATGGGGACAATTAGGAGACTGGAACATCTCCCTTCCATGGATAGATTGAAGGAGTTGGGCTTGTTCAGTATGAAGAACAGACAACTAAGAGGGGACCACATCAGTGCCTATCAGTATCTGAAGGAAAGGTGTCAGAGCATGGAGCCAGGCTCTTTTCTGTGCTGCCAAGCAATGGAACAAGAGACAATGGACAGAAATTGCACAGGAAGTTGCACCTGAGCATGAGGAAGAACTTCTTCATTGTGCAGATGACCATGCACTGGAACAGGCTGCCCAGAGAGGTTGTGGAGTCTTCCTCACTGGAGATATTCCAGAACTTTCTGGACTCCATACTGTGTCATGTGCTGTGGGATGACCCTGCTTGAGCAGGGAGGTTAGACCACACGACCCACTGTGGTCCCTTCCAACCTTACCCATTCTATGATTCTGTGACATAAGGCAGCATAAATAAATTTACTGCAATATGCAAATTATAGAGCCTCCAAATACAATCACCCTGTGCCAAAAAAGGGGGCTAAGTTTAACTGCGCATTTAATGTTAGCTAAAAAAAACAATGCCAAGTTTCATAAAACACAGGCTTAGGAGCACCAGTGTTGGCCAGACTGCAAGGCCTCTTGCTACAGATAAGTAACTGCAGTGACAGAGTAGGGAATAGGGGGCATGAAGGAGTGACAGAGATTCCTCAAGAATCTCCCCATGCACTTGAGGCTGCAAAGGCATCTCCAAACTGCTCTCAAACCATGCTATTTTTTACTGCTAATGAATTAGCTGGAGAGCAGAACCAGTTCCTGAAAAGTGTCTTCCTCTCTCGTCTGGTCAGATATTTTCCTCTGAAGCCATGTACAGGACATTAGATGTGTACCAGCACCTGCAAAGCATAAACTGCTGGCTCTGCTTTTAGCTCTTATTATCCAAGTCCCAGTCCCAGAACCACTAACTCAGATCATTTATTCTCTTTTCTTTACCATCAGAGAGATACCTGCTTAAGTTGTAAATTCAGAAAGCTCTAGGTTTTATGCAAATATCCTCATGTGCTGTTTTGCACATCAATGAATATGCATCATGCAATCTGCATGAACTCCCAACAGTAAATTCCTGTGCTGCCTGTGAATGCTTCTGATTTTTCAGTTTGGGTTTGTTTTTGGTTTTTTTTAATTAGACAGAAAAATAAAGCAACCAAAAATGAAGCACTTCTGGTAGCTGGTGAAAAAATATTTTACTTGTTCTTGTGAGCTCCAGTGTTTGTATGATTTGAAGACTTTTATTAGGTCGAAGACGAATTCCATAGACTGAGAATATTCTTTTTGTTGCCTGCTTGGAAAAATCATCAAAACTTATCCAAGTTTCAAAACTTTGAAAAAATCAGCTACTCAATGCTTGTAAGACAGTTTTTTTATTATAACTGATAAATCAGGGAGCCCCCTTTTGCTAGTACAGTCCACTGTAGGCCTACATGTTAGTAGAACCAGTAACAGCTGCTCTATTTAAATACACGGTTAGATGTTCAAAAGATTTGCAATAAAAGGAATAAAAAACAGGGAAGTACTTTCCATTTTTATTAGTACTGTTGTTATTATAATTACTTAGCTTCTGTGACGGAAGTGCTGTAGTTTAATGCTAACCATATATTCCATAGATCAAATAAATAAGACTAGATAAGTCATGGAACTATATAACTCCTTAGAATAACACTGGAAACTATTTAACTAATTAAATGGGGTGATAATAGGCACTTTACCAAGTATCAAGGACATAAAAAAGAAAAATGTAGGTTAGGAACCTTACTACTGGGGAGTGAAACAAATCCCAACACAGAGACTCCCAACATTAGGGAGTAAGGTAACTATTAAGCCATTAGAGTTCCTGTGAACTGAGCTTCTAAGATCATGTATTTGTTCTCCATTACATAATAGTATGCCTTAGATAACTGTGTGTCTTTTAAGGACAAAATTTCATAGGTATAGCCCTAAAAAAGAGCAATAGTGTTGAGAGGCTAAATAGCATCTCCTCTGCAATTGCAAATCTGATCCACAGTACTGCTCTAAACACAGGAAATGATGTCTGAAACTCATTACAGATCTCCCTTCTTAATACAATATAGATTAGGAAGATTTTTTTTTTCTATTTGAGTGCACAGAAAAGGGGACCATAACCACCTGTGGTCAGCAAAGTGGAACAGATCAGAAAAAGTAGGTTGTGGGAATGACACTAGCAGCAGGGTAGAAAGCATGGGGGGGGAGTGTGTGGAATAGAAGAGGGCATAGATAAAAAGCTGGAATCTGGAACTAACAGCATGAAATAAATGAAGTGAAAGGGAAGAAGAGAAATGTGGCAAGGAGCCAGGATGTAGGTAGAGATGGACTAATCAGAAAAATGAAAGAAGAAAGTGACATGTGAGGAAAAAACCACTGAGATTGAACAAGGGAGATTGGGACTGTAAGCAAGTGGGACAGAAGGGCAGGAAGGTTGGCATGAAGTCAAAGAAGAAAAAAATGAAAGCTTGGATGAGAACCAGGGAGAGGAGGAGGGGCAGAAGCTGACTGCAAGGAAATCAGGATTTGAGTAAAACGTGTAAGGAAAAGACATAAAGCCAGGGAAATGAATCGGACAATAAGGCAATAGAGTAAGGACAAGAATGGAACAGACTGAAGGCAATGGGACAAATCAGGCTATGTGTGGGAGGAATGAACCGTAAATACTGCGTCTGTTCAGGCACAGAGCCTGGAATGGAACCCAAGCTCCCCAAGTGGCACCACTACCTTTCCATAGTCAGCGAGTTTAACCTATATGGTCTAAGAGGACGCCTTTTAAACCTCTGAAACAGTTCCAGCAAAAAAAGGGAAGCCTAATGCTGTTTTCAGCTATTAAAGCAAATGACAAAGGTCACTTACATGTTTTTCTACAGCTGATGTACAAACTTCATCAGTCATTACTTCAAGACTGATAGCCTACATTTCTATTTTTCAATCCACCAGGAAATTACACAGAGGAAAAAAAAAATAAATCAGGCAAAATATTATGTGACCTTGTGATTAAAGACGCTTGTAAGTTATGGTCCTACAAGTTATTTATATATATTACAGAGAAGATCATAAATCTGCCACTTCTCAAAGTTTGTGCCTGAAAAGCCTTGTTAGACTTCTTTTTCATACTTGCCTCTCATATATGAAAGTCACTATACATGGTATTTTAAGGAAAATAAAATTTATATTTATCAGAGAGGTTCTGCAATAACCAAGTATATAGTGTAGACTGTGCACACCTCAGCTTTAAAAAACATATACATAAACACTGAGTATTTTACAGTAATTTTGTAAATTGAGATTGTCCCTAGTCTGTATACGAAGTTCAAACTATTTTCTTATCATTTTGTATTGTGTGAATCTAGGTTTTCTTGCCTTATGTTCTCTCCCCACAATCAGCATTTGAATTATTTATAGAAATCTTGTGACTGTATTGAGGGTGAAAGAAAGATATCACAAGCAGAAATCCCAAAGTGGTCTCTCTGTTTGAGGAAACTGAGTGTAATTTGATCTGAAGGGAAATATGGCTCTTCTACCTGAGTACAATCACATATGCCAAACATGAACAAAAAGACTAAAGAAAAAAGGGTGAGATATGTCTGGATAAAACATTCTCTAGAGGATTTTCTGGCCATAAATTAAAGACTCCAACTACTTGACAGGGAAATATTTATTCCCGGAGTGACTATAATCTATTCTTTTTGAAACATTAAACAAATAGCCCCTTCTTTAGGCTCTCCTCATTGAAAACATTCGTGGAGTGTGGTTGCAGAAGTTCAGAAACTGCATTCAAAGAAGCCACTATGGCAATGCCCAAACTTCATGAGATAAAGTATCATTTCCCACAAAGAGTTCATATATCCCTCTACACCGAAGCATATTCCAACAACAGATATAGATTTTTTTTCTGTTTCGAGCTCAACATGCACTTCGAGAAAAAAAAATAATCTACAGGTCACAGTTGAGTCAAATGACTAATCTGTTATGGTAATGATGAGGAAAATAGTTCATATAGTAAGAGGGTGTATTCTCTGAGACTTCAGCAAGGAGCAGAGTCCCGTTTACAATCTGAAAGAAATGTTGTGTTTTGATGAAGTAACGAATCAGAGGGCTATGATTCAGACCAACCAAATAAATGTGTGTAAGGGAGAATATACTTACAGAATGATAATTTCACACATTTAGAAATGACACAAGATATATATATATAATATGCTAAGGAACATGAGGTAGGCATGTGATATCTATAAACATTTTTTATTTATTCGGGATATTTTCAATTTATTGATGGGAAGAAATCCTTGCTAGTACAGGAGTTACTCTTGCAGAGATCCAGTCAGCAGTAGAACAAATGTCTTATCCAGTTTTTCTGACATCATGAAACCCTTTAAACCTCAAAGCCAGAGGCTAAATCTGTCTCACTAAGTAAGAGAGTGCAATGGAGCAAGCTTAAGTGTCCCTTATAATCCACACTGCTTAACTGTTAGCTCTCTCCCTGACTCTCCTTTGGACCACTCCAACCAGCTCTCTACAAACATGACTAATCTCCTATACAGGAAACTAGCTCTAAACAATATGAATGTGAGCCAGACTGTTGGCTGGCTTAATCCCTGGCCCTCTTTTATTTAGTGATTTAACAGTTTAGACATAGGCATCATCCCCCAAGGATGAAATTTTGGGAGAGGTAGTGTTTAAGCTACTGCAGAGTCAGCTCTGACCTGCACGTCTCCGATAGCTGTTTGAAAGGTGACATTTCTGTGATAAACAACAAAGAAACAGCTTGTGCCTGGGAATTGTGCCAAAGTACCCAAGGCAAATGTCAGAGCTGCAGCCTATTCCCACCACGGGGAGGGCGAGTGTGCGCTCTCCTGATCACAGCAGCTGGAAGAAGTCCAGCAGGGACAGCACTACCAATGCCAGATTACTAGCTGTCCACAGAGTGATTGCTCTGCTAAATTCAAATTAAGGGGCCAGCCTGAGAAATACAAGTCGCCCTGCTGCAGTAGGCACCAGTGCCAGCACAGGCCGGGTGGTGCCCAAGCGACGACGTGTGCCCTGCACTGTGTGCACAAACAGCAACCACAAATACACCAGCACTGCCCCTGCTGCGTGAGAGGCAGACAAAGGAGCTCCAGCTGCCAGCAAAAACAGGGTTAAAAATGTCTGTGTCCAAAAGGCCCTGTTAAATTTACAGAGGCAAACCTGACATATTCTAATTTCTTGAGGCTAGCTTTGTTGCCCCAATAATCTTAATTTGTAGAGGTTTTTTGTGTCACAGATGGAGATTTGGATGTGTGTTGTAAAGGTTATAATTTTCCATCCTTTTCTTAAGGTAAAATGATCAAGGTAAGCAACCCTGATCTTAATACCTAAATAATATCAATTTTTTTTGGTATAATGTTAATATCTCAATATGTATTAAAAACACAAAATTGCCTTTAGCCTTAATATTTATGGGGGGGAAATGACAACAGTACTAGAAACTTAGAATAACATATTTTTAAAAAAGGCCTATTTTTTAATGTTTGCAGATTGGTAGTATTTCAATTAACAGTCTATTGCAGTCATTAATAACCTAATCTGTTCCTGTAAAGCAGATTCTTGTCTTAGAAACAGACTGATCTTCAGGCAGGAGCCTCAGCCGCCCTACTCTGTACTCAGTAGCCATATCCTGTACACAACCCTCAAACTCACCAGCAATATCCTCTACTCCTTTGCAAGAAAAATATTCTGCTCTGGATCTACACTCTCTGTCACTAACAGCACAATTCATTTATCAGTCATCCATGCTCTGTTTCAATATTCATGGTAAATTTACCCAATTAACTGGTTTTCTTTACAAATATATGTAAAGACAGACACAGATATTATTTTTTTTTCCAACATCAGATAATACATACTAGCATGTAAAACTCTTATTTATTCCCTCTCTGGAAACAATGCAACAGCATTCTGCCACATTTTGCTTGTTATAAGATCCAGCTTGCTGTATCTAACTCTACTCCTTCTCTAGGATTTGTTCTGTGCAACTTTATGCTTTCAAAATGTAAGGCATCGACTCCATGCCCACTTCATGATGACTGGGGAGACCCAGAAGACCAGTGGGCAGTTGACTCATCCTTTGGCCTCACACTTTGATCTGGATTCCTCATGAAGAATTCAAAAATGTTCAGCTTACACCTCTGATATCTGCTAGCTGCCCACGACCTGCATAACCAAGGAGGGTCAGACCTATAAGTAATGAATCATCGCTCTTATTTTAAATGCACTCCCTAGAATTTTATGAGTTGTCTACTAGAGGTGATTCTTCACATCAGATAAGAAAAAGAATTGACTTTGTCCTTAAGTTCAGTTGGCTAAATTTAGTTGAGAAACCCCATCCTAAATAAAAATGGGTTTGCCATTTTCAAAGAATCTCTACAAGCCAGGTTTATTATAAGGTGCAGATGCAATGTCTTTCACATTAGCTCACTCAGATTGATGTATCTTTCACCAGTAATTTCACATATAAATTACTGTGGAAGATGGAGGAATAACATTTTTATAATCCACTTCATTTACAACTTGAGATTTGTAACAAGAAGCTTACAGCGCCTTTATTGTTTACAAGTTTCCTCCTGTGCAGATGCAAATTAAATTTTCTCACTATAAATTTAAAACTTCCGCAGTTCCTTGGGTTTATTTTTTTCTCTCCAGGTAATGTAAATCAGAACCATCTCTAGTATTGCTATGCTCTTACAAATAGCCAAATGTGGTGGGTTTCTTTCCCATTTCATGTATTTTGTGTATTTTCAAACATAGAACTGTATATGTATATAGCTTAGGTCCTTCACCTGAGTCTGGATGTCACTCTAAAATAGAGTAACAGTTTCTTCATATCACAACATTTTTTTGGTAAGATAATATGAAAATATATGTATGTAAGATCTATAATATAAAACAGTTCAAAAACTAAATCTGTAATTTGTATAACTAATTCAATAGCATTTTATTAAGGTGAGAAGCTTCTCCACACGGAAAATACATCTGTAGCTATTTTATAAACATGAACATTTATCAGTCTTTATGATTCCTGGAACACAATACAATTCCTATATTGGATGGGGTTTGGCTGTAGGTAGCGCAGCACCAGTGCTGGAAAACTATTAAATGACAATGGTTTAAACTAGGTTTTCTGAAATTTCTGTGACCAGTCATTAAAGGATCATTGCTTGTTAGACAAGCTACAAGACAAGAAAAGGCTATTTTGCTGTTCAAATACATTCCTGGAAGGACAGAAATCCTCCCAAGAACTTAAAAGGACAGCAAACTAAAACCAAATAGACTTTTTGACAGTCTTCCAGAACAAGGCAGAGATTTATCACTGTAGCAAGTTTTTCAAGTGTGACTTTTTAAAAAAATATGCCACAAATATGTGTTAGAAGAGTGTGAAAGTGTAAGGGATCAAGTCCAGAATTTATATTAACAACTTTCTTAGGGAACATTAAAATTTTAGGCTGCAAAATAACTGTTCCCTCATAAATATATTTTAATTTAAAAGAGACTATCCAAATCATGTCTTGTCTAAGTTTATTCCCTTTCTGCCATACTACTTTTACTCAAAATAGTAACAATGCTCATATTAGTCTACAATTAATTACTCAAAATGGAATTATAAATATTCTATGAATGTGAATTCATTCTAAGGCTAAAAGATATTTTTAAATTATCATCATAAGAAAGGAAATTTTAAAAACACCCTGATGGCGTAGTTATTGAAAAAAGTAGAAGATATGTAATAAACCCCTTTTATAAAGGAATCTAAATTATTTACTTATTTCTTACAAACAGAATCACATGAAAGCTGTATTTATCTCCTAAATAACACTGGCAAATTATATATAATAATAATAAGATATCTCTAAACTTTATTATTCACTAACACTACAAAGGGAAGATATTTGCTCTGTGTTTAGCTAATTTTAGTGAAGAAGAGTACAGCGTTCCTCCATGCTCTTTCTCTGTGTGTACCCATACTGGCTATATAGAGACAAGTGCAGCTGGTCCCTGACTCCTCACTGAAATCTCCTGAAATAGTAAGAATTAACACTACTGTCATCTGGGACATAAAGAGAGAGGCAGTTCAACAGAAGTGTCAACAAAAAGGATCATTTCAAAAAATAGCAATCTAAACTCTCAGAATTCTTCAAAAGGAAAGACATTTTTTTCCATTAGCCACTTTCAACTACAAACCTTACATGTACAGGCCTGTTCCTAAAAGAAAAATACCTAACTTCTCAAAAAAAAGAGCATTTCAAGTCATCCAGAGTTAGTGTTACAAACATACTCATGCTACATATACATAAGGAAAGGTAATTTCGATTTCCCAGTGCTTTCAAGTGAGTTCTTTCAAGTCCTCTTCAATTAAACTCGGGTTTAGCTTCACAATAGAAGAAATGTACAGCTGTAGCATAACCACACTGTTGCAGTACAAAGCCCTAACTTGTAAGCCATCCTAAAATGTAAGAATAAGAAGCCTCAGCTCAAGACTGCATCACTGATAACCCTTAATTCTGAGTAAGAGCTTTATTGCCCTGCTGAAGTCTGAGCACAGGCTGAGGGAGTGCAGAGGGATCAGCGAGAGTAGTAGAACTGTGGCAGAATCACAGAACAGCACAGGGTAAGATGGGATGAGAAAATTAAATCTACAGTAAATGAAAAATACCCCTGATACCTCACTTGCTAACAAAACTTTGGTTCAGTATATCTTTGTTGAAAATTTTTCTTGGTAAATTTACACTACCTGAACTTGTTGAGGATACACTTCAGGCCATATATATGTATTTCTCTATATATCCCAATGACTTAATCTATTACAAAAATATGCAGCACTTTGACACTCTATAGAAGAGCAGGCACAGGGTATCTCAATAGGAGAAATCTATTACCCAGCAGAACTAACAAGTCTCAAACACATTTATTTTTACTGTAACTTTTGCTACATTTTTACTATTTTCTCATTATAAAGTGTATTATTTATTTTCTGAAGTCTGAGCTAAGATGCATCGCAGAGGTGCTTGGAACATACCTATGGGTAAGTGATGATTTGTGAGCCCTGAGGTGGGTGGAGAGCTGTGGAGAACTCTCCTAAAGTGGTCAAATTGCAACAAAGACTCACCGAGCATGTCTAGAGAGAGTGAGGACGAAGGAAAACTGAAAAAGTAACAAAACTGCAAAGGTATTAAGAGGCACAAATCATGTTTAGGCATGGCCTCCAAATTCCAAACCTAGGATGCATTTCCACAACTCAGTCACTGGAAAACTTTGAATGCAACTGCTAAGTGAATCGTGGACATTTAGTCACAGAAACACACACAGCAAAAAAGTTAGATAAATAAACTCTGACATCAGACTGTAAAAAAATAACAGACAAAGTGTTTAGTTTGTCTTCCTTCCAAGTGTCAGTGCAAATTTAATTTTTGCATCAGACAAACTGTTGCTGGTGGTTACAGATTGAGCTGTATTGGGTTGATAGCTTTACAAGCTTCATTCTCAAATGGTCTCTGCCATCTGAGATGCTATCTGTAGTACACGAATGGGAAAGATTTTTACATTAAAATAAGAATAATCTCCCTCACTTGAAAGCATTTGCTATTGCTACAGAAGACTACCATAAAGAAAAGAGAAGTAGGTGAAAAAATCATGCTTTACCTGTCCATACTTTGCAGCTAAATGGAGGGGTGTCCAGTACTGATTATCCACTACATTGAGATCAGCCCCATGATCTAGTATTAGTGATGCAACATTCTTGTATCCATTAGCACAGGCCACATGCAGCTGCAATATAAATTTTGCACATGTTAATAGTTTAAAGAACTCATCCATGGTGCGTTATTGTGTATCTTTACTAAATCACAGGTACAGCAAATACAAAATATACATGTGATAACTACAGACTAGAAAACCACTGCAGAATCTTTTTTAGCATTTATAAACAAGATGCACCAGAAAAAGATAATTCTAGCTTACTGTGAGCTACTAAACAATCTAGTCTATCACTTTTCATATAATTTCATGCAAACATGCTTTCAAACACATTCAAAGACTTCATGAGCCCAGGTAGAATCATACATTTCAACAGCGCTTGAGCTCTGAGCCTTGAACAAACTTTCTTTTGTGGCAGTTCAAATATCCCAGATTTAAGCTGACACTACCCCAAAATGAATTCATTAGCACGTAATCAAACCAAGCACATTGAGACTGCAGCACAAGATTAGGGACAAAAAATACTTTCTCAGTTTTGAAACACAAAGATTTTATTTCCTATAATTGCACTGCTTCCCTAGATACTTAATTATTTTAATTGGTAATTGTTTAAATAACTTTTGTTGATTTTCTTCATCTGTGACCTTCATTTAAGAGTCAAAGTGGAATGGAAGGAGGTTGGAAAATGCTGTAACAGACTGAGAGAAACTCAGGTCAGCAGGAACCTCGGGGGGTCAAGCAGTGCAGCTTGCTGCTAAAGCAGGGACAACTTCAAAGGTACCTGTGTTTGCTCAGGGCTTGTCACTCTGAGTAGCAAATACAGTAAGAGTGATTAAATACGAAAACTGTAATGGCAAGAAAGGGAAAAAAGAAACTCAAAAATATCTTTATTAATGGCTGATTTGAGGAGCTGGACATTATCTTTTGCAATGTATTATTATTTAAAGCTCTGTATGTGTTTGGCATTTATACCAGCAATCAATTCCACTTACTTATAGAATGAGACTTTTTTAATATAAAAAAAACCCAACAGATATGTTGGGGTTTTATTTAATTAATACAAATAGCAAGCATGCAAAAGAAATATAAAAGCAATATAATAAGAAACAGGTCTTGTGAACAGAGAAAAAAGGAAAGACATAATAGGGCAATAAATCTTTTTTCTCTTGTAATAATCAAGTAGAAGAAGAAAATGTAATAAGGAATCCTACATCAGGGAAAAACTGTAATTTGCAGGTTTTGGTGGAAAGTAATTCTTATATGTGGTGAATAATTGTTGAGGCATGTATTTCATGTGATGAGATGATTGATCCAGGTTACAGTTTCATGATCTTTACTTTCTCATAGTCCTCTGCTTTGATTCCAAACACTCCCTTCACTTCTGGGAACCCGCGGGACAAGACCTGAATGTAGAATTTGGCAGAATATAACTGCTCGTCTCCAGCCAGAAAAACTTAATACTCACACTGGTCAGAAAGAATAGGGCATAGGAATACTGCAGAAATCGAGAAGTGAGATTATAGGTGGTGCCTGTATCCCCAAACCACACAGCCCACTTGCATGACTTTTTCTCCTCAAAGCATTGTTAGCTGAAGATATTATTTTTCTGGCAATTGAAATGGATGGATAATGGCAATAAAAGGTCTTGCAATAAACCTGTTACTACAACTGGGTAGTTGCAAAATCACTGTAAGAATAGGAGATAGTAAAATGAGAGTCTGGGATATTATTTGCCTTACCTGCTATTTCTGGTTCAGCTGCACATGCAGAGTATGCATAAAGCTCTCACTATGAACATGACTGATGCACATGAAAGGAATACAGTACAACTCATCCAAAATCTTCCCCTGGAAAGGGTGCAAAACTCCCCTGGAGGCAGAACTTTGATTCTGCATGCTATGATTTCCAATGTACAAAACCCTCAAATTTTTCCTGTAATTTGACATAGCTTCATGGTGGAAGGAGGGTGTATTTTAACAGAAGAAACTACATTTTCTATTCAGACATCAACTTGACAAGTGCTATTTTTGAGCAGTTTAAAAGCTCCTAGGAAATGTTTTATGGCTGAAATCTTTCAGAGAAAAACTATTACAGGGGAACACAGCAGAAAAAATGCTGTGTCTGCCTGTATTACATGTGCACAAATGTAGGTGTTACGAATCTACGAGAATGTGTGTATTTATTCATTTATAACAATACTTTCTTGCTTGATTCATCTTAACCCACACATGGACACACATGCATGGACTTAGACATACATTCTGTCAGGAGAAAACAAACCTGATTTGAGACTTACAACAAAGGTACTTGTCTTTTTTGTACAGATAGATGTAGAGGAACAAAACACCATTCCCAGAACCCTCTGATATACATACAACTATCGGGCTGACTCAACACCCATGAATAAAGAGAGAATTGTTTAACAAATTCTGGATTTTCCGCAAGTTTGTCAAACAAAAGTTTCACATACTAGAAATCTCAAAGAAAAGCAAAATTACCTGCTTTGTATCTACTTGAAAAAGTCCGATTACAGCATAAAAACTGTTAATGCAAAAAGTATCCCTTTTGTCAACATTCTACTAAGCAAACAGCAAAAAAACAAAGTATCCATAATGTTTTTTCTCCCAGTATTTGCAGCGCTCTAAAACTCCTTTCAGAAATGTGTTTCAACTATTCCAGCTAACTACAGGAAAGGTTTTATACAGTAAGATTTATTTAGGTTCATAACTCAGTTTAAGTCACCTAATTCTGGCTAAAATATAACAGTAGTTAAGTACAATAGCTATGTAATTTAGCAGCTTAGATAAAAATATCAGAAAACTGGAAGGTAAAGTAATGCTTTTATGAAATAAACTAAAACTTGTGCTGTTTCTTTCCACCCCTTCTCTGCTTCCCTCCTGTTTTTAAATACAGTTAAGTGCCTTGGGGTGGCCACCCCAAAAGTCAGTGTTCCGTTTCTAGAGAGAGACAGTGGCTGGATTCAACCATCCCAGATATGAGGTTGATCACTTTTTCAGTTAGAGCTTAAACGCTCCACAGGTATTAAAATATGGAATGATTCAGTATATTAATTCAGTATCACGTGATGTAATTCAAGGCAAATGCAGAAATTATAGTAATAATTATTAGTGTTCTAATTATATCAGTACAGTATTTGCAGAAAAAAAAATACTTTAAAAAAGTTATTCAATATATTAACACTGCTTGTTTACCATTGATTGATTGATTGATTGATTGATAATGGTGTTGAAGATTTTATATGCAAAGGGAACATTCCACAGACATGCTATGGAAATTAATTTAGAATTATCTGACAGCTGAAGAAGTAGAAGTCCTGACAAAACAAACAGATAGGATATCTATTTGCAGAAAAATGTATAATGAAACCCAGTGACTACAAATAACACGCAAATTTGGGAGTAGGAGTACTTGTCCACATATATGGTGAACGCTTCAATACACTGAATCAAGATTGGATTGCTACATGAAACAGTGGTTTAGTAGGGCTCAGCCGGAAGATACGAGCCAAAACCAGGGATCACTGAGTGAAGTTTCAGCCCCTCTCTCACACAGAATGTCAGAGACCACAAGTATCTCCAGCAGCTTTAAACTATGGTGTTAATATTTCTGCTATTAATTTTTATGTTGCGTATTTACTGGCCAGGAGCAAAAAAGTTTTCACTGAGATGTTGCACTACCCTATTTTAAAATCTATATTATGCATGGAATTGACATACATCTATTTTCAAAAGGCCAGACAGAATCAAAATCTTGGTTTATCTTCCTTCTTAAGAGAATTGCCTTGCAAATATGATGAACTTGTTGCAGTACATCCATATTCCCAGGGTGATGATTCCCTGTTCCCACTCACCAGGGTAACTCCTTCATCATTCTTTTGATTCACGCTCCCTCCACTTGAGATGAGCTGTCGGACATCTGTGAGCATCGTCATAGCTCTCTGTATCTTCATTTGGCGCAAGGAATTCAGCTCTACACCTGGAAAAAGAAAAGGATAAAACCTTCTGCTATTCTATCCAGCAATAAAGAACAGACATATGGTTTTGTGTTCTGGGTTTTTAAAAGCTTAATCAACATTTAACTAGACTTTAGTGTATATTTTTGCGCATTTACTTACCTACATTTACCAAAAAATTTACTCCTATCTTTATCAGTCCGTATACGGATGATTTAAGTCAGTGAGCAATATCCAATAACCCGCCCTAATCTCCTACTGACTGCAAGAGCAGTTGCAGGTAAAGGAGCTGAAATATCATGAAACCCACTGGGAGTGTGAAATAGCTGTGATTGGGAAAAGAATTAAAAAATCTAAGGAAGCCACTCAAGTGTTTGGGACTTATTTAATTAAATTTTTTTTGGTGCATCCTTTCAGCCCTGCATATACATCACAGCACCCAGACCAGTCCCTCAAATTTGGTAACTCAACTGCTTGAGAGATTGTGAAGTCAAGCAAATGACATTAAAACTCAACAATTTTTTATGTGCCTGGGTTATTTTTAATTGGGATTAGTTCCCCAGCAGAGCCCAGACCATTTCATAAACCAAGAGGTTTAGAACCAAGAGGCCCCATAAACCAAGAGGAAATGTGGTGTGGCAGTAGGAACAAATGAGAGGGGATGAAAGGAATGAAGGGTATGGGATTGCTTGTGTCAGCATTGCTACTGAAAGAACAATTGCCAAAGAACAATATTAAAAAGAAGATAAGCAAGGCAGTCCATAGCCAAAAGAAAGCATGGTCTCCATTCTGAAGAGGTTTAAAATAAGAACCAGGATACAAAAAAAGCATGAAGTGGTTCAATTAGCAACTGCCTGTGGTTTGATTGGAATAACCAAACCTTGGGGCTTCATTCTAGCTTCTAGCTCCATGTGATTATTTAAACCCATATATAGAAAAAGCAATTTGAGTATAAAAATTCTATTCTGGCCATGATATAGCAAAAAACTCATATGAATAAATTATTTTTTGTTTCTCTTCCACATTTGTCACTGAGTTGAAAACTGACAAACCATAAATTCATTAATATGTATTTAACTTAGTATTTTATCATCAACAGTTCTTGAAGTTCTTTACTTTACTAAAACAATAGAAGCATGTTTCAGGGTAAAATCATATTTTGAGTTTCTTAGTTTTAATCTGCCCTGGAACTTGTATAAATGGGTGCACAACATGTAGTTCATCAAAGAATTCCAATTTTTTTTTCCTAACATGCCACTGTACACACTGCTTTACATTCTGTTGCCTGCAACACTTGTAAGAGTTTCAGCTCTGAAGCTAAATGTTCAGTGTGAGCACTGCCTTCCTATTCTCTTATTTTTACACCTGTCACATAAATGGTACTAAAGATACCAAATGTAAAACAAAAATACAAACACAAGATGGATAAAATTACATTTTCTGTATCTGGATTAACCCTGTGATCTTTCATATGAATGTAATTTAGACAAACACATACATATATATATATATGTGTGTGTGTGTATATATGATACTGATAGATTAAATTAGACAATGTCCCCAAAGGAGAATGTGTTTAACATCCTACTGCCTGAAAGTTGCTAGACCAGAGCACAATGCCAATTTCACAGAATGTTCTCAGTGTCTCCTAACAATCAATGTTTTTTGTCAGAACTAAAGCTTTTACGCCTTCATCACATTTCAGAGTAATGATTTGAAACTACCTGATGATATTTACAGACTACCAATGCCGCATGATGTCAATTAAATCTTTTTCTTTCTGTTTCTACCTATTTCCTGCTTCTTCCCACAGGAAATTGGTGGTTTAACACTCTTGTCCCAGTGACAGAACTCTCCCAAATACCTAAGGGCAATATACACCGAAGATTAATTATCATTTGCAGTGTTGACTTGACATTTTAAACACACAACATTGAAGACTGAGCAGACAAAATGAAACTTCACTGGTCCAGATGAAGTTTTTTCTAATGTTCCCAGGTAAGAAAGACTAAAGTTTAAAAATATATGAAACATTTTATACCTGATGAAGGCAGCCGTACTTAAGTACTGCTGACGGAACTTATGTCAGTTTTTTCTTCCTCTTGATATGACGGGTAAAAATAAGAATAAGTTTTGGGTTTCAAGGAGAGAGGAAATGAGTGGAAATGAATGTACTACCTCTTTTGTCTGAGAATACCTCAAACACTCAAAAACGAAAACTAAATTCACAATCCACAAATTAGAAATACCAGTTTCTGATTTTTCCCAGGAAGAAAAAATGAAAAATAAAAAAAAAAAATTGCTGGGAGTGAAACACAGTTATTATCAGTTTGTTTCCTTCATCATGTTTAACGTAAATTACAGTAATGCCTCCAGGTTGAGGGCAGAGGCCAGCTGAGTCAACTCAGCCTCTTCTAGCAATTTACTACTTACTTACACCCAACATAGTCAGAGAAATAACGTATCAGTATATTCTTATGTTAACAGTGAAATATTGATCCTTACTCCTTGTAAACTGCCTTTTATAGAATTTTGGTGTGACTTATCTGGGACCACAAAAAACCTGGCCGTTGAAAGATTAACTCTGCTCATGTTGAAGAAGAAATCAAGAAAGTTGCATTAACTGCTGTATTATTTTCTATTGTGAATGTAATGCAGCCATCAGCTCAGAGAAAACACACAAACCATGCTACAGTGCAACAAAAGTCACAGTCTGTGTGAATCCAAAACCTATTCAAGACAGCTTTACTGGCTTCAAACTAATAGTTGTATAAAGGAATGATACATATTTCATTAAACAAACAGAAGTAAATCAGCCCGGCAAGAGAGGTACCAAAGCAACATGGTTCCACAGACATCACTTTTGAATATCCAGAGTAGGTTTGAAAATGCTATGGAAAAAATAGAGCTTCCCTTTTTCTACCTTTACAAAAATACTACAAAAATATGCAAAAATATGTAAAAATAATCTAAGTTGCAGTCTTAGAAGCGTAGTTTTGAATTCCAAGAACTCGGGAGCTATTAGGCTTCGAGCAAAGACTTCTCTGGTGGGGAGCTGAGAAGCAGATTTATCGAGCATGCACATGTATCATTCTCTGAGGCTCGAACAAGGAGACCTTGTCAATAAGTGCTTTCCCTTAATCAAGTTCATAATTCTGGGGAGTTCGCTTTCCCTCCCCAGGGAGTGATACTTCCCAGGAATTTAGATGGAACAACAAAATGCTACTCATACAGTAAGTAACTCTCACTGCCTGAATCAAAGAATGACCTTCACGTTGCTTTTCAAAGGGGAAATGTGGTTTAGATATTCAGCTGAAATGGGACGACAGCCAGCATGAATAAAAAGAGGAAGAAAAACACATTGGCATCTACTATGGGAACGGATTCACATTTCAAAAAATGGAAAGTGAAGAAAAAAAAAAAGGCATACAATAGAAAAAACATTCCAAATACCCTGTAAAATCAGAAGAGCTACACGCTCAGGAATTCTGCAGGAGATAAGATGGAGAAGGAACAGTTAAAATAGCAGTGACCCTTCAGGGCACACACTTGGTGATGAGTATCAGCTCTGATGACAGGCAGGAGCATAACCCAAAAGCTGCAAAATAAATCACCTCTCACTGTTTAATAAGAACACCTGACAAGGCCATTTCATGTGCTTTGGCTGTCTAACCTTCTCTGGCAGATGGTTATAGAAGTGACCACCAAAAGGAATTGAAAAACCTCAGATAAATAATGCAAAAGTAACTTTCCAAAAGTTTCAGTGATAAAGAAATACAAGGCAAACAGAACTGAGGATTGCTACTAAACACATTTTCCTCACAAATGTCCAGTACAAAGAAGAGTGCAAGGGGAACACCCATTCCTGGACCAGTACAAAGCAAAACAGTGAAGCACTCTTTGGCAAACACCCACTGCACACCCCCAGCAGCCACTCTTGCTGTAACACGCAGGTCTCATTCTCCAATGGGCTTAACATTCTTAAGGAGACGTCAACAGCATCTTGTCTTGCAAACACAAATGTGCATTAAAAACCTGCAATGGCTTTGAGAAGCCAGTATCTTCTCATACTTGAGTCTTCTCTCACTCTTATCTATATCTGCCCTTCCTGCACAGAGCTGTAGATACAGCAAGGCTCTTTTCACCCCATGTATGATGAGCCTCTCTCACTCTTCTATAATTCAGGGGATACCACAGTTCAGAATTTGTATTTATTTGTATTTTTCTGCTGTGCAGCATAGAATAGGAAAGACATATTAAAAAAAAAAAAAAAGAAAAAAATAAGTAATTGTACAATTCTTTAAATACTAATTTTCATCCATTGGAATATTCAGATGTAGCTATCACTTTATTTACTTAAAGTTTTAGAAAGACTTTTCTGGCTGCTTATTAGATATCTTTGTAAACAGCATTATTTTTGTGAGATTACATTGTTCAATAGCCCTTGTGCATATCAGTTGGCACTATGTGAATCTGATTTTCAAAGGTCAGTATATGAACAGATACGTGCCAGCAACATCTACTATGTGAGAAGGGAAGCCAGTATTTTCAAATTCTGCAAAAGAATGTATACTTGCAAAACTACTGAGGCCTATAGCTCTAATTCACTGCAGCAGTACCGACTGATTGTTGCTGGAGGGTTTTGCCTCTCTGCCTTTAAAGATATCATTACATATGTTTAGTGAAGCATGTTTAGTTTCATAGACTGGTTTGGGCTGGAAGGAGCCTTAAAGATCATCTAGTTCAATCACCTTGCTATGGGCAGGGACACCTTTCACTAGACCACGTTGCTCAGAGCCCCATCTAACCTGGCCTTGAGCCCTCCCAGGCATGGGCATCCACAGTTTCTCTGGGCAACCTGTTCCAGTGCCTCACCATCCTCACAGTAAGGAATTCCTGCCTAATATCTAATCTAAACCTACTCTCGGTTTAAAACCATTGTCCCTGTCCTGTCACTACATGCCCACGTAAAGAGTCTCTTTCCATCTTTCCTGCAGGCTCCCCTCAGGTACTGGAAGGCTGCAACTAGGTCATGGCAAAATCTGCTCTTTTCCAGGCCGAACAAGCACAATTTCCTCGTAGGAGAGGTTCTCCATCCCTCTAATTATCTTGGTGGCCTCCTCTGTACTCGGTCCAACAGGTCCATGTCCTTCCTGTGCTGCGGAGACAAGAGCTGGGTGCAGCGCTGCAGGTGGGATCTCACCAGAGTGGAGCAGAGGGGCAGAACCACCTCCCTTGACCTGCTGCCCACACTGCTTTGGATGCAGCCCAAGGCACAGTTGGCTTTCTGGGCTGATAAGGTTTATTTCCTTCTAGTCTGAATATGCTATCAGAAGTGAGTTCCCACCTCCTCCTCATGTAGATATCAGAGTGACAATCCTCCCACTCTAGTGAACATGCTTTTATTCCTCTCTCTTCTACAATAAGGACATTGATGATCCTTTCAGCTAAAATTAGTTAAGTGAACTGTCTCCTAACTTGTATAAAAACAAAAATATTTTTTGTAATTTATATCAAAAGGCTGGTACAATCTCAAGGCTTAATATTAATGCATTCATTTGTGGATATGTATTGCATGTTTATTATTTTATTTGTTATATTAATACTAGAACACAGAAGCAAAAGAAGTATATCACTGTCTCTGGCTACTTGTGGTAAATATCATGTCTGAAATGAGATCATCACAGATGGTATTTCTACACTACAGATTTTACTGCAAGGTTTTAATATGTTATAGTTTGGTTTTTTGGGGTTTTTTTTTTTTGGTTTTTTTTGTGAGAGAGCAGTAAAAGCAGGCTACTCAACACATGCAAGGGAGGCAGGAGCTGAGGGTGAATACAGGCTAGGCATGTCCCCCTTCTTGCTGACCAGGGCACAGTCCCACAGTACCCAAAAAAGAAAATCGAGCAGGTCTGGTGATGGGAATCAGGGCCAACAGCAGTCCAGTGATTGCCAGAAAAGCCTCTACAACAAATCCAGGTAAATCAGATGAAGAAAGGAGCCAAGTCAGTGGTCCAGGGTTGGGGTCAGCAAGGATCATGGCTGGGCACCTGACTACCTCAAGCAAGGACCTGAGACTAAATGTGGCTCCAGAGACAAAGCATGGGTGAAATATCACGACAATGCTGCTCCCAGCTTTGCCTCACAGCCTAGCTCTTTCCCATCCCACAGCTCCCAGGTCACAAGGCCACCACAGCTGGCCTTGAGCACAGGCAGCCAAGCCCCTGGGAGCAGGGCTGGAGGAGACATCACAGGGCCTGTGGGTGCGCTGCAGGCATTAACATTTTCTTCCAACTTGATAAAGGTTATAGTTTTAGGAACTCTATAAAAAAGTGAAAATATGTTTCTGATGGTAATGAATTCGATTATTTCTTGATAAGTTGTTTGAAAGGACACTGAATGGGCATCCCCAGTTTCTGATGTTCTTCACAATCTTTTTTCAAATCTTAGCAAAACCTATTAGTCAAGCAGACGACTGTTTTCCTTCTAGCATCTGTTAGAAAACTATATCACAAACTACTAGCTATAATTTTAAATGGTAATTTCAGAGTCAAAAGTCTGCACAGTGAATTTAAAGGTTTTCCCTTTGATAGAAACATATGGGTAACATGCTGGAAGCACAAAAATATTAAGAGGAATGTAAGACTTCAAAGTCAGTCCCCCAAGAGCTAGAAAAAAATAAAAATTAAGGTAGCTTGTTCATGCTTATATTAGAAAACATAAAGGCCAAAGGAAGATGAGCATTCTCAACTATGACATTTTCCAATGTGTCACATTTTCCATGTTCTTCATTTCTTGAAAGGACCTACTGAAACATTTCATTTGTTCCTCTGTTCTCAGTGGCAGCACCAACACCTAACTTCTACCATCAAATAATCAGGCTCTCTGCAGAAAATACATCTTTTGTGTGTGATAATCTTATGGGTAGGTGGTTCCCAATTAACAAGAATCAAAGTGAAAAAACTTTGAGCCACCCTGAGGCTGTTTGGCTCTGATTGCCTATTTTTCTGTCAACCTACTGCATCAATATTGCTGAAAGAAAATTTGTAAGCATAAATCAAGATCATGGTGCATATGGTTCTAAACCAGAAAATATATCAGGGGATTCAGTTTTAGCTGAAGCTTGCTGATCTTATTGCTAACAATCTGTACATGTTGGCATTTTCAGTCAGCTCTTACTGCAGTATAATGGCAATAATTCCTTAATGTCTGTGAAATAGTTCTAAATAATAAAGTCTAGACCAGTATTTTTCTGAAATGACATTGATTTATATCCCTTGCTTTTCTTGACTGCACTGAAGAAACTGTAAGGGGTTTTTTTCCCCTTGTTGGATTACTAGAGCTGTTTAAGGGTTTCTGTACCACAAGCTCAACGTTAAAACATTTTGGTGTACACATTCATTCCTTTTAAGCAGTAACAATCAAACCCAATGAAAAACACACGCAACTTTTGATCTTATTCCCACAAAAAGTGCCAGAGCGTTGAGAAACACACAACGAGATGTGTTGTCCTAGTGTTGGCAGCTGTGGGGCTGTAGGGATGGGTTGTGTGGGGAGAGGCAGGGGCTGTCCCATCAGCTCTAGCAGGACACAGCTGAGCCTGGCAGCCAAGTGTGACCCATGGCAAGGCAGACAGATGCTCCTGAAGGAGCTCCATACCTGTGAAAAACCCACACTGGAGCAGAAGAAAAGCGTGAAGATGAAAAGGGGCAGAGAGAGAGACTGCCATGTACCAACTCCAGCTCCCCCAGCTCCCCCACCTCCATGTGCTGCTTGTGAGGGTAGAAGTTTGGAGTGAGGAAGTGAAGCCTGGGAAAAGGGGAGGAAAAGCATTGTTCTAATGTTTGTCTTTCTGTTTCTCACTATCTGAACCTATTCCAGTTGACAATTTCCACCAAGCTGAATCTGTTTAGCCTGTGACAGTAACTAGTAAGCAATCTCGCTGTCCTTGTCAGGAAGGGAATGGGTGAGCAGTTCTGGGGGAGTTTTTAGTGCAACCACAACAGATTTTATGGATAACTTCAAATTATTTTACAGTTTAAATCAAAAATATTTTTGGTATATCTTCCTACCACATTCTAGATTACTGTAAAGCATCAGGTTTGTAGTAAATTTTTCGTTAATCCTTGCCCTTTCTAAATACTTTTCTAAATCAGATTTTCCCGCACGTCATTCCCCGTAAGTTGTTAACTGTTGGCTTCAGGGAAATTCTCCGTATTATAGTAATTTACAAGTTGGCTATTTCTGGCTAACGGTAAAAACTGGCTTCACTGTAGTATTCTGTATTAACACATAGCTTCTTCTTTTTTTTTTCCTTTTTTTTTTTTATTCTACCTACTGCTTCAAGGCAGAAAAATAAATTTCTTTCTCCTGTTTCACAGCTGAAGAGCAAGGCTTAATCCCTTTGCTAGTAAGAATTTAACAAACCATGGTCTATATTTGCAAAATCTGCACAATATTTTAACTGATTTAAACCATACAAAACCACCTAAATGGATAGGGCATGCACATGATTTTGGCTCTATATGCAGTTTTCTGAGACACCTGAATATGATCCTTTTAATATTCAGGGAACAAAACAGACCCATTATTCCCCCTGCTTGGAACAGCACAACAGATTTTGCTTAAGTGCATGAAATCTCTATAACCATCAAAGGTCAATAACCTTTAACCAGCTATTTTAAATTAATTTTCCCCCACAGAAAGTGAATAATACTGTGTAAAATACTCTGCAGAAAAGCAATGCCCATTTTTTCTTCTGTACCTGTGTCACAGTAGAAAAAGGAATACCATCTGTACCTTTGGGTAGATATGTTATTTAAATAAAGTCATTCTTCAAAAAATAAAATCACAACAGATGGTTTTCTTTTGCTTTTGTAATGATCTGCTACCACATGAAACTCTCACTACACAACAGACGACATAAGAAAGCTATTAAATTTGCTTTTAGATGTGTGTGATATGTAGACACTTCTTTAGAACACAAAAAAGAAAAGGGAAAAAAAGAGATGTAAATGTCCAAATACTCTTTTTTCAGATTAAATAACAAGGCTGATGTTCTTGGAATGCATGGTTATCCTACTGAAAACTGAAGCCTGAGATCCTGGAGGACAAAAGAGAACAACTCTATTTTTGGAAATGAATTACAGTGCACGTGTCACCTCCTGTGACTTGGCAAATACAGAACCAAGAACGATCTGTCAGTCATTTTTAGTTTATAGCTGACTCATGCAATCCACTATACAACTAAATACAACTAATATAAGTATGGGAATAAAAATGTTGCATTCCTCAAAGTATTAAATACTTAAAACAGCCTAAGAGAAAAGGAGGAAACAAGGATCATATGCCGTGATCAGAGTTTCACTAACACAGTTCTTCAACAGAACATTCTGCCTCCAGAAATAGAGAATACACTGGCAGTCATTTAAAGTTTGGTAGTTTTAAAATGCCATTAATGAATCAAAAGGTTTGCCTTAAAATATAAAGCTGTTATTAATCAAAATAAAGGTTACAGAAGGGCCAGGTGAACTTTCTTGGTGATTCCAATAATCAATCAGGTTTAGAATAAAGCAAGACAAATAGCGAAAAAAATCACCTTTTTACATTATTTTCATTTTCTCTGAAGGGAGACATTTCCTGAAAGTAAACAATGAGTCGATATGAAGCTAATGGTGTACGTGGCAACAAAGAAAATTTCAAGTGAGAACGAAATGAAAAGAAATGACATAAAGATGGCTTAGCACTGGAATGGGAGCCTACAGAGAAGTAGAATCTCCAGTCCCACCTGGCCTACTCTGAGTTGACCTTGCCTTGGCAGATGTTGAAGTTCTTAAATGTCATGACTTTCTTTTCATAGCAAAACAAAAACACCAGTAACGAAAAACCAATGATATCTCATCACAAAACAAATTTAACAGCTTTTACTGGTGTTTTCCTTGTGGCTGGTCAAATTAATTACCCTTCTGCTTTCTACCGTCAGCATTTCCTAAAACTGCACTCTTGGTGATAGGAATACAGACTACTGAATAGGCACCTACATACAGACCTGTAAATTTAAATATCCTAACAGTCATCCTACGTAGCAGACTATGTCTCAGCTGGCCATTCTGGGCTCCCTTCATAGCACATGGGAAGAAGCAGGCAGTTCAGGTCCTAATTCATGTGCCTCATTACAGATGCCTACCTTCAAACCACCTCTTTTGCTCTAAGAAGGGTTTGCTGTAGAGTGACTACCAGATATTAGATATAGATAAATCAACCCAAATAAAATCCTTGAGCTCAAAAGTCCACTAGGCTTCTGAGGGTCCCTTGGACACGATCTAATATCATACAGTTAAGCTATTTCAAACACTTTCCTAAGCATGAAAGCGGATGCTGTATTTTGCCTTGCATCCTTGACTAGGGATATCTCAAATGAAGCTCACAATATGCCAGAATTATTACCCAACAGAAACAATGTCGCAGTGTGGACACAGCCCGGGGAGAAAAGAGGCAGCCGAACTCAGGAGTAACAAGATAGAAATGCCTTTATTTATTTATATACAGATGGGTTTTATACCCTAGGTTCTTGGAATGGTAGAAAAGTCATTGGATCTTTAGCCAACAACCCCCCAGGTTTATTGGCTAGATCCTAAAACACCCAGCTCCTAAACAATCCTTCAGAGTAACAATGACAAGGTGCAAAACATCTCACAAGTGCAAGATAGAAGAATTATTTACAAAAGCTCTCTAGCTGTTTCCCAGCTAGCTCCGTGAGAAAGTGAGAACGCACACTGACAAGGAGAACACTGGAAAATCTCTTTGCTACAAAGCTTTCAGCGTCCACAAAACAATGGTCTTAATATATAGAGGATACGTACCTCGAATTGTGTTCTCTTAGGTAACTGAAGTCTGCTAATTGCTTTCTTCAGTCAATAATTACTTTCAGTATACAATGCAACATTATTTATACAACATAATATAACAGCAGAGAAAGCTAATTTCTGTACAGGAAAAGGGAATATTTTAATGAAAAACTAATAGTTTGATTAGACTTCAGTAACAAAATCTCCATATAACATCCTCATATGTTGTATTCCACAACAATAAAGTACATATAGAAGCTTTCTGGCAGATGCTAGATTACAATATTTAGTACTTGTAGTACTCCTGCGCCCTTACAGATCATTTACAAGCAGAACTCAAAGAACTAACTTCAGCAACTGTTTTAAAATATATAAATAATTAAAGACATCCAAGGCTATTGTTATCACTTATGGCTCCAGGCCTTCCACAGAGTAAATTAGGTTATTTCAAACAATGAAGATCAGTTCAGTCACTAAGATCTGTAGTGAAATTAAACAGATACAGTGAACTACCACAGCAGTGAAATCTGTAAGAAATTATATACACGCTAGACTTCCAAGAACTCTAATGTCTCCAATTAACAAAGTTTTCTGTGGCTTCAAAGCTACTTGTTCCAATCTTACTTTGTTTCATCGAAGTAAATTGATAGCTTCTGGTTTTCTCATTAGCTGAGCTACAAGGCACCTAATTTTACTTCTCTCTGTGAACTCTGCAATTAGAGGCAATGATTAGAGTACAGTCTATTCTATGCACAAATCTCTTCTTAACATTGTAAACCAGGCTGCACAACTGAATGGAGAATATTATGAAAACATTTTAGGAATGCAGGGAGGTTCAGAGAATGGGGAATCATTCCTTATACATTGTATTTAAAAGGTGAGCCTATGGGTGGGTGTTTCTCAACAGGCTGAAGATGGTATTTACTACAGGATCAGCTAATCTTGTAAAAAGAGTCTTGGTCCTGACCTTGCTCTGTGTTGAGGTATTCATACGCAGGTGTGCATGGGGATTACTGACATGAGGAAAATTTCACCAAAGCAATCCACAGAGAAACACTGAGTCAGGGAATTTCAAAGTAATTCATACTTATTTATTTAGCTTAATTTCCTTCAAGAATCTCCTCCTCAATTACTATTAATCGTGGTAGGCTATACAAGTATTTCAGTAGGTATTAACTAAATTTCAAAAGTCAAGTGCAAAATAAGGATACTTCGAGCTGTCTGTTACAAGGATAATACTAGCAGACCAAACAAAGCTGATGAGTATTTCGACCCTGATCACCCAAAGGCCAGGTTTTCATGCACTACTGCAGTTAAGGGATAGGATTGATTATCCTAAGTCTAACCCTAAAACTTGTCAACTTAAGTTCTTATTAATCAGCAGAAAGAAGCTGTCCTGGAAGTCAGTTCTCCTCACCTAGCCAGGTTAGGAAGAGATGAAACAATGAGAGATGAAACAAAGAGATGAAACATTTCCTCTTTCGCTCTATTGACCAAAAGGTCTGGATGATTAGCTTAAGCTTACCTATCTAAAGTTAGTAGAGGTAGATGTTGCCTTCAAAATGTTCAAGTTTTTTTTAATTTGGTAACTTCCCATATTCATAGAATCACTGTTTAATTATGAATAGTGCCTCTCCTATCTACTGTAAAAGAGATACCACTGATAACTGCAGAAGCTAACCAATCTTTTAATTTTTTTCCAAATCATTCCATTTTGCAACCAATCAAAAAGAGGTACAAACTAAAGAAAGAAGAAACATTTTCTGATAGACCCGTATTAACAATTGCAGGTAAGCAGACTGCATCTTGTATGCTACAGGATTTTAGCATGTTACATGTTAGATATGAATCAAAGTATTTGAACATTTAGACAACAAATATCTGAGTTTTTCAAAGCAATCAAGTTTTTAGAAGCTAATAGCTGCTTTGCCATTAGAAAAATCCAAAACCAGAGCTGTGAAGACACTGCCACGCACTGAGGAAACAAAATTATAAAACATGTAATACACTGTATGTGTGCTGTATAGGACCTGACACTGTGATTTCCTTGACACTTTCCTTAAGTGTTCATTAGCGGAATATAATTTAACTTAGTTTACATTAAAAAGGATTTCTTATATAGAGGCAATGTTGAAAATACATGTTTTTACATTATTCCTCATTATATTTGCTTAATGCCTTTTCCTCAGTGTTTAGATGAGCCATATACAATGTTCAGACAACCTGTCACAGTCAAAAGCAATGCTAGAAATCTCACTTCAGAGCTCTTATCTATGTTTGGAACTGATGAGCAACAAACCCAGTTTTTCAATACAAGTCCTGTCATTTATAACGTATTAAGCATAATTCATAATAGAAAGCTAGCTACAGTATTTTCACAATTAGAAAAAAAACCAAACCAATACTAATGTTTTTGAATAGAGATAAAGTATCATATGGATTTTCATTCAAATTATTTGCAAAGATTCATTTATTTAGCAGTCTGTCACTTGAAAAAAATATTCTCTGAGACTATACCTGGGAAATGAAACAAAATGCGAAACCTAGTCCTTGAATAGTTAAATTAGTTGTTTTAAAAGCTTCTGTTTCGCTGCAGTTTCTCTGCTTTGAATTTACATTCTAAGATCTCCATACAAAAGGTCAAAAGCAGTTTTGACAGTGACAACTGCTTTTGACCTTTGTTAGTTGTTCCAATTTAAACACACTGAAAACTTTCGTGGCTCCAAATCATCTTCCTCCCCTTCACCCCCAAACTAATATAGTTCAATTGGCTCTGGTGTGACTTACATAAGATCAATACACATCCTTATCATTTTTATGACATGTTCAATAACAGCATTCCAGAAGCTGAAGAGCTGACTTACCATTTTCTTCCAAGTACATCAGAAGGATGCTGCTAGATTCAGTCCCTTCTACAGCATAATCAAGTGCAATATTTCCATTAACATCTTGCAGAAGCACATTTGCTCCAGCCTACAGACAAGAATTAAAAGCACTTTAAGTTTTTGTACTGAAATCTCAAAACACAACTGGGGTTCTTACACAATCCCATTCAAAAACATTTCGAAGCTGGGGTTCTTAGACAGCAGGTTGATTATAACCCGAAACAAAACCAAACACACAAAAAGCAAAGACAAAATGAAGGACTCATGAATGTCAAAAAGCTGGCTTTGTTTGAGACAGCTGACACTGTTGCCACACTAGCTGTCCAGCCTGCCTTTGCCACACAGATGTCTGAGTTGCTCATCAGTAAGTTTTGGAACCACTGCCATTTGCAGCACACCACTTTAAAGTCAGCTGTCACTGACTACAGTCCGCCTTAAAACCCTCCACAGTAACCAGCCGTGGTTCAAAAGCTGACGGACAAGCAGCACAGACACCCCTGCAGCAGGGATGGGCAGACAGCTGGTCTGGGTAACCTTGTCAGCTGGCCCGACCTCTTAAGGCATCATCCATCAATCGAACCTCAAAGAGAACCATCCATTGCTAAATAAAATTGCCATTTGTCACCAACTGGAGACAATGAAAGTGAGCTTGATGATTTCCACTGTAGTCCCTAAAGAAGCCAGGCTGAAATTTCTCTAAGACTCATTCAAAATTCAATATAAAAGACAGACAACTAAGAGGAGCCCTTGAGGGTGAGACGTGGTGAAATGAATAGATTCATGAGAAGCTTGAAAAGAAACCATCTACACAATAAGAAAACTTGTATTTTCTATGTTAAATATTGTTAATGTAAGAATTTGTACTATGAAGGGAAATCTTAGGTTTTTTTAGTAAGAAAGCTCTCACCCTTGAAAATATCATAAATGTCTGGTGGACACAGAAGCTTACATTACTAGTATTACATCATAGAAGTTACATTACTAGTGAATTGTCATGTATCTTCTTTAAGAGGTTGTAACATTAATCTCAAATGTTCTCTCTATGGCTTTTAATGGCAAAGAATTATGCAATAAGAGTGACCTCAGGTAAATTTAATTACTTTTCTTAACAGCTTGTACGATAAAGAATTTAGCTAAGAAAAATGAGAAGTACTGAGGACTGCCTTTCTTAAAACCACAGCAGCAGAGGTCAAAAGTAACATGAAATTATAAAGAGAAGACATGACTGCTTCTTTCGCCAGCTTTCTCTGTAAGTATTGTATCAAAGAAAAACTTGCAATATGCTCAGCTCCTAGCTCAGAGTGAAACATGACACAAAAAACCCTAGTTCCTGTAGGCTTTATGTCATCAATCTTAAGGTGTTGAAGCTGAACTGTTAGTCTGAGGTGATCTGAGTTTCCAACACAGTGACCAGGGGACAGACAGGCACCAAAAATGACTCACATCAGCTGTCTCAAACATCTCTTATATCCCACTAGACCAAATGCTATGCAGCAAAATAATCTGTCCTGCTACAAAATACACTATTTTCTTCTAGTCTTATCTTGTTGCACTGACTGTAAGGGGAGCCTAGAGAGCAAATTCAGATTAGATGTATATCTTCTCATTTTTTTAAATGAAATTAGATGAGAGGAGTTGACTCTCATGCTTAGTGAAAAGGAATGTAAGGAGACTCACATGTTTAAAATCGTACATTCATTATAGTGCTATGAAAATAAATTTCTACTGTCTGTCCTGACAGATAAAATCAAAAAGATGATAAGAAATCAAATAAAGGGTGGATTTGAAGATCACAGTAACTTTAGGGGATGGTTTAACAACTATTTATTGCACTTGTTCCACTACTAGAAAGCATGATTTTCGTTTTGATTTCTACTCACTGACCCATGAGAGTTTGCTGGGGAAGGTAGAAATATGGAAGCAAAACAATTTCATATCTCATTACTTTGCATGTAATAAAAAACCACAAAATCTTGCAGGCATCTACTCTTCCTTGCAGGTAGATGATCTCCAGGCAATGCCAAAAGAAAATTATTTTCCTCGTTAAGAAACCAAAACACTTTTGACATATCAAGTTCAGGAAAAGCAGGATAATCACTTTGGTCAGCAGGACACTTTTAATTCATTTCTAAGATGAATTATCAATGACGGAAGGACATAATATGGAATTACACAGCTCCAAATAATTTTTCTTGGGTAGTTCTACATTAATTAATTTCTTGGGAAATGTTTGCAATGCTCCCAAACAGTTTGGTCAAGTTTGGTGAAAGTTGTGGGAGCAGCTGTAGGAGAAGCTCTCACAATTTAAGTAAAGAAGCAATTCTGTACAATGGTGCACCTCTAAAAGTAGGATCTTGCTTTGAAAATAAATATTTTAGGGGTTTTAATAATAGGCTTTTTTAATATGGTGTATCATCCCTGCCTCCCAGCTCTGCGCCAGCTGTGAGCATATTGAGGGTGTGCTCTGTCTCATGGCTCACGTCAGTAACGAAAATCTTGAACAGGACTGGACCCACTATCAGCCAGGGGGTACACCACGAGTGTGCAACATGCCCAGGTAGCAAACATCACAGATGTCGTACTTTTAGTTTAGATTCAGATGGCCAGAACTCTGCTAATCAACTTGAGTGCTCTATTACATATACGACCTTCTAGGCCACACAATAAGAAACCCAGATCTGACTAGAGATGAAATTTAGATTGTCTGAATATAGTCCTACTTTGTTCTTAGGTTTCTGTTCATAGCTCTTGAAGAAAACATGAGGAAAACTGTCCCCATGCTGCTGATATTAGTTTCCAAATTTTTATGCATACCTTGTTTATATTTTAAATGCTATTCCATATTTATTCCATTTCAATACAACCCACTTGAATTCTGCATGCAGTGCTCAATGTATGTGAAAAATTACTGGCTTACTTATTCTCAACACATCCTCCTTCTCAAGTCATTTCTCAATAAAAATGATAAATGTTTTGCAAAACTTTATTCAATATATCCCATAAATACCAAGAATAGTTTTGAGAGAAGTATTTGTCTACAATGATAAATTGCTTCTATTTTAGAAAGACATCTTTAAACATATTATTTTACAGGTGTTCCTAAATACACCTAGTTAAATACACCAAATGCAAAATGCAACTGAAGCGCATCTGTGCTATGCGGAACAATATCCATATGTAGATACAGCAAAAGAGATTGAACTCTGCTGATCAATAATAACTGAGTAGACAGTACCAGATTTGCATAGTATCCCCATATGATCAGAAATCTGAGCCTGCTGCCAAAGAGAAAATACCTTTGGCTAGTGAAAGAACAAAAGATTTATTTTCTAGCTCCAGCAATGATGATTCAAAGTACTTCAATTTTTATTAGGATCACACTACTTTGCATTTTTTAATTCTGTTTTAATTTCTGTCTATTTACCTATCTGTAGAATTTCTGACGTTTTCAATGTTTTCATTTCAGAAAACCAGAGTAGAAGAGCTAAATTCCACATATATGCAAAAGTGGTGGCCCTAAAGATTCGCTAAAGAGCTCTGGAGCAATATAGCCTGAGGTAGGTTAGATGTGCACAGTTTCACAGTACCAATCTATGAGCATTACCCACATTTTTTGTCAACATGATGCAGTTTGAGGTGACTTCCTATTCAGTGAAAGACAGATGAACAACTTCAAATTCAGTGTAGAGTACAAGATACAACGTACATCCCCACTGCAACTTATCCCATGATCACATCTTTGTATAGCTAAACTTGGAGCTAATTTAGGATAGTACAGAGAAGAATACTACTTTTGCTTAACAGGATGCCATAGGAGCTGAACTCCTCCTTCCCAAATAATGTTCCAGAAGATGGGGAAAGAACCAAATACCTTCTGAAGTCTAAGAACTACTGGAAATTTTGATTTGCAAGAATTTACAAGAACTAGTAACTTCATCACATCATCACATGTGAACAGTCCTCTACAGTGCTCTGTCCCTACAGAAGCTACCCCTTGCCCCTTGGGACAGGCATCCAAGTATAAACGCAGTCACAAACTCTTAAGACTATATTGCTGTACTTGTATCCAGAGGATCAATGTCCAAATTCCCACTGGTAGACTAAAAGTTGATTTTAGTCCACATTCTATAATTAGGAAGCCTAATCAGTGATACTATTAACTCAGAAACAAACAATCAGTAAACAATAAATTTCTCTATCACTTTTTTCTTTTTTTTTAAAGAATTCACTGAATTCTAAAAATCAATTTAACTTGCACAGGGGCAAGTGTTTCATTAAGTATTTAATTTTTTGGAAAGTCTTAAAACTTCCTTCTGTACTATTTATTATCTGGCCAATATTCCTTCCTACTCTTTCTTATTTCCAGTGTTGTGATACAACTCATGATTCCCAAATGAAAAATATAGCTACCTACTATTACTCAAAAAAAGAACAAGGACCCAGGAATCTCCATTCTGAGGAAACTGTCTTTATTTAAAGATTTAAAATTATTTTTTCCTTCTGTCTCTCTGAAATCCACAGTATTTTATGTATCGGCAGTCTAACTTTATCAGGATATGTGAAAACGATATGAAAATCTGTGGGTTTAGACCTTCTCCAGCCATCTCCAATATTCAGGGACAGAGTTCTAACCACTAGGCTGTATGTCCAGAAACTCAATGCCATCACAACAATATGGAAAGCGTATCTGTCACTAAATCAGCGTAATCTGATTTAGGCATTGTTTGAGGACTGCTAACTTACCGAGCTTCCCCAAGGACTTAGGAGAGATTTGGGCATTTCTCTGCCTAGGTACTACCTCTTGCTTACCTTCCCAGCTAGGATGTCCCAGGTTTTGTGCTCAGAGAACACTGTGCTCAGAAGGGTTTCCTGGTGGAACTGCTTTCTGAACCAAAGTCAGCATCAATCCACTTTAGGTGGAAGACGGGCAGATTCCTGGAAGTCCGACTATGATTCACTGAAATTCTTAAAATCCTTTCTTCTGTTACATACCTTAAATTATTCTCTCAAACTCGTTGACCACGCAGGTTATTTAAATATTTGAAATAGCTAAGTAATTTAGTTTTATTCATAATAGTAGAAAGTCACAGGTGCATTATAAAGTATTTTTAATACAGAAATGATGACCCAGCAACTGCCTCTGTCACCTAGGATTACCACCATTGGCTTCATGAGGTTTTATGAAGGCAACTGGAAATATGGTAGACCCTGAAGAATATGTGAATATGTGTTGATATTATAAAAAAGAAGAAAAATAAAAAAGGACAGAGGCAGAAAAAAAATTAATATACCTGTTGCTATGGAAAAAAAAACAAAGCAAAACCAAAATTTTCTCCTAGTAGCAGGCTTCTGCACAGTTCTTATAATGTTTCAATTGTTCTACAATATGCTAGTTGTGTGCATATTGTGCAGTCACCTGTCAAACCCATCACAAAACCTGACATTTTTATACCTACTTACATTCTTATATTAGTAATCTATTTTTATTCAATTCCACATATTCCATATGTATATAACAGTACACTCTTATATACATGCAAATGTAGAAACATTTACATAGTATTCTTTCATCTATGTTCATCAATTCCCTGGAGGGATAGGCTAGCATTTTTTTCATTAACAGCCTAAACAATTCACTTTTTCATATTTTTTTAAATATAATCACATGATTTACAAACAGCACCTTTTTATAAAATGTCATTAACCATGGACATAGACCAAGACTAAATGTAGTTCTTCATAAAACATTTGCGGCAATTCACTTCCTGTGACATGTGTAGTTCAGTTTTTCCCCCTTTATTGACCTACTTCTTCACATCAATCCCATGAAAAGGTTTTGCTCGTTGAAGGACATCCAAGGTTTACACACACACACACACCTGCACGTTCTCACATATGCCACAGTTACTGTGCTAATCGAACATCCTTGCCAAAGCCCTTAGAACGCGATCAGTTAAAAAGAAAGCAACAGTAATCAGGATATAATGCTCTATTTGTTTGAGAAGAAGGAAACACACAGGAAATCCCACATGCTCATGGGCTCCATGATGCCATGCAATCTTGCTCTCTAACCTTAATGCCTTGCATAAATTTTCATTTAAGATACCAAATCCCACAAATCTAGCTGTCTCCTCTTTGTGACTCCTATAAGACTTGTTTGAATCTCATTCACTAACAAAGCAAAAGGAATGAAGTTGCTCTACACAGTGTTGTCATTTAGGTCATTAGCACTGGATACCACAAACTCAGGATGCTGAACAGATGAGGAACAGTTCTCAAGGCAAAGCTCAAAAAAAGAAAGTTAAAGACTTCATCACTTTAGCAAACAAAATAAAAGAGTAAGTGAGATTTAGCAGCTGTTCTCAGTTCAAAAGCACATCTTCCTTCTAACTCATTTCAACAACAGATTTTCTGTAGGCAGAAAATTATTTCACAGAAATAACAATACAGCTACTAGAAGAGCTGGGGAAAAAAAGTTGTTAGTGATTACAATTATAGATCCTCCACTGACAGTTCCCCTACCTGCTGCATCATAATTGAGTTTTGCCTGCTTAGTAAGAAGACACAAGCTGGATAACCTCTTTTGTGTTCTCTTTATGAGCACACAATCTAGAAACTATTTTACTAAATCTAAATATTGTCTCTCAGAACACTGATTGCAGTCTTAATACTTTCATTTTAACTTTTTTCCACATAAATCTTTAGGGAAGACCCTTCTCCATGACACCACAGATTCTTAAGATACTTGGGAGATAGATAACTAATTTCTCCAGAAAAAAGAAAATATTCCTGTTCCAGAACAAAATGTCAAAAGAAACCTATGAAAAAGGCTGATTCAGGACTAGAAGTCTACCACGCAGGGTACCTATTTCTAAATATTTACTTTCACTCCTCTTCCCCCAGGCTTGACAAAGAAAGGAAAAGGGATCACAAATGTTTATAAGCTATCTACAAAGATATGTAAGTTCAGTACAGTCTATGGCAAACAGTACAGTCACCTCAAAGCTGCTCTAGTTTCAGTTTTGGCTTTATTGACCCTTAACGTAGCTTGCCAAAAGAAGAGAAGAAAAAAGACAACATACTCTCTTTGTGGAAGACAAGAGTGGGTCTGATAGAAAATCATTCTACAAATAGGGATATCTGCTACACAGCTAACCCTAGAAGCCTGCTTCCTTTCATACATCTTGAAGAAAAGCAAGTAAGCTGAAATTTCATCTGTACAAAAGCAATCCTTTAAAATCCCATTCTTCATCCTTTATAGGACAATTTCCATCACTGCAGTCTGAGGGGGACACACCTGATATTTTATTAAATACGAATTTCAACTACTCCAGACTGATGACTTGAGCTTCAATGTATTATGTTTCACAAATAATAAACTACAGCTTCTCTTGGGTGGTTAAGTTACTGGCAGTTAGTTAAGTTCCACATCAAAACACCACCACCCCTCAATCATAATGGATACCAGACCTAGGCATAACTTTTCCAAAATAAAATGTTTTCATCAATAAATTCTTATGTATTGAAACCTGCACTATTAAAAGTATTGAAAAAATGCAAACAAGGGCCTGATTAAGTGGGAGTTTCCAAACTGAAAATATTTTCTTCCTTTTTTTCCAGAGTATCTCTTAGCAAAATAATCTGAACAAGGACCCAAACTCCATACCTATGCATATAAATTCAGAACTAAAATCTATGGATCACAAATCAAAGTAACAGCTGTTAGGTACACTAACAAATGTCTCATGCATGCCTTACATGGGCTTGTGTAGCTATACAGAAAATTCAAGGAACAAATACTCCTGCTCAGCTGATTTCCTTCATGGTAACGCATCATGTTAAGGTGTATTCATGAGAACAAATCCTCCCTTAATACAAATAGAAAAGCCTCTCACTTCCCTTTTGCATGGACTTGAGAGAGCACAGTTCTGCAAACTGGGCTGGCCCAGCGCACCATTTACAGGACTCCTTCCATACCCTTCAATCAATGGTTCCCTGCAGCAGGAGCTCCCACCTCTCACACAGGAAAGATACTGATGGTCATCTGTCTGCAATATTTGCTCTATTTCAGGGCTTTCAACTCTGTAAGAGTTGCTACTGTCTATAAACCCATGCCTGTCACATAACCAAAACTATTCTTTCACACGGAGTAGGAACTGTCTGCCATCTGGATAAGCTTAGCTTGTGATATAATAAAGGTTTGAATTCATTTTCAGCATGCCTGATCCCACCCACATCATAAAAATACAAACACAAAGCTCAATCCCTTATGTCTGTGACAACACAGCCTACAGAATCAAAGCTGAATTCAGAGCTTTTTAAGTGCCCTCCAGGTGTATAAAATAAACTGAACAGGATAGAACACGCATCTCCGAATAAACACTTTGAAGAAATCAGGAGATAATGCAGTGCTGAAAATTTTATGCCAATACTTTTACATAATTGCTAAAATAGATGCATTTGTATTAATACAAATTTATGTTATGTCACTACTACTCATTTTCATCCTAGGTACATGCTAAACCAGTCAAGGGATGACCATACGAGTGCAGTTTGATATTCACTCATCCTTGTGTAAATAAAGTATCTCAGCTGCTCTGTGGATACAAGTTCTTTAATTCATGGCACTTTAGGGTTCCATGTTGCGAAAATGGGCACCAAAATCCGAACATGCAACTTAACTGCTCATCAAAACTTACTTTCTTGTAATAGTCTAGAAACTAGGATTTATGGGTGCATGCCAGTGTGCATAAAGAACATCATAGTGTTCCAAAATCCCAGGCGTGTATCTCTGTGACAAGCTAAGAAAGGATAAAAGTATGTGCCAACACAGTGTCTGTTTATAAAAAACATCATATAGTTGTATATATATAGGATCACCAATGCCTACAGAAATCCCCAATTGTACTTGAAAATGTACTTCTTGGTTGTTGAATTACTTCACACAAATAGTAAAAATAGTACTTTAAAATCATCAAAGTTCCACAACCACTTTGGCAATCATTTAGTTCATGAATAAAGCATTTTCCTCCTTAAACAAACAGAATGCAGGCAATGTCAGTTCACAGAAAAGATTTTCAGTAGAGTTAAAAAAAATAAAAGGCTGTCATGGCACATATTACAGATTGCTTGACAGGCATAGTCTGTTTGACTAATGCATTCAGAAGATAAAAGAATTAGCACTGATGACTGAAAACTAAAGACCAACATTTTCCCATCTGTTTGTGCACCACGGGGACTTAAATTCCGCCCATCAGCTGGAAGGCACGGAAAAGGCAAAGAGAATCCCACTCAGTTCCAGTACTGAACGCTTCTGATAACACTGTAGAAGTGTAGCATGTTTGCAACAGCATCTTTCAAAGTAAAATTCAACTAAACATGCAGTTATGAAATAAAAAGGTAAAATCTACTTATCCAGAAGCAATCAATTAAAAAGTAATGCACATTTCTCAAGTTACCACTATTTCCATGTCCTAGAATTACAACATTCATAAGGATTGGGGAACATTCTATTAATTCTAAAGGCATACAGATTTGTATTTTGATCTTAATCAGACAGCAAATTGTCTTTCATGGTGGTTCTTCGTATTCTGAATCCTAGTACACATCACCAAGATTTCTTGGAATTCTAAGTCTTAACTTCTAAGCTAAATATAGTCTCGTTTCCTTGACTTAGCTTTGCCTCAAGGAATTATTCTTATTTTCTCTCTTCTCCCACAGAAATATCTGGAAACGCTGAGAATCATCCAGCTAGTTTGACTAGAAACTGGAAGAATGGAATTATTTCTGCTATATCCATTTCTGTTTCTTACTTCTTAGTTTCGTACTTCATTCTGAAGTTTTTTAACAACTTCAACTGATCATTCTTAATGTAATGCAAATCTCTACCTCGAATGCATGACCAAATTTTGCCACACAATTTGAACACTAATTGCTTCAGGCTCAGCGTGTGCTCATATGTAATCACTGCTGGTTTTATATCTGTGAGGAAACAGGCCCTAACAACAATATTTTTTCTCTTGTTTTTACTGTCTAAATGTGCATTCAGGCATGAGACCTTTTAGCTCAGCCACAGTGTAGGGCAAATGAATCTGTAGTTTCTGGTGGGACAGACCACGGGCAGAACATATTCAAGTTCAATTCTAGGGCTCCCACATAGCTATGAGTTTAAACATCCAATTCTCCAGTCTCTGCATATAAGTTTTATTCAATCAAGAAATTACAGGAACCAATCTTACTCTCAAGATATGCACTTGTCTTAATATAATATAAATATTTCAATATTCTACCTGCCAGAACTTTTCCTTACATTACAAAAAAGGTATTACATTCAAGAGCGGCTAATGAAGAATTATATACCTATTATTTTCATCTCCAAAGCCAAGCAGGACAAAAAAGAAAACAATAACTGCGTTTCTTTCTTATTTTCCTACTTTATGGAGGCACCTCTTGGTTCAATATACCTTTGTATATTTTCAGTGAGGGCTTCTCAGGAAAGAGACAAAAAGATGAAGCACTGGGGTATCAGAATGGCTTTGAGAGTACAAAGATACTCCTCCTTTTAGATTAGCATGTAAAAAAAGTTTTATTTGGAATAATTACATTAATTGGATGTCCCTGTTTGAATGTCACGAAAATAAGTTGACATACTTATAACTCTTTTAATCAAATCATTTTATCTAAAAGCATAAGAAAAAATGAGAAGAAATTTCAGAATATATTTTCTCACTGAAATGTCATATTTTTATTGAAAGTGGAGCTAGACTAAAAAATTGAAGAAATTATAGAAAAATCGACTTGCATGTTATATATCACAAAGAAAAGTTCTCTTTGCCTAGAATAGCATTCTCATTCTGTTCTATTACTAAGACACTGCAGCACAAATCCAAAAGATCAGAATGAGGTCAAAAAAAAAGGGTAGTTGAAGTACAGAAGGAGGGGTATTTGACTTGATATTGCCAGCTCTCAAATTATTTGGCAAGAAAAGGGAATTAGAAAGGAAACTTCAAAGAGCATTGATGACTAAAGACTAAAATTTCCCCATCTGTTTCTGCACATGGGACTTGCAAACTTCCCATCAGTAGCAGAGCTTATGGAAAAAAAATGAAATTATTCGAGCACTGGATGCCTCTGATAACAGTATAGAAGCATACTTTCTTCTAATTTTATTTTAATTGTAATCATTAAAAATTATGACAGGCACACAGAAAAATGATCAGTCCCTGTCTTATAATACTGCAACAAAAGGTCACTTTTTGAAATTATTGCCTTTTATTTTTAGAACAAATAGAAAGAAATTCTTCACACAGCAGGGAGTGAGCCTTTGGAATTGTCTGTCAAAAAGTCTTTTAATCTGACCCCACAGTTTGAGTTAACAGTTACTCTATAACCATTAAGCAAGTCTGTAATTACATAAGGTCAAACAAATTTCATACTTCAGGAATTAAAAAGATCGCTCTCTGGGGTCAGTAAGAACTGTCGCTTGTGTACAAAACTGGACAGTTAGTAAGGCATAGCTTTATTGAAGGCAAAATGGAGATGGGAAGCATCCTCTGATGATCCACTACTGTACTGATAAGTACAAATAAAATATAAGACCACACACAAATATATATATACATATACATATAAATATCTATACACACTCCAAACAAACCTGCTGGAGAAAGTTCTGCCTAGTAGCTTCACTTAAAAGGGGTTCCACCCCTGGCCCACCACAGGTGAGGGCAGAACAACAACCACATGGCTGCAAAGAAAGGAAGTTGATTTTGATGGCTCAGTAAAGATTAAAATTGTTTTTTGAAGAGCCTGTAGTTTACAGGTTCAGTGTAAGTAACACAAATGATAGAAAGTCTAACTAGTGGTAAACCTCCAGGCCCTGTTTAACATGATGGTCTTGTCCTCGATCCCCACAGCTTGGGAAGCCATCTTCTCTTCCTGTCCATGCACACTGTCACATCCACGTCTATGTATTTATGTAACTTGGGAAATACAGATGGTGAATGTTTTAATTTTCATTCTCCAGTCCATTTTGAGATTGCATACACACACACGTGTGTGTGTAGTGTGTACACATATGTGTGTATATGTATGCATATATGTGTACATATATGCGTGTGTGTGTGTAAATTAAATAAGCTTCAAATGGCACACATAAATAAACAGCACTACTTCAGGCATGACATCAGATCTTACCATTTTATTAATGCAGAGAAAAAAGTCAGAGCCCATGTTAATGTATATACACACACGGTAAAAATAAAGAAAATCTGCCCTACACGACTCCGGTATAAAAAGTCAGAGATTAAACAGTATGCAATGAACGATAGCTGTGTACAGTGTATAGTTTCTGCAAAGATAAATGTATCATGCAAGGCAGTAAGAGTACAAAACTGCTATTTTAACTAGTTAATTTGCATTTTTGTTATGAGACAGATTCATTGTGCTGATTGATAACATCAATATGTTCCCAAGTGTACAGGGAAAGGACGGTACAGTAGCTTAATCGGCACTCAGGGTGATGCTGTCTTGCTGGTTAGTAATTAAATCTAGATCCTCCAGAAACAAATCACCTTGTGAAATACCAAATCTATTAAGGAAGTTTAGTATGCCAGTCACCTTAATACAAAACTGGCTTCTCAGAACATCAGTGTATAATTAGAGAACTCACCAGAAGAGCAGATAACTCTATTATTTTCCTGTGCTTGGGTAATAAATAAAGTGCAGTAGACAAGAAAATCTTCCAGTCATAGGAAGTAGTAACTTGCTATGTGGGACTGCAGCAAGTTAGTCCCTAATACAGCTGTGGGGGAAATACACACTCCATGCCAAATTTTGACATTGATTATATGAAAAGAAAAACATATGCTTATAAATCCTAGCAAAACAAGTAGAACCACAGCTGACATTTATATATTAACCAAACATAAGACTCCGGGTTTATTTGCAATAATTAGTCTCTGTGGGTTAATGCATATATTGGAAAAGTGATGAAATTTTGCACAAAATTGAAATAAATACTTCAAAGACATAATGCTATGCCATCCATCAAGGATTTATCTGTGGGTTTTATCAAACAAATTTTTTTCCTCATGTTCATGAAGTATAATCTTAGCAGTCAGTGATGAAGTAATAGGCATTAATCTATCAACTGCCTATCACCTTACCAAGAAATAACTGTCCATAATAATTCCCTTACCATTCTCTGGTCTTCATTCCAGAAAATGAATTTTTCCACTTTCCAGTACTGTCATAATTTTAAGGAACATGCTTCTTCCCAGTTAATACAAGAGAGTAATCTTGCAGTATTCACTTAAATTCAACAAATACTTTCCATTTTTTAACATTTGGAAAAATATTATTTACTGTGTTTTAAAAATTCACAATACAACATGGTTTCTAATGGGAGTCACTTGAAATTAAGACAAGTCTGATTTGAAAAACTTTGACTTCAAATAGCTGAAGATGCAGCTGTTATTGAGAAATAATATAAAAGCTAGTTTTCTCCAGCTTTTACACATTTTCCAACACCTTTTTAGCCTTTCATCCTTGCAGACGGCAACCGCATCTTGCTCAAGCTCATTATCAAAACAGAAAAAATAAAATACATCCAACTTTCCATTATTTTTCTTTCCACAGCTTTAACTCCTACACTTCACTATCCAACCTAGTCTCATTATTTTATATTGTTCTACACTGAACTGAATTACCTACTTTTTCCACACATAGTCCACACCAATTATTCTAGCTTTGGAAAGTCAATGCCTTTTCTCTACCTTTCCTATTCTAACTGAAAAGTCTTCAAACACATGTGCAAATGTGAGTCTTTTAATGACCTTCCTGTCACCTCATTTATTACCTCCACTAACCCTGCACTGTTACAATTTACCTAAACCATCTGTTTTCAATATGTAAGCCAGCTTTTCCTGCAGCAGTTTTCTTTTCAATGACTTTACATATCAATCTTTATGGTGGCATATCGAGGTAAGTTGCCCTTGAACTTTTGATAAATTGTATCAGTGCTGCATTTTCCCCTACTAGCTCACTCAGAAATTCAAGAATTTGTGGAGATTCATTTGATGGCTCTTTTTTCACACGTTCATGCCCCCAAGCCCTTCTAAATTATGCATTACAAACTTTGCCACAGTGATATTCCATTCCAGTATTTCCAAAATGGAAACACAAAAAGCCATATACGACTGAGAAGGGAGGCTGTTGGTTTGAGTGGTTTGGGGATTTTTTTTAGCATTCAGGGACAGCTCTTATACAAATAAATAATATATTAAATAATATAATACTTTTTATTCATTAATGGTACAAAATACTTTTTACTATATTATTATTATATTTTTAATGAGAAAAATTGGGTTGAATACTTCATGTAAAAAAAAAAAAATTGGTTTAAATCCTAGTGATATGGTGATTCAAAGTCTGGTTCCAAGTTCAGTTTACTTCAATACTTGATGTCAAAAATCTGTCACAGCTGGAAAACGTCACTCACAAAGATATATAGATCCAAATGGAAGAAGTGCATTGTTTGTCATGATTACTAAATTTTACTGACTTTCCAATCCCATATAACAGTTAAACACATGCTTTTATTCAAATTTGGCTAGGAAATTTCCATCTTCCCAGATGTCAGCCACTTGGTCTTGCCAACTAATGAGAAGGTGATGCATTTTTATGTTTAACACAAAAGGGTTCAGAACCCACTGAAACTCCAGAAATTTGTTTTAAATGTCAGGAAATTCTGTTTCCAAAGGGTTTTTTTAATCTACAAATACAAGAGGTTTTGTAGGTGACATGCATAATTTTCAGCAACAAAGTCATATAAAAATGGAGAAGTTCCAAAACATCTCTTTTCAAAATGCTCCCCCCACATCATGTTTCTTTTGAAAAGCAGTTACTTTCCTACTCATTGTTAAACCATCACCTTTGCTTTGAAAGGACTGATTAGGTGTGCTTATTTTGTGAAAAAATGTCTGCTAGATAGCATACTACATATGTCTCCTAACGTTAAGAAAGCTTAGTTTAATTTCTGTCTTAAGTCTATTGTTGGATACTTTTGCAATCATTTGCTTTCATGCTAGCAGTAACTTCAGGTTTTAAAAGCTTTTTTTTACCTCTTCCTCTATCCTGATATATTTACAGAAATTTTTACAACCTCCCTGCTTTGATTTTTTTAAGCATAACATATTATTTTTACTCCCTTCTCTTAAGATAAGGTTTCTACTCCCACACTTATCCTTGCAGGTTTCCTTGGTATAATTCACCATTCTTGAACATGGCTGCAGATAGCTAACTGCAGGCTGTCATTCCTTGGACAGTGGCAACAACATACTTCCCTTTCTCTTGGCAACATCTTCATTCTAACAAATCCAAGAATGTTTTTCCCCACCTGCAGTTACACGTTTGCAGCATACAATTAGACTAAAGCTAAAGGCCTAAAGCTCTGAGGTCTTTTTCCGAATTTCCAACTGATGCTTCCTGAGCATATCACAGAAATGTCTGTTGCTCAGAGCGTGACCTCGTACTTTGTACACCTAAATTTCAAGCCATTTTTATTACCTAAGTCTTCCAAGTTACCCTATAATTTCTGCACGACGTTATAATCCTCACCCCAATACATAAGACATGGCAGCATTGTCTTCAACATATTTCATTATCATACCCCCGTTTTTCCACTCAAGGTTATCACAGAAAACTCTAAATAAAATAACATCATAGGACCAATCCTAATGAAACCTCAGCAACTCTCAGGCCCATTTCTTGCTTAATGGCTATGCTGTTGTCTTGTTACCAAGTTGTTCACTACCAAGCAGCTTTTCACTTCTGCAATTTAACTAACAGTTTTCCTCAATTTCCTAGCTACTCCACGAGCAACTCACAGAATAATTATGCCACTGACTCAAGCAGAGGCTACTTGGCATAAAGAATGAATTTCACCTTCTACAAATATCCCCCAGTGGTGGAACATCCCCTGACCATCTTCTTCATAGCACAAAACTATGTTTACTGAAGATCAAAGCCAGATGTTGATTTTCATTATCTCGTCATTCCTTGATCCTCTTTCTCTGGGGAACAAGAGAATTAGAGTGAAGCAGATCTAAAATTCCCCATTTTTGTGCATGTTGTTCATGTCTCAGCATACTTTTCCTGACCTTCTCCAGCCAAAACTGGGGGTGATATTTTTTCCAACAGGTCTAACTCTCTTATACCTCCAGGAGTTTTTATTTTCTGGAAATGCTCGGATGCTAAGAACTCCAAAGTATACAGCTCTGCTGCTTAATAGCCATGGTCTATGCTCTAAGTCTCATCCCCAATCCCAAATATTTCCACCTGAACAGAGAGAGAGAGGAAGAAAGTGGTGGAGGGCAAAGGGAAGCAGAGAGCTAAAGTTAAGAGTGTGTGTGTGTGTATGTGTGTGTGTGCATGTGTATGTGCGTGTGTGATTTCTAGACATCAAGTAAGTATTCACAGACTCTTCAGTCTCACTTTCTGTGGCTACCTCCCATGTAAAAAGGCTTTGATTTATCCCATGACTTAGCATTCTTCGTATTGTGAACCGCAGATTCTATTTCACTGGTTTTTTCTCCTATCAAGTGAAGTTCAATGCTATTTCTTTTCTCTTTATATTATCCTCATTTCTTTTCTAGGCTATCTCATTACTTTCATGATAGTTCTCCCAGCCAAATGCTTTGACCGTTTTGCTGTATCCACTTAGGTTCCTGTTCCTATCTCTGCTTGGACCACCTTTATTACTGCATCACTAGCTGGCTTCATTCCTTCTCACCAGACTTTATGGAGAGAGACTAATATTTCTACAGCTTCCCTCGAGTGTTGCCATCTGGTGTTCAGCAACCCATTAAAAGGCATCGTCTAGATTAGTTAATTAGTGGCCTTAATCTAGGTTAGTTCTATGTTATCTCAGCCAGCAACGATGAGAGGCTATAAGACAGTAGTACACACTCTCGGAAAGTTCCCTCCTACACTTCTCACACATCCACCAGCCTCTGCAAACTGCGAATGAATTCAAATAGATACCCACAGCTTTCATAGAAAAAAAAATGCTATTTAAAGTTTCTTACTACAAATATGTATAATTGCCTCTAGAAAGACAGAAGAATAATTTTTCTTTTGGGCTACATGATCATTTATACTATAAACTGTTAGCCACTGTCTCCTCACAACCTCTAATTGGCCTTCATTCTTTCCCCTTCCCTGCTTCCTCTCATATTGACACAAAGGAGGAAGTTATACTTAGCAAGATTGAGTGGGAGGGCAGAATTGCTTCCTCTGAGGAAGTAATTGTTTCTGGAACTATGAAATAGAAAGACTTTTCTTTAAGTTCTAAAGATAATGGTATTTTGATCATTCATCTCTGCTTGCTAACACAGCCTGATGCAGTTGCAAAGAACAAGGGCAAAATAACTACGTAACTGCTGTCTGATTACATGAATACAGATACATGCCATTATCAACTGTATGGGGGAGCAGAAAAGAGAGTTACAGCCCCATAAAGACTTCTTTTCTACTCCCACCAGGAAGTCTGTTCCTGTAAATTTTTTCCAGTAAAATATATATCTGGTTTTGGAAAAGGGATTTTACACCAAAATCAAAAGCGGATTACACATACAGTGGATAGCATTATATACCTGACACTGCTCATCTATTGTTGCTGTAAATCTAATGAATGATTCCATGGTAACTCCCTTTTGCACACTGCTGAGAATAGATTTTCCTAAATTCTCAAATAGGCGAGAGAAAAAAATATTCAGCCTCAATTTTATTTTTTTTAAATTGTACTTTCAGCCTTCTATGCCAGATTTGCATTTTATGCTTCAATTCTAGGTTCCAAAAAGTACATGATAAAACACATTTAGTTAGTTAGCAGACAGAAGGTGCACTTACTTTTCCTAGTAAGGTCAATAAAAAGAATGCATTAAGAATGTTCTGAGGATGTAGCACTGATCTCTGCTTTTCTAGTTAATTAACTGCCATGTTTGTTACAGTAATGCTTTCGGATCTATGAAAGAATAAATAAAGAATAAATTGCTACTGTGCAACATGCTGTACAAACACTAAAATACCGTCTCCACCTTCCTAGCTTCATTTGACAAGATCTGCGCTGACGATGGTGAAAATGTAACATTCACATTGTTCACTAAGAGGTACCTCCTTGTGACAGCAAAATAAACTGAAGTACGCTATAAAAATATATTCTCATCAGCTTTCTTTTTCTCTGTTGCTCTCAACCTCAGGTCGGTCAACATCAAAAGATTTCATGATTCTTTGGGAGTGGGAGAAGGGAAACAAACCACCCTCAAAACCAAAATCAAAGATACATTAAAAAAGAAAAATCATAGTTATCAACTTGTAATGTGTGAGCCAAACTGTATAGCTCCATGATGATTACCTGTGTTAAGCTCTGAAATTAAAGTTTTGTAAACTGCAAGTCATAAAGAAACCTGTGGTTTGCAACACAGCCATAGTTATCTTGAGAAAAAGAACTAAACATGGGAGCTCAATATGACTGTGAACCTTTTAATAATTAATAAACACCATGTTTCAAAAATTGGTAGAAAAGAGTGGGTCAGGATCCAGATAAATATATCATGGAATTGCAGAGACTTGAATCAGAATTTGACCAGTCATATTTTTACCACTTAATTTTCCAATGCTTTTGGAGTGGAGGAACAGAGAGGAGGAGGTGGGGTGGTTGAAGTGCTTGACTTCCTTTGCCTTTTTAATAATCCAGTGCTGATCCTCTAAAACACAGAATTTATGATAATAAGTAATGCAGTCGGAGTGAACAAAACCTACAAGAAAAAGGAAATGGAAGGTTCCACAAAGTGGTATTTTTATCTATATACCCTACTGCCTGAGTAGCCAAAATTAATACATAAAATTGCAACAGTATCAGTGTTTACCACATGTGTGCAGGTTCTCGCTGGGATTGAGTAAATTTCTTCCAGTAGCCAGTATAGGGCTGTGTCTTGGATTTATGTGGAAGAGGGTGTTGATAACACAGGGATATTTTAGCCATTGCTGAGCAGCACTTGCACAGAGCCAGGGCCATTCCTGTTCCTCACCCCACCCCACCAGTGCAGGCTGGGGGTGCAAAGGAGCTGGGAGGGGACACAGCGGGGACAGCTGGCCCCAACTGCTCAGAGGGATATCCCACACCATATGGCCTCATGCTCAGCACATAAAGCTGGGGGAAGAAGGAGGAAGGAGTAGAATGTTCAGAGTGATGGCATTTGTCTTCCCAAGACACCGTTACATGTGATGGAGTCCAGTTTCCCTGGAGATGGCTGAACACCTGCCTGCTGATAGGACATAGTGAATTAATTTTTCTTTTGCTTTGCTTATGTGTGCAGCTTTTGCTTTACCTATTAAACTGTCTTTATCTCAACCCATGAGTTTTCTCACTTTTATCCTTCTGATCCTCTCCCCAATCTTGACCTGGGGGAAGTGAAGGAGACACTCTGTGAGGCTGAGTTGGCATGACAAGAAAGTAGTCTGAACAGTGCACAAGTGAAGGTTACTCACTCTTATGTATCAATTAAAAGTATCTGAAGCTAAAAATTGTCTTTTGTGGAGGAACAAAAGGGTTGATGGGTACAAATTTAAACCTGTAGCCATTTAAAGGATAGTGAGAGGACGAAACGCTGCAGCTAACAAACCAGGAACAGCATCTAAATACTGGTGCTCGCACACTCTACAACTCCGGTAGCATAGGACCAAGAACATTGGATACTAAGCTAAAAATCTTGGCTAGTGTCTCAATATAGAACAAGTGTAGGAATTAATATAAAATACAATGTTGCAATGCACCCCAAATTATGCAAAGAGACCACACCTCAACCGGACAGAACTGCTGACAGCGTATCCAGTCCTGAGCCTTACAAAGGCAGTGAGCCAACAGAGCAGATACTTCCAGTAAGTCTGGTTGCTGTTCATCCTCTCAAGAGATTTCATGCGGGCACAAATGTATATAAGCCTATACATCTTTGTTCTTAAGTGAAAGGCACTTCAGCATTCTCCTCAACCTGCTAGAGGAGCCTCCTTCATACGAAATCCACGACAAGCAATTCCCTACGCCACAGGGAGAATACACAATGCTGATGCGGTCAAGCAGTGAGGGATGAACGTGACCTTTCCCACCTCATGGGCGTGTACAGCAGCCAGAGCCCTGTGGATCACTGCAGAGCTCCGCACCTCCTCACGTGTGAGCGGCCGCTCCGGGCTACGCTCCTCATTGACTGCCTCTTTAGCAGACACGGGATGAACCCCTGGCTGCTCAGCCCAGGGCTCCCCCTCCCCTTGCTGACAGCTACAGAACTGAGAGGACATAAATATGCCCCTGGAAAGCTACACCACCTAGAGCATTGTCGGAAATTATGGAAAGAAATAGCTTCAAGCATTTCATTCTGCATCTATTCCGAAAACAGTGCTTACAATTCCAACAGCCTTCCAACAAGACATGACAGCAGATTACCACATTACAAACAGCTACAGCCCCTCCTGGTTTGCAGTGAATGAGCTTTGATTTTGTCATTGCTATCCACCAGAGCAAAGAGACTGTCAGTTACCTTAGCTAAAATGATGAATGACAAGTCACTATCTTGTCTCAGCCAGAGAAAAATGAAGACCACCAAAAGTGGGGTAAAGTCAGAAACTGGGCATGTTTAAGCAAATCTTCATTGATAGCCTTCTGGGATCTACATACACCTTTTTTTTTTTTCTACTTCCCCTTGAGGAAATGTTTTGAAGTCCTCACTGTGGAAATCTCCACTGGCTTCTGCGACCGTTTTCCAGAAACCAGAACTGAACAATTAAAGGACCGTGTTGTTACCTTTTAGGTAACATCTTTAAAACAGAAAATATGGTATTGTCTGGGCTATAAAGTCAGCCCAGAAGAAATATTTATTTTAAAGTAATTCCTGAGGTTACAAGGAGCGTTACTTTTTCTTCCAACAAAAAACTATGGCATAATAGAAGCTGACTGTAGCTCAAATTGGCATTATCAAGGCTCATGCTACACATTAGACATGGTCCATGAAACACTCTAACCTCAAGGCAAAGTAATTTCTAATATGAATTGCTCACGCAAAGGCAATTCAGAATTGTGAAAAATAAGTCTCTCCAAACTCAATTTTCACCTTCACTTTGTCAAATGTTATTAAAGATAACATTAATGTCATGCTTCAAAAACTACTGCTTACCTAAGAATATTTCCCTTCCTCTGCCATCTCTTTGAAAATCTTTAAATCTCAAACTATAAAAATCTTTATTTTGACCCTAGAAGGGAGAGTATAAAGTTATTATTTATCTACTCAAGGAGACTCTGCCTTTAAAAGTGCTGATCACCTAATTGTGGGCAAATTTATCAGAAGTTATTGCAAATAATACGGACAATTCAAACTTTATCTGCAAAAATCCACGTGTGTACCCCTGCTTATTGAAATTTTAATATATTAGATAATCAAGTTATCAGAAAATACTTAGAACCTGCAGATAAAGGCAGCTTGTAACAAACAGGTAACAAATCAAAAACATTCAAATTATGGGCACTGGAAAATTATTTTGGATATAACCTTGTATAAAAATACTTGAAGTTTAATTAGATGGAGCTTTTTGCAAAGATGGGCAAGAAAAATTTTACAAGTGCTCTCTATAACATCAACTGTTCCTATTAATGACAACAGCACTGCTTTCAGAATTTCTGAAAATTCCCGCCCATTACAAGAGTTTCCCATAGTACAAGAGTTTTCGTAAATGAACAGCTCTGTTCTAATTTTTTTATCAGTCTAGGAGTACATGCAGAATACAAAAGATACATAGGCTTCAGAGGTATCTACACTGGACAGATCTAGTTAATACAAGAGATAAAACATCACCTGCAAATTTTTTATTTACCAGGATTAATGATAATGTTTAAAATTGGCTGTATCTGATGGTTTTGGTTTGTTTTGGTTTGGTTTTTGTTTTTTTTTTTAATTGTACAAGTTGCCCAGTGAGTTTGTGGACTTTCCATCCTTGAAGATTTGGTCCTGAGCAAGCTGGTGTACCTAGCTCTTGTCTGAGCAGATGGAATGGACTAAATAATCTCCCAAAGAGATTTCATGAAATGTATTATCAAGTATACAGTCTAAAAATATGTTTCTCTTCTCTTTACTTGTAACATTGAAATACAATTATAAGCATGACAAGAAATGCTGACCTTGTAAAGACCTATGTAAAACATAAAAAAATCAAGTTATACAAAAACACCAAAAAACTTTATGTCAGACTGTGAACTGTTTCTGCACTACTGTTTTAAAGAGCAATATCACATGAACTGAGAGCAAGAGGTGCATTAGTACCATTGCATAAATCTAGAGGTTTGTGGTCCTAGGAATGGAAGCACAAAACAGAACCGGAGAATCATTTAGGGTGGAAAGGACATTTTAGATCATTGAGTCCAACCATTAACTCAGCACTGCAAAGTCCACCACTAAACCATGTCTCTACCTGTCACATCTACACAGGTTTTAAATACTTTCAGGGATGTTGACTCTGCTGACACCTCTATGGGCAGCCTATTCCAATGTTGACTACTCTTTCAGCACAGAAAGTTTTTCCCAATATGCAATCTAAACTTCCCCTGGTGTGACATGAAGCCATTTCTTCTTGTCCTGTTGCTTGGTACCTGGCAGGAGAGGCCAACTCCCACCTTGCTACAACCTCCTTTCAGGTTTTCTCTGAGCCTTTTCTTCTCCATCCTGAACAACATCAACTCCTTCAGCTGCTCTTCATAGGACTTGTGCTCCAGATCCTTCCCAGCTCTGTTACCCTTCTCTGGACAGGCTCCAGCCTCTCAGTGTCTGTCCTGTGGTGAGGGGCCCAGAACTGGACACATGATTTGAGGTGTGACCTCAGCAGTGCTGAGTACAGGGGGAAAATCACTGCCCTGGTCCTGCTAGCCACACTGTTGCTGATGCAAGCCAGGATGCCATTGGCCTTCTTGGCCACCTGGGCACACTACTGCTCTCTACAAAGGCTGAATGCCATATCTATTACTATATTGGGCAAACTCAGCATTAAAAAGTCAAAGTTATTTACATAAATATTAAATTTGTCTCATTTTGACCATGTCCACAAACACTTTTTTATGAATACTGACTATAAGAGAACCAATACTTGCTTTTCAGAGGAAGTTTTTTATAAGACTGTCTGAGAACCCAACCCTTAACAGAAAGTAACAAGGAGAAAAGAAAAGAAATTATCTGAATATCCCATTTGGGACTGAGTGCTTATCAGAGATATAAGCTCTGGACCACAGGGAAGAAATAGGAGACACTTGACATGGATGTTCACAATTTATTCTCACTGAAGTCCTAAAAATGCCTTCTGAAAATCTTGAGCATCAAAGCAATGTCAAGAAAAAACCAAACACGATATATAATTTCACTGATATGATTAGCAGCAGTAAGTTGCATTCATACAGCAGTTTCAGACCTTAGGGTGCTACATTCTGTCTCCTTTTCAAGCACACAACACATTGGATTGCTTTACTTACCAGTAGCAGTAGCAGGACAATATCAGGATTATCACAGGCACAAGCTACATGCATTGATGTCCAAAAATCCTCATCTTGATGATTTACATTTACTCCTCTGTCAATCAGAATTTCTGCAGCAAATGCATTATCATAGCGAGCACACTAGAAGAGAAAGGAGCAGATTAGGGATGGTGTATTCCTCAGTGTACAACTAAATTTATTACATACGATTTAAACTGGGGAGATGACGCACTATAGTTAAGCTGCTGTGTTTGTAGGGAACAACAGATGAGGCATCTATAGAAATAACTGTGCGGAGATTACCAGTTCCACGTGCATGATTCACAAAATCCCCTATTTCCTGTATGAAATCTGCTGAATCTACAGTAAGGATGAGGCTTTTTTTCTGTTCAATACTGTCATTCAAAATCAGTGCAGCACAGGCATCAGTGCATGATGATCACATCATGAGGAGTGGTATCTATGTACACCCTTCCTACAAGTTCCTTTAGCTTGTAACTTACCTGGCAGCTCTAGAAGCAGTTTTGTTTTGTTGCATCAGTATCATTCATTGCATCACTACAGCTGTTCTATGTTGAAATTTTAACAAATCAGAGGTAAGACATTTTATATTACAGATCAGCATAGTCTAACACCAATCAGATTTTCAAGCCAAAAAAACCCCAACAAAACAGAAAAACAAAACAGTTCTAGAGATGACAGGTAGACAGGTATCACTGAGACATTTTGTGTATTAATAACAGACATAGAGCCTTTTGTGATTAGTTGCAGCTTAGATTTGTTGCTGCTCCTTGATTCTTGTTGAATGGATTTTGTGAAACAATTGGACAAGCTCAGTTAAAGTTCTAGAATAAAACTGTGACAAATATACTTTGTTATAAGGGCAGGGACGGGTGATTGCCTTTGTGAATTGACCTGACACCATGTGCTTCCCACTGAACGGGCAGTCCAGGCAAGTACTTGCTTTTTATTGCACTTCTGCTCTCATGGAACTTAAAGAGAGTTCAGTGAATACCCTTCAAGTTTCCACAGCTTCCCTAGATTCAACCATATGGGGATACGCTCTACAGAGACAAAAAACAGAATCTGTATCAAGTGTCATATTCTTTTTTTTTTTTTTTTTTTTTTAGAATTGTATCACTTTTTGGAAGTTAGCAGACATGCAAAAGGAAAAAAGGAATTATATAATGAATGGAATTTTAAGGCAACTTTCAAGATAAGGATAGTTTCCATTCATTCTGGCATAAAAACATTTAGCCTACAAGTGGAAAGAATAAACACTAAGCTCGCCTTTAGACAAAGCAGCTTCACAGTGGTAACTCTAACACTTAGAATGGATCTGAGTGGGCTTTAAGAATATAACACAGGTGCATGCTAAATTACTAGTTTCAATTCTTGCTGGAAAATAAATCTGGCTTATCTGTTTCCTTGTATCATGATTCTCCTCTCCTGTCTGTACCGCTCCTAAATCAGGGTCAAATCCCAATTTCATTGAATTCGGGTTTGCCTCTATCTCCAGGAGGATGAGGATTTTCCTGCAAATGAATTATGAGTACTTACAAGCAACTCTGACTAAACTGAGGCAGTAGGTTACACACAGCTCTCTACTGCAAATTTCTTACTGCAGAAAGCTCTCCTTCCTTTGGAAGCATATGGATGCCTGTGAAGCAGCAGGCACCAGTTGAGAGATACTGATTGTGACAGAGAATTGGGGCGTGATGCAGATCAAGAAACCTAAAATGGCACAGTTCAACTGCAGATTTTATCTGCACTTAAAAAGTGTGCATCAGCTAAACTAGACAAAGCAACCTAAAATCCCTGAGGACGAGTTTTCTTTCTTTTATTTTAAAATGCATGATACTTATGTCAAATCATCCATACTGAAGATAAAGATTGCCTCCTAGGGCTTTTAGCACGGGGTAAGATTTGAGATGTCTCTGCTTTGTGAATCACAAAGATAACATCTCATTTGGACTGCATTTTTAAAGAGTGATTGAGCACCTTTAAAGCAGACAAATAGTTAGAGGAGAGAAATGAGAATTAAAATTTTCTCTCTCCCAAATCAGTACTGCACTCTCCCCTTACCTTGGCCTCTGTTTCCTAAAGTCCTTGGTAAATAGCGCGGCCATGGAAGATGGAAAACACAGATTAATTACATAACAGAAATGCCGTACTTGCAAGAGCATGGTCACAGGTGTGCTGGAGTCCAGTAGCATTACAGGGGCTCTTTCTCATCAATAAATTATGCTATTTTGTATACACACTATGAGAAACGTAATCCAACTTTTCTAAAATGAAACACTCTGCCAGCAGACTTTTCATTATTTTGCTCAGTCGCATTTCTTTCATCCACAGTGTGCAACAAAGTTGGTTCCAAATGTCTTAAAATAGTTTCACATTGAATAGACAGCATGTCTGCAACTGAAGTATCACAGACCAAAGAAAAGGATCATAAGATGTAGGAATTAATTATGAGTTTTGCTACTGGCTTCAGCAATGCCAAAATTCTACTCTTACGGTATTTTCTTTCTGTCTGCCTGTCATGTCCTTACCTCTTGTTTTTACTTCTGTTATTATATACAAATTGTTTTTCTTTTATCTTCCTGTTATTTAATCTCAATTGCTATACAAATAATGATAAACTAAATGCAGATGACGTGTTAAATATCCACATGTAGGAAACTGGTGCAAGAAAATATCACAAAAACAAAAGGAAAAATGCTAAATCATGGGGTTTTTTCATATAGGACCTGTGAATCTCTGAACAATATAATTTTGTATTTGGAATCAAGCCATATTTCCTTTGTTCTTTCTTACTGCACAGATGATTTATAAATAAAACATTTCATTCTCCTTTGTTAGGTACCACTCCTATGACATGATCCATTCTTTTGTAAGCAATCTGAAAATGACCATTTATTTAAAAAGCATAGCTGGATGCAATCACAGCCATGGAGGAGCTCTGTGTAGATAAAAAAAAAATTGCTAAGCCTTTCTTTTTTGTTAATATGCCAAATCTGCTACTCGCTATCCCACCATATTTATCCACAGCCACTAACACTGATCTTCAATCACTCTTACCAGATGGAGCAAGGAGCCTCCTGAGGAAAGAAGCATATGAGGGTCAGCACCATCCTTCAACAGCCGCAGCACTGAAATATCAAAGAAAAGAGGAACAAAAGTTATAATACCTAATATACCAACAGTATACCTAATTCTGAACTGTTAATAGGCTGATTCTTCACCATCTTCATCAGGGGATTTAATAGTATATGCAAACCTCTTACATAACAATGCAAAACTATCATGTCAGCATTTGCCATCTCCCCTGTTTTAATAGCTAAACCTGTAAAGAAAAAGACTTTTGAAAATAAACAGTAAATATGAACAGTATCAAGGACTTTTCAAGTGTACAGATGAGCATGTCAGTTTTGTACATAGGAGAGGGGAGGAGAAAGCTGGAGCAAAGAGCTGTGTCAAGGTCACAATCACCTGATTAGTTCATTTGGGAGCAAAATCACAGCTATCTGGTGTTATTTTACTTTGCAAAGCTCCCATACAACATATTGGCTTTTTCAGTAAATACCTGAAACTAGTATTCATAACTGATACCACTTGAAACTAATCATCAAACCAAAGCTAAACGATTTGCACTCAATTTAACCTTTCCAGCGCATTGTCAGATCACTGATGCAGCATAATCTTTAAAACGATATTTGGAGCCAAATTCCACTCCCAGTTACATGTATCAAACCCCTCTGAAATGAAAAGAGGCTTATAAGTGCAAGCAAAACCACAACCCTCCACAGTGGTGCTCACTCAAGAGTGAAAATTCAGCACTTTTCCCCCATGGTCTTTATTGCCTTGATAACCTTTTCACTCTGAATCAAAGCACTGGCTAACTCACAGAAACAGTGCTCATTCCTCGAACAGAACTGCGCAGCAGCAATGCCTGGCAGTACCAGGGGACTCCACACCAGCACTGCAAACCTGTCTTCGTCAAACCAGCATGAAGAACCCTTTTAAAAGGCCTCTCTCCATGAGAATAACTGCCAATAATGTTTCCTGAGTAGGAGCACTGGTGGCTCTGTCTTCATCATCTGGAAGTCTTGAGCTTAATTCCTGCTTAAAATCCTGGATGGACTTGTGCAAACAACTGCAAAGAAATTTTAAGTTGTTAAATGGGTTGCAGTGAGACGTCTGTCCTACAGAAGGGCCAGAAATCTGTCTCAAGGCTCTTCTGTGAATCTGTCAAAGAGACTCATGACCACCACCTCTTTCCTACCTATGCATTTTCTGTATTTGTTTTCTTTCTCTCAAGGGTATATTGCTCCATTTTCACTGTACATTTAAACTTCTTTCAGCATTCAGGCATTCATCCTATTTGAAAGGGCTCATTTTTCTTTTCAAATATTGTCAATTTATAGAAGTAATGTTTTCTGAATGTGTTGAAGTATTTTTGACCGGGTGCCCTAGAAAAATTTCTCCTAAGAAATAATACTTGGTTAAATAGCTGCAACCCTGTAAAATTAGAGTGAAACATTTGGTATCATCATTACTAAACACACCATATAGCAAAAACACACTGGTATAACGGACAAATACTTACAACAGTTAGACAAATCCATTGAATCTTTTGGGGCTTTTTAAACTTTGAAAATCAAAGATCAGTCAAAAGTACTGTATAAATTCTTTATGAATAGTTCCTATTCATACCTAGGTACCTATTTCTCCTCACCAAATGTTTTGCCTCATTTAATTTACATAACTGTAAAAGACTTATATGTTCTGGCAAATGCCACTTTGAAAGTTAGTCATTATTAGAAGCCCTTGTTGTCCCCAGCACATCCACCAGAAGTAGAATTGGAACATTAGGTAACATAGAATAAAAGAAACTGTACAACACCTGCTAAGCAAGACGAAAAGCACAGAACCAGAGTGGGAAGGTACAGAAGTATTTACAAAATTTCATAACATTGGGAGAAATGGATGAACAAGAAAAAGCAAACCATTCCTTTCTGCTCTCTCAGATCCACAAATCTCATACTGAAGCACACATTTGTCCTTATCCAGAGAGAGACCATTAAAAACAGAGGTTTCATTCTCCCAATCCCATCAAGATTTCACCTGAAGAAATTAACACACCAAAGTGTTCCCTTTTCTCCATCCCCTGTTTCCAAGGGCAAAAAAAATGCACACATCATGTGGCGGCAGAGCAAGCACACTGTGGGTTGGGGGCAGAAGTCTTATATTGACTAGGATTGATAATGAAATAGCATCCTCAGTCTGTGTTTCTACAAGATGGGATGAGACAGGTAACGAGATAGCCAAAGGAGTCTGTTCCCTTCCCCTGTTCACAAAGGGACTTACACACCTTTACCTCTGGCTACCTCTGCATGTGGCAACTGACTCGGATGGCACAAAAATAACACCAGCAAAATCAAATGTGGGGTTTCTTGTTGGGTCACTGAGCTGAACTCAATCATTAAGAGCCTTGAGATCACCAAAAGTGGTTTTAGGATAGGTCCTTCTATGCAAAGACAAAGGATGAACACTTCTCTCTTTTGGCAGAAGCAAGACATATGGGAAGGTCAGTGGGTTGGGAAATCGCATTTCTAACAGTATTCCACAAGAATTTCATCTGGAGCCTAAAATAGTAACCAAGAGACAGAAAGAAACTGGCTACTCAGGTATAAAAAATATGGGCAATTTATTGGATCTCTTCCTCCCACCAAACCCCAAAGACTTGGTTCTCAGAGAGAAGCTATGCAAAACAAAGTAATTATTTTCCAGATCCATTTTGCAACTCCTTGGAGTTGAAACCAAAAAATGACTGATCATTTCTAGACCCGAGTTTGAAATCTGTAAGAATTAATGGGTTTGCCTTGATTTTTTTTCTATCAGCAGAAATGTAGACCAAGATTACAGCATAAAGAATTAATATGTTAACTCTGATCTTCAAGTAGAATATTAAATAATTGTGACCATAAACAAATTATTGAGTCGCATACAAAAACATTAGAGAATATGGATAAAAAGATTAGTAGGGTTTTTTTTTTTTTTTGGTCTGGTGTGTTTTTCCTCATTATTCCACATAGTTTGATCAGTGCTTCAGGAAATTCACATCACCCAGACTACCAGGGCAAGATATGCAAACTCTCCTTTCAACTGAGCAAAAGTCTGTGTCCTGAATCAGGATTATGTGCTACATTCCCCTGCATTTAGAAATAACTGAAAAAAAAAAAATTCTTTCCTTGAATTCATCTCCTCTGCAAAATACAATGAAAAAAGAAAACCAGGAAAAGATCACAGAAACAAATCCCCCTTCCTACTTTGCAACTCACTTAGATAATTTACTTAAGACTTCACTAGTCAGTAGGAAAATCTTCACCTTATGTTCATATTTTTCTTTTGATAGAACTACTACCTAGAAGTAGTCAGATAGTAAATACTAGCTACTGCTATTACTGCTGTTGGTAATTTGGGACTTAATGCCCTCATGAGGACAGAAAGTAATACAAAACTCTATGCAAGAAATGCTATATATCTCTTAATTAATGCAATTTTAAGGAAGCTTTCACAAGACTCTCTTTTAAAACTTGTTTTACTTGCAATCTTTCACATAATAGAAGTTTACAGCAAAGATGAGACTGAAAACTGACTTAAAAGCAGGAAGCTGACCTTTACCTGAAAAAAAAACCAAACAAAACCAGTGTAAAAGATTTTCAGCAAACTCTGAAGCCCTTCCAGTGTGTGTATAAACAGGTCCATCCATTCTCTGACATCTTTTAGATTTGACACATAAAATTATTGACTACTTAGAACAGAATTTCATACCTAATTTCATATCTAATAAAGGTGTTTTAGAAAGCACTCCGTGCATTGAAATATCATCTGAAAAGAAAGATAATAATCAACAGAGCTTTTTACCTATGCCTGATGTTATAGTTTTAACCAAATTATTCCAGAGAGCAGAATATCTTTTCACTTTCCATTGATTGTATTGACTAGATTACAACTTATTACATAGCCTTATAATGCAGTGCAGTCATTATTGCTGGGACTGTTACCAGGCACAAGTCTTGTACTAACTTTGCCCGTGGAACTAGGGCTGCAAGTCTTTACTTTTCTGGGCTTGTCTTGACTTGCTTTGAGCTTTGTTTTAGTTGTTATAGCAACTGGCTGATGACAAGGTGACAGTTACCTAACACATTTTAGTTTTGTTTAGCTTTGTGTAACTGTGGTGCATAATGCATTAAGAATTTTGATATACATGGCAGAAACTAGCACTTACACTGTGCTGTGCGGAATATAATCTAGCTACGCTGGCATATAGAGCTATCTATGACATTATGTATGCTGCAGACAAAAGGAGCACTGAACTGAAGTCACAGCAGAGCCTGAAAGGCGAATTCAGAGGGCCCAGGGCTATCAGTAACTCACCAGGGATCTGCTACTGATGGTAAAACAAACTTAGGCGCTGGGCAATGTTGCATTCACAGCAAACTCAGTTTTAGTAGTAACAGAACAGACAAAAATAAAGGTGCCTAACACATGTAAAACCTAACAGTTGGCCATCTACTGTGCTGTATATAGAGTACCAGTGTATGCTCCTATTAACTGCTCCTCTGGGGAACAGCAGCCAGCAAATGTAAACTTTGTTCCTGCTAACATCTATTTTTGTTCTCTTCAGTTTAGCAGGAATAACTCCAGCTGGAAAGCTTTACTTCTTCATTATGTGCATAAACATGACTTACTGCTGCAGAAGCCTAGCTAAAATGCTGCTGATTCTGGAATGGATTATCACATTCTCCTCCTATCCCAGGTTGCACGTTTTTGTCACTTGGCACACTGCAAAGATTAGTCTCCCAACTAGATCAAGGATCAGGGAATGTGGCACTAGATAACAGGTATGAATAGAGACAATGGTGTAGCCATCACTTTCCACCAATAGCTGAAAGTAGTTTGGGTATAAACTGACCATGAAATTGAATCACAACAGAAGTGATACTGAAAGATGTGTAATAGCATCCTTCCACCTCCACCAGTTCAGTGTCATATTTTGCCCATTAGTTCCTCCACAGTCTGATATTTGGTCCACCACTGGCATCTTAAACTGTGCACAGATTGATAACCTAGAATTCTCTCCACCTTCAAACCTCTTTAGTTCTCATTTCTCATTCCTCAGCAGTCACTCCATACTTTTCAGCTTGTACCAAAGGTGTTTATGAGAAACCTGCTACGCAATTCAGCTACATGTGAGAACGGATGAATGCTAGTCTCTGGTAATTTCTTAATCAGAACACCAAATGAAATAATGCAAGTTGTTATAAATGTTTGGTTAATGTAGTCTTAGAAAAAACATTTACCTCATGCCTTTGCTATGACTAGTTAAAAATTAAATTTTAACATCCCATACCAGTGTTGGTAATTTAATCATTCTTTTAAGGTGTCTTGTTTACCTAACAGATATTTACTGCAGCAATACTGTTACCACACTATCACTAGTGCAATAGCTCAGGCTTTCCTTCAGAGCAAGCTCATTAGTTGACAGTGGTTATTCAGAGCAGTCATGCCCTTAATGGGCTTTGCAAACAACTGATTGGTAATCCTACTGCTTTTAACATGAAATATTTCTAGAGTTCATTGGCAACATCTGTCACACTTGTTCAGATCTCCTCATTTTCAGGAGAACTCTTGGAAATAAATTCCGATCTTTGCTGCACAAAGATCAAAGGCAGCAAACCATAAACAAAATATGCACATTTGGACAGATAAGTGTGCCATTCACAGACTTCAGAAATGAAGAGAGGAAAATTACTCTTTCCATACTGGTTGAATTTGAGAGTGTTAGCCTTTCATATCCAAGCTATACTGCCCACTGTTTGAACAGAGCACTGATAAGGACAGGGCTGATGTTTCCATCCTCCCTGTCAGAGTTTCCACAGCTCATAATTTTTTTTTCAGGTAGCCAGGAATCATAATACCATGACCCCAAAGCAACCAGGTCATTGATTCTCTTCTGAAATTAAAAGCATGATGTGAAACGTCAGGCTGATTTCTGTGCTCCATTCAACACAACATTACCTTTAAAAGAAACAAACCAAGCCACCAGTGAAACGGACTGACAGAGGTGGTCCCACAGCCCCACTCAACGTCTGTCCCAGCTTTAATGCTGGAAGATCAAAATACATGGTAGTTCTTTCCCATACTGTCTATGGAGAAATTGGTCAGACCCCAGCCTCAGAAACAGCTGAGGGGCTTGATCACTCCAGTGTGGGAGCGAATTTCAAGCAGCACAGGTAAGCATGTGACAAGGTAAGTCCCTTTCTGTCTGCCCAGTCCTCTGCTGCTTTCCTACCAGGCCTTGTGCCATCAGCTGTTGTGTGTCCACGCCCAGGCCTTCACCAGCCCCGACAGCTTCCTGCCATGCACTATCACGCTGGAGGCTGAGGGCACAGCCTTCCCGTTATCTGAAGTATCTTGAACTGGAAAACTGGAAAATAATGGTTATGTCTCCAAGCCACATGGCCACTAAGTCAAACTCCAAGGAGATCTATGAGGAGAGTCACAGTTCTCTCATGGGACAGACATTTCTATCGTTGTAGACATAGCCAGATTAATTTGACTAAGGGACTACAGTTATTCAAGAGCTGCTAAATTTAAAACTTTTTTTCAGGCAAATTCCCCCTCTTTCATTTCTGTATCTATTAAATATAATGCAGTCTGTGTCTCCACTGGAAAATATTAAGTCCAGAAACCCAATGGCTTAAAAAATCCCAGTGCGTCCCTCTTACGGCGCCCAAGTAGTGACAAATTAACCTACCTCCTTACACAAAAGTGACAATGGGCAGCAGTCAAATGGGACACGCCTGAGTTAAGTTGTGATGTGGAAAGCAAAGCATCTATTTTCAACCCTGACATGACAGATATTCACATGGAAAAGCAGCATAGACTCTGAAATAATTTCCAAGTAACAAGATTTAGTAGTTATTGGGTCACCTTACCTAATAGCAACATATGATTATCTGAATTATCTGATTTCTCTTTCTTTTTTTTTTTAAGACCTTTCATTCTTAAAGTCTTATTTTCTTTCTTTTTTCAGTTCATGGTGTCCAACTCCCGCTTTACAGTTACTCTTGCAAATAAAAAGAACCTAATTTACATAATTTTTTTGTGTGTGCTGACAATATCTAGAGTGATGTGGAAAAACAGTGGTGTAAATCACAGTAGTTTCGAGAAGACTGGAAGTAGCTGTTCAGTTCTATGGCCCAAATACATTGCTGCAAGAGGCACACCAAGGATCAAAAAATCGTGGTGACCCCTGGTTTTGCCTCCATTTAGAGCTTTGGCCAGGCCAGAGGGAGAGAACTGTTGTGGTAAGGTCTTAGTCGTTAATAAAGCTGTGATTTTATCTCACTGCACCTATGACTGTGTACATAACAGAGCTGTTGCTAAAATCACTCAATACCACCTTACAAAATAACACATGCTTAGCTAAAAATACTGGGTCTATCATCACAGCTAATAACACAGCCAGTGTTTTGCCAGCATAGCTACTTTCAAGGACAAATTAGCTGTGTCAACAAAAACTGGTAGCACAGACCTGACTGAATCCAGAATGGCTGTTAGTGAGATAAAGTTACAATAAAAACAAAGCTTTGTAACATTTACCGGAAGCTGAACACTCTAAAATTAACCTCAGGGGAAAGTAGCTGATCATACAGGAAACTTAAATATAGCTTTTCTTAAAACTTTCACTTCCAGCTAGCTAATAAGATTTATTTATCTCAAGGTTAAAAAAAAAAAAGGAATGAAATATCTTAGCATTTAGGTCATATATTTAATTTTTTACACATATTTTATCTGTTTCCCATGTATGGATTCTCCTGGAGTTCCTGACAAAGGTGACTAAAACCAGTAAGAACTTTACCATCAAGCTACAGTCAAGTATTACAAAAGCCCACAACCCACTAGGTTCACCTTAGAGATATGTTTGAAAGCTCTTTAAACTACCAGTATAATTTTTAGGCCAATTTTTCAGCTACAGAAAGACCTGATTGTACATTCAAATATTTGTAGAATTGAATAAAAACTTCAGATCTTGCAGCATTTTACTAAACAAGTTAAATTTATTTTAGAATTTGCAAATTCTAAAGAAGTCCTATAGTCATTAAATGATAAACACTAAAACACACACCAGCAAAATAATTCATTCTGTGGTCAGTACCTTAATTTCAAAACCATTGCCATGCCCATGCTTTTTCCTAATTGTAATAGTTATGGAATTTGCATACAACACAAATTTTCAACTGAACAGATTGTACACCCCCTCTGTTTCACCAACATTTACGTTGATCCTATGCGAATGCTACTTAATTGGCATAAATCAAATTACTGCTGACTTATATTCTTTATGAAGCAAGACTCAGTCCCTCTTTAACTCCCACAACATGCAGAGCAAGTTTGTGCCAGCTGTTCTAGAAGCCTCGTAAGCAGCTCATTAGGATTGTATTAGAGACCTTCAAGGGTAACAGACCACTATCCTGCTCAGCAGCTGCTAAATGGTACTAATTACCAGCTGTAGACCACTGGCTGTTAGATCCTCTGTGTCTCCTGGAATTCCCAGGATGTGCAGTGCACAAGGAAGCAAACTTAAACCAGGGAGTATAGAACAAACTAGGGGCATTACCAATCCATGCACTTATCCAAAACAGTCGTGTGTGTGGCAGATAAGTGACCAAAACTACGAGGAAAATGTGTAGTTCCAGGAATATCTCACCACTTGACATATGCGGCTCAGGCACCACCTTTCACAGCACGTGGTGTGTGACAGTTTACCTTGTCAAAACCAGAGCTCCTTCCCTCTTGCTCATGCCTTCATTCACAAACTCCTGCCCTTATCCTTGCATAGCAGTGCCACAGATCACGCTGCCATGAGCTGCAATGGCGAGTTAAAACTTTCAGCTTCCAGATGGTTCATCTCCCTGCCTCACTCCAAGATGAGCATAAAGATGGGAGGACAATAGGATGGGACAGAAGCAGAGCCAGACAGCAAAGAGAGCAAGCAACGGCAGCCCCAATTGTAGCTTAGTTTTAAACCGTGCTAGAAATACACTTTTAAAGTGTCATCTGGTATTAGAAGTATCTTTAGGGAACTGTTAAAATCAAGTCAGTGGCTCCAAGACACCTGAATGTTTCCTTTCTTTCTCTGCATCGGCCCCACCTGCTGTGCAAGAGGAAGGCAAATTTGTTCAGAGAGATGACACAGAATTTAGCTGTAGATTCTAGGGGACAGTGCACTTTCTTCTGGATCACTTTGCTGAACTGACTTACTCTGCAGACACACAATTGCTAAATCTGATACAAAGAGCCTGCAGTAACAATGGTGGTAGGAACAGCATCATAAAATCATCAATAAAATTTTCTGAATGAGAAAATACAGCACTGACATAACATCTATCTGGGGCAGTGGGACAGGCCCTGGCTGCCAGGCCCTGTCCAGCTGTCCTGGGGTGGCCCCCATGCTCCCAGCAGCCCACACAGAAGCTGGGAGCAGCTGGCCTCCTGGGGCCTGCTGGGAGCAGGTGCCCTTACACCATTTACCTGTGTTTAATTAAATTTGAACAAACTAGCACCTCCAGAAGGATTTCCAGCCCCACAATTCTGTAGGTTTCATGGGAGCAGAATCAAGTCTCTGCTGTTCTGCCTTAGCACCTTGAATATACTCATAATTAAGTTTTTCTGACTAAAATCTTATTTATCTGTAGATGCCATTTTACAGCACATTAAAACTGGTGTGCTGTGAAATACTTTCTGGTTGAAACACACCCTGCTGTATGGTAAACCCCAAACTATCAACACATTTCAGACTACTGATATCAGCATCCTCTGTCAGAAATCTCAGAGATGATCAAGAGATGTGAAAAGCCATGGAGAAACCCCGTGCACAAATGAAATCATTCCCCTCTTCAGTTTTACAGAGTTTTAAAATACACAGAGATAAGTTGGATTTTGGTGTATTCATGTCACACATTTTTCAACAATATAAACATTCAGTCACAGTCTTCTTTTCCTAACACAATTCATGAGGTTTGTGAAGACTTATGACTCCTTGCACATATGGACAAAATGACACCTCCTATTGGAGGCGATGGGATAGAGCTTGTTTTCCTTGTCAACTCAGGGATGGAATCACCACAGAAAGACACAGCCAGAAAACTGAACTTCTGGAGAGGCAGTGTGAAGCCCCTCCTCCTCTGCTAAGAATTCATGACTGAGAAAATGATACAAGAGGTCTGGAGAGATTATCTGTACTGTTCAAACAGTCATGATCACCGTGGGAAAGCAGCCTATGGGGTCCTGCCACATGAGTCTCCCATATAAATTTGAATATAAAAAATATGAGTGCTGCACGAATGCTTGAGTTTGGTAATCTCCTCAAGTATTGCCTTACAATTCTATTCAGCACTTACTGCATTGGTTGCAACACGCTGGTGCAATCCTATTAACCTGTGCACCACAAAAAACAAATATGAACATTCTCACATATTGGTTAATTGCCACAAGCCTTCAAAGAAAATAACTATGCCTGTGCACCTAGCCCAAAGATGTTTTCATTTCTCATTGTTTTCCAGAATTTGATTTGGCTGAATTGCTGCATTCTTGAAATGAATTATATTTTCCCTACAGGTATTTCAAGCAATTTATATCCACTGATGTCCAAGTCTTCATTCTTTTCTAATTTTTCACCTCTTTCCATGACATGAAGGGTCTGACAGTTATAGCTAGAACTTCTCTCGCGCTGGCTCCCAAACTCTCAATCCACAAGGAATTCTTTCACACTTGGCAAAGGGCAAACTTGTCACATTTCATAATATAACACAACAACTTTTTTAGTCTTCATTCATTTCAGACAAGGGGGCCCAAATACTAACTTTCAGACATGCCTGCTGTGTATTCTTTGTGTAGACTGGGACTCTTCTGTCAGCAGCGACTACAACAAAGGTGCAACCAAAAGACAACTGTTAAGTGTCCTAATGACACTAATAAGGGTCATGTTTTAACTAAATTTGTTTTAATACATTCTGGAATCTTCATTAGTCTCCCTGATAACTGATGGGTGGCCTGGAGGTCCAGCAAGGAGAGCAGATTGCCCCCAGACAGGTCCAGACAGGAGATACAATCTCTTCCAGTCAGGGCTGCTCTGACTGCACAAGCACAGCCTCTTGGAAATCGTCCTGCTTCCACTCACTCTTATCCTACAGCTGTTTCTGGAGGCTTCCATCTTCAGTGCATTCTGGCTAACACCTTCATTTTCCCACATCGGTAACAGCAACAACCACCACTACCAATATGCCAACAATAAAAAACAGTTGAAAAATAAGCAATGAACACATTATCAACCCAAGAACAACAGATCATGTGTATAAAGCCAGCATGGAAGGAAAGAGCTATCAAAGTTGAAAACTGTGATTCACACTTTCCTAAACCACCTTAGAATAAGAAAAGGAAAACATCTCCATGTATATGCTTTGAGATAAGGCTGTCAGACTTGGGTAGCTGAAGATTGCAGCAATGTAGACTTCACTTGATTTCAAAGTTCAGTATTTGAAATGCAAAAACCATACAGGGACACAGGGGACTGAAATGACAGATTTATAACAGTTCATCTGAAAGAAATGTGCAACCAAAGAGACAAACCTGAAGCACGAAGAGTTCTGCATTCAACATCACCAAGCTTACAGACAGCTGAATCTACATACCAATCTTACGTAAGGTGAACCTACACAGGGTTACCAGTGAAGCATTTGAGGATCTGGGGAACATAGGATTTGATGTACGACAAACAGTCCCTCAGCCTCCGCTCTGATACCAGCCAGCCACTAGAATAGCAACATTATTATGCCAAAGTTGGAGCAACCAGCACAAAACCAACACAAAGCAAATTTTGCTTTATTTATATTTTACTTAATTTTTTTACAGGTATGGATTGCAGCAGTGTGAACTGGAGTTATAGGCAGGCATGGAGAGGACAAAATTACACTCACATAGTACCTGGTATAATCACTTCTGTTTTACAGATTATGGGAAGCAAAAGTCTGACATACAAGCTGATGGTTTAATTTGGCTTTGAAGTAGAATTATCAGTTGCCCCCACAGGAATTTCTCTGTTTTGCTTAATCTGCTCTTACACTATAATAAAAAGAGCTGTCAATATTCGAGTTGTCTCATTCCTCTACAAAGTCAGCATGACATTGGACTATTGGACCTCCTGAGGTCCTTCTAGCCAGACTGATCTTCTAACTCTATGAATTCAATCTTGATGTCAGCAAGGGGAGGGAGCAACCAACATCACCTGACAGAACAGAAGCTCTCAGTTCAGAATCATACCAAGGAGTCCACGTCCACAGAGAGCCACATGGTAGATTTGGGCTACAGGGATGAGCTACAACTACAGACCCTCAAACTTCCCCAGCGATACTCAATGCCACATGTTCTCATTTGCTCTAACAATATATCTGACTGGTAGCTGGTACACAAACCTGATAAATCAGAGAGAAGCCAGAGAGAACTCCACACTAGAAGTGCCTAAGTTAAGAGAAACAGATGTTAATCCAGAAACATCAGTAGAACTACATATATTTGGATTTTATATCCGTCCTTTTCTGTCCAACTTGTGTAATTCTAAACATGCGATCCGTAGGATTTTTAGGGAGAGGCTTGAAAGCAAAAGTCTAATGTTCATCCTGTACAGGAACTAAGACAGTGAAGTTCAGGTGACCATTATTAAAAGGTTTGATAGCTGGTACCGACTTATAAGATGTCTCTTTAGTAGACTAAGAAACAAACCAGCAGTTCAAATTTCATACAGATCCTTCTAGCTTTAAAAACAATTCAAGGCATATCATCTGTACTGTCAGTGGGTAAATGGGAAAGTCTGGAAAATAAACTACCATTTTATGTCAGCAATAGTTGTGATTGCTAGAATCTGGAGCACAGACCCTAACTCAAGGATTTGGTGCTACAGCTGTCATGTTTGTCTTTTGAGCCCAAATGTAATCAACACCCTAAAAAGTGCATGGTGTGAGAAATTACCTCTTCTAACCATCTTGCTGCCCAGTAAAATGACTGTGCTGCTTCAAGGTCACATATAAACCGCATCGTAGTAGACAGTCACCAGAAAGAAACATACTAAGAAAGCAGTATGTGGTTCCAGGCTGACTGAATTCTACCTTGAACCTTTTGCATATGCTTAAAACCCTTTTTCAAAGGAGGACATTTAGAAATACTGTGAATTCCACCTTAACTATTCACATTTCCACCTCCATTCTTGGATGCAATTCACACAGAAACACAAGCTAAATTAGCCATTCCCTTAGATTTATTGACTGTCTTCTTGCAACCTTCAGCTCCTCCACTGTAATAGGCAATTACTGTAAAGGCTGCAATTAACAATAATCAAGAAGAATCAGTTTTCTATACATTATGCCATATCAGCTTTCTACTAATTTCTATCATAGTTATAGAGTTTGTTCACTGTCAGTTTGAAGTGCAAAAGGTTTTAACAGCTAAAAAGCCTTGCAGACTGAGTTAAGATGATACCTCAGTGCACTGAGAAAAAAGAATCCTCCAACTCATGTCTCAGAGAATAGAAAGATGACTGAAATAATAAGCAGTATATATACTTTGTGTTTTGAATTCGCTTTGTGTATTGGGGGAAAAACCACTAGGCACTACATAAATAAACCTGTTTCTTTCTGAGATATATTTGTGTCTTAACTGGGAAAGGTACTAGGATTCAGACAGAAGGAAAGAATCATAGAATATGCTGAGTTGGAAAGGACCCAGAAGGATCATCGAGTCCAACTCCTGGCTCTGCACAGGACATCCCAAGACTCACACCATGTTCCTGAGAGCATTGTCCAAATGCTTCTTGAACTCTTGACAGGCTTAGTGTGATGACCACTTCCCTGGAGAGCTTGTTCCAGTGCCCAGACACCCTCTGGGTGAAAAATCTTTTCCCGATATCCAGCCTAAACCTCCCCTGACACAACTCCAGGCCATTCCCTCATGTCCTGTCACTGATCACCACAGAGAAGAGATCAGTGCTGCCCCTCCACTCCCTCTCAGGAGGAAGCTGTAACTTCAGTGAGGCCTCCCCTTCTCCAGGCTGAACAGATCAAGTGACCTCAGCCCACACAGCTTCCCCTCAAGGCTCTTCACCATCTTTGTGGACTCCTTTGGACACTCTCTAATAGTTCAATACCTTTCTTACATTGTGGCACCCAGAACTGCCCCCAGCACTGGAGGTGAGGCCGCCCCAGTGCAGAGCAGAGCGGGACAATCCCCTCCCTTGCCCAGCTGGTGATGCTGTGCCTGATGCCCCCCAGGACAGGGTTGGCCCTCCTGGCTGCCAGGGCACTGCTGACTCATGTTCAACTTGCCATTGACCAGCACCCCCAGGTCCCTTTCTGTAGCACTGCCCTCCAGCCTCTCATTCCTCAGTCTATACTCACAACCAGGGTTGCCCCATCACAGGCGCAAAATCTGGCACATGCTTTTTTTAAAAAAGAGCAGAATGACAAAAAAGCACTAAAGAGATCGGACTTAGCAATTAAAAAAAAAATTTGCTGTATTTAGTGGCTCTGATTATATTCATTTAGTTAGGCCTTCAATGATTCTAGAGAAAGATACTGCACTTAGTTATCCCACTCCACAAAACCTCCAAACAAACTCAACTTGTTAGAAAGAATGTTCTTCTCAAACTGGCAACTAATTTGATAGTCATAAAATAAAGTCCGTATGTTGCAGATCTCAGAATAAGATCTTTTCCCAGTCTTATGCTTAAGCATTCAATTTTATTTTATTTCATTTTATTTTTTTATCCAGTGTGGCAATTTAAGAATACGCCCTGATAGAAAAATGCTTCTAAAGTTGAATTAAAAATTTGAAAACATTTTTAAGGACTTATTTAAGTTAATTTTTGTAAAGAACTGTATCATTGGTATAAAAGCTTTGCTTGTAAAGAAGAAAAAAAAACAGAAAAGGTTATTCTCTATTTATTTCTGTAGTTCCCCATCTTAATTTCTATCTTAGTGTAATTTATGATTGAAATGAAAACATTTTAGAGTAGGTGATATTGAAAGATAGATATAGAAAAGTTTCTCCTTTGCACTGAAATATTACTGGAAATCAATATGAAGCACAATAACTACACTGAAGAGGAAAGCAAATTGCATAGAAAATATTCTATTCTTGTTCTCTTTTTATTTCACAAGAATAGGATCTTCTCCCATTACAGCAGTATTTTTTTTTAATCACTGACTTATAACAATAACCAGAGAATATCAGCAGTACCTGCTACTCAGTGGATACCATCTTTCACAGAGAGAATAAGCTTCTGATTGCTGCCAATTTATAGTCTTACATCCCACCGTGGATCCCCTTTCAAATGAATAGGAAGAATGCCAGGTGCCAATTTGTAGGTTGCTAATGGCTTAACGAACCTTTATTGGCATGACAGTGAATTTGTGAGTGATTAGTCCTTGTGTTTCTTCATACTTCATACTTGAATGCCGGAGCATGCTGTGCTGGTTTCAGCTGGGGTAGAGATAATTTTCTTCACAGTGGCTGGTAGGGGGCCATGTTTTGGATTTGTGCTGAACACAGGGTCAATAACATAGAAATGTTTTTGTTATTGCTGAACAGGGCTAACACAGAGCCAAGGCCTTTTCTGCTTTTCATACAACCACATTGGGGAGGAAGTTGTTAGTGCATGAGAGGTTGGGAGGAGACACAGCCAGGACAGGTGACCCCAACTGACCAAAGAGATATTCCAGATCACAGGACCTCATGTTCAGTATATAAAAAGGGGAGAAGAAGGAGGAAGGGGGTACATTTAGAGGTTTGGAGTTGGCCTCACAAGTCACCATTACATGTGATGGGGTCCTGATCTCCTGGCTGAACACCCACATGCCCATGGGATGCAGTTACGTAATTCCTTGTTTTTCGCTGCTTGTGCGTGTGGCATTTGCTTTCCCTATTAAACCATCTTTATCTCAGCCCACAAGTTCTCTTCTACCCTTCTGATTCTCTCCCCGGTCCTGCTGGTGGGGGAGTGAGCGAGCGGCTGCGTGGAGCTTGGCTGCTGGCCATGTGTTGGGTTAAACCACAACACATGCTCAAGTAGAAAACTTTTTATTATTAAATGTAAAGGAATGTCTTAGGGAAAAAAAACCCTCAGGAACATGGAATTATAAATAAGCTTAATAGGTTTTAAATGAAACAAAAAAAGAACAGATATGTGTCTGTCTGTTCAGACCAGATTACATTCTTAAAAAGCTGGATTCTTGTTTAGAGGTAATGGTCTTCTAAATAATTTTTCTTGACATTTTAGTTTGCGAAAGCCTTTTGAATAAGACTGATTAGAAGTCATGAATTATATACATACTGACTTTTCCAACTGCAGAAAAGCTTCATATCATAGTCCACCAAAATAAATATTTGAGAATTTTGAAAATGTGTTCAGAAGTAAATAAAGAAAAATTTTATGAAAATGTATGTTTTTACAAAGGTTCCCTCATAAATATTATGTTTTACACTCACAATTGAAGCAACATTTATGATTTCTAGTTAACCGAATGTGGTTTTGTTTGGATATGTAGGGTTAAAGTTCAAGAATGGAGTTACTTGCATAGAAAACAAGCAACTCAGTGCCTACATTTTAGAAATCTGTGATTCAAAGAAAAATCCAAAAGCTGAGTTTCTAGAAACTCTCTATATCAGGCATGCTTTTCAGAGAGATGATCAACAAATCCTTCAGGGTGAACTTACAGACATCCAAAACCACCAAATGGGAATCACAAAGTTCAAACACATATCTCTGTTTTTATTTATTCAGAGCTTAAGCATGTGAAACAGGACTGCAAATAGCCCAGTGTATACCCCTGTTTTCAAAACACAGTTAGTAGCAGACATAATGATAGCAATGAGATTTTCATACAATAGTTTACTATTCATTCAACTTTCTACAGTTTACTGTAAGCAAGGCCAGCTAGATCCAATTTACGTCCCAGGCCCCTTCCCCAGGAGAAAGCCATGCCAGGCCGGACACTGCTTGAGATAGTTGAGGTGTGTGGAAAGAAGAGGACAGAAGAGTCAGTGGGACAGAGAAATGCACAGATGAAAAATGGCTCTCAAAGCAACCCACAGGCAAAATCTTTGGGCTAGCAAAAATGGGTAGCTGACAGCTCCAAGCTCAGTTTTTGTGGAGATGAGGACATCATAACTCCATTTGATCAAAAGACAGATAAATTACACGTGGTGTGCATCTCCCTATTCAGGTGGACCTAAAACAGAGGGATGCTTTGTCTTTATTTCCCTACTTGGTACAGGCAGAGGACAGATGCTCAAACCAAGGTAGTTCTGGGTGTGAGACAAAAACTGCAGCTGAAACAAACAAGGAAAATTTCACGCCTAAGAGAAAACTAGTCATGGAGCAGAAGCACTCCTGTGGTTAGACAGTCCACATGGAGAACAAAAGGGATAGATTAAATCTACACCCTCAAGTCTATTCTTCCCTTTTTGACATGTCATAGCATTTTCTGTGAGTCTTACTGTTTCCAATTAAATAAGTGTTGTATATTAGCAATCATACATATTTTTATCAACAACAAATCATTTAATATCCAGTTCTCAGCTATACCAAACTACTAAAAATGTAAACACATGGACGAAAAGCACATATGGAATCCTGTAGGAATTCAAATGTATTCAAATCTCATCTCCCTGTGATTTTATGATTACTTTTGAAATGGGCTGCTTTAATTACTAAACATCTGTTACCCAATAACTAAAGGCACTGTGTTTCCCTGCGTCATAACAAAAAGATGCCCTGTGTTGCTGAATTCAGCACACATGGAGCCAAAGAAAGTTAACAACCATGCTGAATCTAAAGGATAGAAGCCTTGCCCTGGTTTGAAAGGTGTCTCTACCTTCTGGGCTTTTGGAAAAGCTTCTTCATCGGTGGGTGGATTTAGATGGTTGACTGATGCTTTATTTTCCTATACACAGGACAGATTAAATCACTAGCAGCATGTTGGACAGTCAAGTGTGTTAGTGTCACCCAAAGTTGCAGACCTTATTCCTAGTCCAGAATGCATGAATTTATCTTGTGAAAGCATTAATTTACAGTATACTTTCCATTCTTTCCAAAAGCCCCAATCTGCAAAATTTTTGTGTACTTCATTAATTTCATATGCTCTGATTAGTCTCTTGACTTCACTATTCAGTGTCTAGTGCTCATGTCTCTTAAGGATTGGACAATAAATATTAAATTGTATAAATTATCATACATGTGTATTGTGATTTCTTCTACAAAGCTCCTAGCAAAGCAACATTTATAAATAGTCCGTTTTAGATTACTGTCTAATGTACGCTTTTCTCTTCTGATTCAAGGGAAACTTACTGTAAAATCCAAAATAGCTCTGTGTAGGGAAGTCTCTCTATTATTACATGCATAATGAATTCCATTTGCTTTCCCAGTAAGATAAAAAATAGGTTTTAATGAAGTTTAGAGAGTAAATAGTAATCTGAAACTAAAATATATTCAATAATGCTAGAACAATCCTGAACCAAAGCACTATAAAATCTGAGAAATCTTTGATTTAAATTTTAAAGAGGACTGAGCATGCTAAAGTAATGAAATACAGAGTATGCAATAGATTTCAGTTGCCCTGTTGTTCTGTTCTGAATGTTCTTGATCATTACGAGTTTTAAATTCCTCAAACTGAAATTAGATTAAATTGATTTTTTTAATTCCCTTTTCATGATGTCACTATGCAGCACCTTACTAATTGGTGTTTTTTGTCTCATTTCCTATTAATTCAGGTTTTGACCCAAGGTTTAATTTTCTTATCTGAGCGCTTTCTTTTGTCATGAAGGTTACCTGTGTATGCTAAACACACTACTACTGTTTGCCATTTTATCCTTCACCAGTTGGAATAACTGGCAAAAGTGAGGTTCCCCGAAAGAGAGTGTAAAATCAAGAGTGCATGGAAAACTGGGGAAAGTTACTCAGATTACACAACTAAATTCTGATTCACCAACTCTGTTTATATTTCTGGCCTTTATGCCTTTGGTATAATAAATGTTTAAAAAGCGTGTGTGTGTATATACATATACATATATATAAAATATAAATATCCCATGCATTTAATTTTCCTCATTTATTATTATTTATTATTATTCATTATTATTATTTTAGCCCTGCCTCTTCAGAAGGCTTTAGCTGTGACAGACAGTATAAAAAAGAAATGCTAATTAATGTACCTTTGGGAGGAGAATGGAATTAAAGAAGATGATGTTAAATATTAATCATAAGAAACAAGGCAGGAAGATTTTTAAAGGTGGAAGCAAACAAGAATGGATTATAATAATTTGGGATGGCATAGAAGATTAATCTGAACTTTCACACAGAGATCCTTCTCTTTTCCAAAGTCACCTTTTTTTTTTTTTTTAATCAAGATACAGGTGGTTTTGCCTAATTTAAGGAAACAGCCTTATTGATAAGGACCCAGCTTGTGAGATTTAATTTACACCTGCTTTTCACCTCTTTTCTAAACATTAAGCATAATAATGTGTTTTATTACTTTGTCTTTCTGTAAACCTCTTCTATTACTAAAATTCTCTGTCTTTAGTAAACATATTCATTAACTTTCAGTCTCTTCTAATAGCAACGATGCCTCTGAACTTCTGACAAACAAAAATGCAATCCTCATCCAAGGCTTTGGTGAATTTTAAAAACCAGGCATTGCCATGCTCAGAGCCTTGCTTTCTAACCAATCATCCCAGCACCTGCAATAGGTAAAAGGCAGAATAGCTGCCTACAATCAGTTTGAGTAGAGGAGGTATCATCAAACATCTAAAAAGGTAGGCTGAAAGTCAGAATCCCAACATCAGACAGGTTACCTGAATATGTGTCCATTCTTCTTAATTATAAAGGTGTTTGCCAAGAATAGTCTATGTTACACACTCTGCTGCCCGACAACAGGTTTCACGTAACGGAGCTCTGCACTCACAAACCTGTCATTACTGCCCACATCCTGCTTCTTCCAGCTTTTCAGAAAGACTGCTGGCAATGTTAAACCTGATTGTTGAGGATCAGTAAGTTTGCCCTGATATGCTTGCCAGACATAGTCAGTGCAATCCACTGTTTTATAAAACATCTTGTGTGTACCCAACCAAGCAATTTCTACTGGAAAAAGCACAGTAAAGCATAAGCAAGTCGAGTGTAGTAAGATGCAAAAGAAGAAGTCAGTAGATTTGAAAACAATGCAAGGAAATAATAAAAACCTAGTTTATTTCAGCTCAGTTTCAGCCTCAGTTTTCTGTTTCAGTTTATTTCTATATTTTTTCCATGAGTAGGAAGGACCATTTTAACATCTCTGACACACTCTCCTAACTATTGTAAGCTAATGGTCAACTCATCTGCCATTTAAAATTAAAGACACATCCTTCTTTTGAACAGATTTTGTTTCCCCTCCCCTGAGCCCTCTTTACAGCTCAAAGTTGTTCAGATGTAAATTACAGTTCAGCACCAGTCCCACCTGTACCTCCTTTTATGCTCACGTACACACCCTTGTAATTAATGTAACTGAAATTTATCATAACATTGTACATCATACAGTGCTCGTTAAAATAACTAATGATACTAAACCCTTCCATTATATTGATTATTCCAACCCTTTCAAATATCATACTACCAATCTCACAATAATATTACATCTTGCAAACAGCTAGAGATACTGGAATCACGGGAGGGGAAGTGAGATAGGATTCCTGTTTTCTTCCCTGCACTATGAAACTGCTCAGCAGTCAATCAGCTGGGGCTAGGACCCAGTCCTCGGAGACCTCTCCCGGCAATGAACACTGCAGGAAAAGTTTTGGTATCGTCTGCTTTTTAAACCACCTTTTCCTGACATACCCTGGTGAGAGAAGGGAGAGAAAGGCTGTCCCCAGCCACTGCATCCTAGGGTTCTACTGCTAAAGGCAAAGTCACACCGGCAGCTCTGCAGGGTTAGGAAGAGGCTCTGGGACAGTTGAGGAGGGCTGACTAAAACAGGGAGTCACTACAAAAGGACAAAGAATCATTACTAGAGAGGCAGCATTATGCTAACACTCACTCACCCTGGTACTGCTGCCATTTAGAATCACAATGCTGTCACGGAATCAGCATATTGCTCATCAGAAGGATGAAATGGGCTTTAAATAGGTTTAGGGAATCTGCATTTGCCTTTTGTAATGCTGATTTTCACAGGATTACCTCTTTTGTCTCCACACTGAATTTGATCCCTCTCTGCACTTTGTACCCTGACCTACCATGACCTGCCAGCCTGGCAGACTTTAAGGCACACATGATGACTGCATTACAACTTAGAGGTTTTATAACAAAAGATACTCCATACAAAGAGTTTCTGACAATCCTACATTTTGAGTAATGCTGCAGGATGACTGAGAAGGTGGGTTACAGAATATACCAAAAGATGACAGAAACTAAAGACAGTGATTTAGTTTCCCCCATGTTAGATTTCAGGTTCACCTTCACTTTTAGCTACTGTTTTCATTGTAGCAAGCCTATCTATCAGTTCACGTTCAAAAAATCACATCTTTCAAAGCAGCCACTGTTCCTCACTGCTGTCAGTGCCAATAACTGCACCATTGCCTCAAGAAGGATGCATATCCCTTATTCTCAAGAGGACCAGATACTAAGATCCATTTGTCTGCCTTGTATTTGAAGCAGAAACAGACTGTGACTCACTCAGTTTATTTCCTTAATGCTTGGTTCATTTCCTAATTGCCTGTAGGAGAGTCTCAGCTGATGTGCAGGCTCAGTAAATACCAGTGTACGACTTGTGTGATATCAGAGAAGATCTGAGTCCGTATGGTAATGCCATGTGTAGGTGCGGCTCAAGGTGGGAAGGAATGGGATGCAGAAGCCTGCCTGGGTACATCCCCCATTTTGCAGTACATTTATATGACTGATGTCAGCAAGACAAATTTCCTGCTGTCCACTTTTATTAGGGATTTAACATCTCATGGAAGAAAAATATACAGTATTTAAAGGAAAATTAACTAGAGGTATTCCCTTGCCAGCAGTAAAGAGATACAAAATCAGTGTCAAAAAACAGTGCACTCACATATTCATCACCTTCTGCTTCTGTACATGTCAACACTGAGAATAATAGTTCCAGAATCTCCCAAAATGCTCACTGCTAGTAGTGTGGGTGAATGTGGCACATCAACAGCAGTTTTATTGCTTTATATATAAATATATATATATATATATATATATATATATTTGCTATATATTGCTTTAAAACAGAGAAACTACAGGACCCTGCAAGGAGACAAAGAAGGAGGATTCCCTTTCAATCTCCCTAGGTCAGGTGAAATACTAAAGAACAGTTATGAATAATAATAAAAATATAGTTAATAAAAAAGAGCAAAGATACATAATTTCACTAATTTTTAACTTATTGAGAAATCAAATGAGCATATACTTCATTTTTAAATTTGAGACAAAGCAGGTCACTAGTAAAAATTTCTCAAAGCCCATTCTAAAATTAATTTTAGAGCAAACTAATGATCACTCCTGTTAGCATGCAGTAACAGCAATGCATTTCATGCCCAGTAGCAGCTGCTATAGTAATTTTGAAGAAGACATATTACATTTTTCATGAATAACAAAGACAATGAATTTGTAAGAGTGAAATTCTGATCAGACCCAATTGTGAAATGTCTCTGCACCAGCCACATTATAAATTCATCTTTATATATATTAATGGTATCCAGTTTATCTCATGTACCAAATCAGAACTACAACTCACCACTTCAAAATGCGCTGTCCAATCTATATAGTTTAGGATACTCCAGAAACAATGAACCCCTGGACTTCACCTGGACAACCCCCTCTATCCCATTGTACTGTTGTGCCCTCTTTCCACCTTCTATACTACATCTTTTTGCATTTCATTCAGAGAACTGCAAAACACCTTTCTTAGCTGTCTTTTATACCTATCCAATGCTGTTGATTGGGAAGCACATTGTAAAATATGATTAAATAGACAAGAGAAATTGGTGGTAGCAAAAGTCCAACTTCCCCAGCTGTACCTGTTTCAGTGGGATTACTTCAGGCTGTGTCTAGCTGAGCCTTAGGGTCGAAAACTCATTACTGTTTTGGGGCACTGGCAGTACTTTTAGACCACATCTTCCAGTACAGTTTTGCCTAAAAGGAATCTACACTACATGCTCCATTAAGCAAGACCAAACATAGTAAATGGATGTGATACTTATTACAAAAGAATATGTCTAATTTGACCAGAAATTCTAATGTAGGTATATTCAATAAAGAGTCATGGTTGGATGTTCCACTCAGCAACAATAGTAAGTAAGCAGCTTTCACGTTTGTGAGTTTAAACTTTGTTGTTGTTGTTTTGGTTTGGGTTTTTTTTTGACGATAACAATTCTTAGTATTGCATTTTTCACCCCAAAGCAAACAGGCACTGGGAGCATCTGGCTAAAAATACAACAGACAGGAACTTGCAGGTCCCCAAGCTACCTAAAGACAACAATCACACATTTTTGTAGTCCTGGAAAGAACCACAGGCAACAAATTCAGGACTATGTTATCTGCAGGCTATTTGAGCCCCTTGCTTCTGGGGACCTATTTTATCTGTTTAAAGCGCAGGACACCATCCATGGTTTTCCTCCACTTTACTTTCCTCTGCCTGAGGTATCTTCCCTTTCTGCTTACGTTATTCAGTCTCAGCTCTTGCTGAACTTTTTATTCTGATTCAGGTGCAGCTCAAGGCCAAGTATAGGCAACACAAAACACTGCTGATGCCCTCCCACCACTGCAATAAGCAACCAACATCTCTTCAGTGCGAATGTCAAAAATAGCCTCAAGTATCTGACTTTTACAGAATGTTAAAAGTCATACCTCGTATTCTGCTTGGTTTTTAAAGAAAGTTGGAGCTATGGGAATATGGAGGAAGATCTTCCTTTATAATTCCTACACACACTAGGAGAGTGGAATGAAAGGTTGTGAATTTTATTTGTAATTTAGTTATAAATAATGCCCTGGGGACTCACTTGAAAATAAGAACTTTTTGATTCATTTCCTCTAAAGATCTAAATGTGTAAGACTATAAGTCAGTGATAAGCAATGATAGAGCAACTGCACAATAAAAAGAAGATTCAGGAGTGAGTGAACAAGACATACCTAATCAAACTGATAAAAATTAGGAGAAACTTGTCAACTTCTTTGCATGATGTGTGTCTGTCTCAGAGTCTCCCCTATTTATGCTAATGTGATCACAAAGAATTGCCATAAAATCTGTTTGCAAAGGGGTTGACAACAACATTGCATTGATTCTTTTCTTATATCCCTCCCTACCACAAAACAGTATGGGGATTTCTAAAACTTGGGAGACTCTTGCTGCAGTTTGGTTCACTTCTGAGGAGTAAATTACAAATTCCTCAGGTTACTATCAACTACACCAGGGATTCACACAATGCCAGGGAACTGAAAACAGAACCCGAAGTGTGGTTACATATTTCAAACGGACATAAACATCATTTCACAAACAGAAGGATGACCTTCTGTCTGGTGTGATTATGGGTCAACACCATCTCCTTGCTCTACACATGTCAGTGTCATTTACAGCGGCATCCCTTACTCCTGATTTTGGCTAAAAATGAGAACCTAATTTTCAAAGTAACTTGTGTTAAATTCTATGGCTCATGTAGGTATGTAAGAAGCCACACATAATCACAGAATCATAGTCCTTACTTGTTTTGAAATGTATTATTTTATATTAATCTAAAAATAAATTCATTAGGTTTCTGAAGGTTTGCTCTCCACACCTTCTTCATTTCAGTAACAAGCTGTAACATGTTGTATGCAATACATGACTGCTTATTCTACTGAGACAATCACATTATGATGAGTATTTTGTATTTTGCCTGAAGACAGGTGAACAGACCAAGAAAGCTTTTCCTCTGAAACTTTTACTGTACAAAGGAAAATATCGTACAACATTAGTAAGTACCTTCTTTATCATCATGACGAATGATTGCATCCTGTATCATATCAGCAAGGTTAAAACGAACTCGTTGATTCTTTCCATGTTTCAGCTTCTTCCCGTAGCCCTCCCGTTTCTGGAAAGCTTTTTCTCGTTCATAATACGCCTTTATTTGGTCACAGCGCATCCGCTTGACCAGCCGCTGCCGCTGGCCGAGGGGGAGGGACTCCAGCAAGCACTGCTCAATTTCCATCTCATGGGTCCGAAAAACATTACATAGCTGGAAACAGCCTGCAAGAAATTAAACACAAGCAAATTTAGATCTTGCTTTCAAATGTGCCATGAAACCTCCACCAATTATTCTGTTGTTCTAAGCATGCGTAAGTCCATCATGCGAGCTCCTCCTACTGCACCAAGGCTGACTACAGAGAGGCTATGTCATTATCATTTCCTTTTTGAACACAACACATAACTTATTGCACCAAATCACTGACGCATTTTTTTAAAAGCTGGCTCAGTTCATGTGAACAAATGTGAATAGAAAGAAGTCTGAAAGTTCAAATGTGAGATGGGCAAAATACCTAAATATTTCAATACTATTCAAGTGGCTCGCATTTGCTTACAAACAAGAAAATACCGTGAAGAGTAATGCTAGTTTGATGCCCGTGCCTCTTTTTTATTAATTTTCATCTTCTTTAAGTTGGCAAATTCCTGTATTCAGTGAGAAGAAAAATCATCATATCACAATTTTAATGAGTTCATTAGCATGCAGTGGGCACTCAGGTAACTACCTCTTAAAAACATCAAAGTCATTTCAGATTCCTAACCATGTGTATAAATCTTTTCTAATTTTTAAAATTTTTTCATCGTATAGAGCCATCAAAAGTGATCCTTCTAATGAAACCATCAGATAATGAAATCTTCATGTGGAAACCAATCCCAAACATGTCTTTGAATCAGTTATTCCTAACATTCACAGCACTACCTTTGAGATAGATTCCTTTTTTGGTTTTACCATTAAATATGGTATTTTTAATGACATTGCAATAACACTAATGCTCTTTTCAAGTACGTTCTCTTTTCCACTGGGAGCGAAGACCATAGGAGACTGAGTGCTGCTAATTACTTTTCAAGGGACTGTTATGTTGCAAAAGGAGGATAGTGGATTGTCAAATAATTTTATTGCCCAGGTCCTTCAACATGAATCCACATCCATCCAAAATGTGCCCACTAACCTGCACTAAGGCCTTTTGATGTGGTGGCTACCACCCCATCACTTCTGATTCTCATGTTCTACTTTATGGATATGAATTTCCTTCATATGGGGGCTAGGTGCTCAAATTCATAATTTCTAAGGACTGACAGCAGCCCAGATGAGGAAGGCTTTCCATAGTTTGAAGAAAGACCTCTTGAAGGAAATGCAGACTCAATTCACCTTGGGTAGTTAAGAAATACCAAAATTTAACATTACTGTGCAATTTAATAAACTGCTTTTGCCTACCTGTTTTGTGTAGTTACATCATCAAAGGATCCCTATCTCTTTGAGGGCACACCTGAGTAGTGCTGACTAAATGATCACTTTGTTTTCTCCTTGTGGTTTGACATGTGTTTAATCTACTGAATACCATTCAAACCCTGCTCTGAAGGCATAATTAACAATCTCCTGACAGGATTTTGTAAAGCTTACATTATCACAGCACATAAAAGCGTCACAAATATTTATTTATTTTCATTAAAGAAAAAGGACAACAGAGTATTCTTATCTGCATTCGCTACAAAGGAAATGAAAAACAATTATTTTCTTTTTAAATCACTAATTTTGGGTGTCCCATTCAAGAATTTTACGTTATTTTCTTAACGTGTTTTGATTTGCTTTAAAGGCATAGTATTCTATAAACTATTATAAATCACAATTCCATAATAAAATATTATCAAAATGATAGTCTTAGGTCTGTATGCCAATCATTACATAAATTCTATGTATAATGTTATATATTTATTTTCTAAATTATTTGTTATATTATTTCATAAATTACAGTAATGCAAATAATAATTACATATTATATATTCTAATAAATATTATATGTATTCACTATAAATTACAACCCAAGGTCTTACACCAGACTTTCCAAAACTGAGGAGCACACATTTATCCAAAAAGTGCCCAGAGTGTCTTGTTGGGAAACTATGACAGAAGCAGACACAGAATAGAATTCTACATTATTTTTAACATAGGCTACTCTCTCTCTATAATTTCTGTTCCTTTCTTAGCATGCCCTTCTAGTAAGAAGAAAATCAGTTGTCAAACTAAAAACTGGAAACAAATATTGGCTTGCATTAAGCCAAAACACAAACCCTTTTCTTCTTGCATGTTTAAGCCAACAACTCCTCCAGTATAAAACAAAACTTTCCACTTGACCTTAAATGATATGTTTCATTTCATAGCAAAAATTATACATTTCATTTCTTTTATTTCCTTGTTGGAAGACACAAGGAAGTAAAAGGGTAGCTCTGTAACGCTGCAGAAGATGTAACTTTATTCCTGGCTTCAAACCCAGTGTTCAGAACATTCAATCCCATAGAAGAGCTGCATTTAGACCATCCTCAGCCTGAGATAGTTTGCAACTGCATCTTCTTTTTCTCATGATAGGACTGCGGAATAAGCAAACTTCAAATCTTCTCTATTAGAATTATTCTGCTGTATAAAATATTTTGTAAGCCAATAAGCCAAGCCTTTAGCCGACACAGGCCTTTTGGCTTGTAACACCCTAACTTATATCCTAATGCTTCTAAATATGGCTATAGTGCCTGCTAGCAAGGCTTACAGCCACAGAGGGAAAACCAGCGCGCCGTGTTAAACCGTGTTTGCCTGCAGCTGGGAGCCCACCCCTGCTCTGCTGATTCCTTCTCCTTTATGAAAGGAAGAAGGAGCAGCCATGCACTTGAGCTCCAACAGGCTGCAACTGAACTTGATGTTTGTATTTTGAAAACTCAGCTGAGGCTGAGAACTGTGGCTGCTGTCCTAGTCATAGCTGTAAATCTGCACTGTTTGCTAACCAAAGAGTTTATGGGTATCTTTGCTTTTCCTCAGCTTAGCTCATCTGCAATCTCTGTTCTTAGGAGGAACTGGTAGTGTTTGCTGCCATATCACAAATGAGACTGATGCAAGCTGTAAGACATCTTTGCCATCACAATGCTCTCCTCATCCAAAGCAAGAAATCAAACAAATCGGCTCAGTGTCTTGGTCGAATACAGCACAGCAAAGATGCTCTCACAGGCAGATTCCAGCTTCAGGAAGGATCTTCCTGGCTGTGTCCTCTGCCTCTCTACTGGGATGACTTTCAGCTTGTACTAGTCTTTCTCTATTTGTCCTATGAACAGTGCTTGACTGCCAGAACTGGCCTCACACAGCAGTTCCCAGCGTGTGGCCGGAGTCAAAACAATTCTGGCTGATTGAGAAAAGGACTCTCGATCCTTTTGGGCATGGGCCTCAGCTGAGAAGTAATGAACTGCAGATGGAATTTCTTTTCTCAGCACATCTGGAACCCAATACATCCCAGATGAGATCAGTATCTGACTCTGGGTATAACAGCTGCAGGTTAGCAACCTCATTAGATTAAGCCTGGATTAAAAAACATAGTATAAATGCAGACAAGGCAAACTCCCTGACTTAAATCTTTCAGGTGCTCATCTCTAAGGAATGCACCGTTGAGTCCCAGTTTTAGAACCAGGCAGATCTCTGCTCTTTGGTGCTACTGAGCAGGGGGACTGATGATGGCACAAGAGGAAGAGCTTCTTTCGTACCTTGAGAGAGCTCAGCCCAAACACAGGATGGTTATAGACATACTTCGGGAGGAAATTCTGTGGATTGCTTAGTACCACGTGAAGCATGGGGTTATTCACTAATGCTGGATCAGATAACTTTGCCTTGTATACCAGTCTTGAAAATCTCCATTAACGGATTCTACAAGTTACCTGGGTAAACTGTTTAAGTGCTGCACTGACTTCTATCAAAAATGCCTTGGGTTCTTTTGATGGCCATTATTATCCCTTGTTACTACTGTTACTACTGAGAAGACTTCAGCTTTGTCATTTCTGTTAGTTATCCTGGTAGCCTTCCATTGCTCTCATTCGATTGCCTCAATGTCCATCCTACACCGGGGGGACCAAGACTAAACACCCATTTGCAGGTGCAGTTTCACTAGCCCCAGGTAGCAGCAGACAGCAAGCTCCCTCCGTCTGCTGGCCAAACTCCTCTGAACATAGCCCACTCTGCGGTTTGCCTGATTTATCATCAGCACGTAATGCTGGCTTCCATTCAACCCCGTGTCCATTGTTATCCCTGCACACTCTTCAGCAGGATTGTAGCTCAAGCCAGTCAGTTCCCAGCCTGCACCGAGGTATAGGGTGAGTCTGCCTCAGGCATGAAAATATGCACTTCCCCTCTTGAACTGCCCAAAGTTTCTGTCAACCCGATCCTCAGGATTAAGCTCTCCCATTTGAAGTATGGCAACTACTCTGTCCTAAGTGAGCATGACAACGGCAGCAACAGATTCAGCTCTAAAGAAACCCTCCAGGAAAAAACAGCTCTAAAATCCACAACTTTATTAGGCAGATGTAAAGATTTTCTGCTTAGAGGATGACAACTTAGCCACAGTCAGACTCAAAAGCAAAACTATTAGAGCCTCCTAAAAAGCTAATATGTGCAGCAGGTCTGTCCATCCTTTTATTCTCCATATATGGGAAAACTGGCACAAACTGACACACAGAATTGCTACAAGAACTCTCTATGAGCCCCATTCAACAGCAGAAGATAGATGGAAAACACGATCCCAACCAGAGCTGGTTTTGAGTGTGCTAGTCAGGAGGTACTATGGTAACAGGAGGAAAGATTTGTGGGTAGGGAAAAAGGTTGCCTTCTGAATCTACCTGCTTAGGAGTTTATACCTCATGACATAAGATATCAGAATTGAAGATTATTTCATGTGGTTCTTGCCTCAGTGCCTGACAAATTACACTAACGTGCAGGGATTTGATAAAGTCACTGTGATGGTCAGGGTAGACTGCACTGGAGAACACATTGGCAGTGTCACCCATGAAAAAGCTGGCATGGTTTACCAGGTTATTATTTATTTAATGGGATGTTCCAGACAAAAATTACTAGAATAAACATGATTGTCAGTATGTATATAGCTTTAAGGTCTGCATCTTCTGTATAAGCACACAATATAAAAACCTCTATAAAACATTGAAATATCAAAACTAGAGAAACGTTTACCATATTACACTGATTACTAACTAGTACAGGACAAAGGAAGTCATTGCCGCTGTAACAACAGAAAAAAAAAAAAAGAAATCATGTTTCAAGGATGCTTGCTAGTGAAGAGCTGCTTCACTGACTGGGTCCACCATGAACCACAAGAAAGAGAAGAATTGTTGCTTTAAAACAACATGTTCATAAAATTGTAGCAAATTACCCACAATCGGAGAGTGTGACATCTTCATCACAAGACAAATTACAGTTTTGATCCTGCTTGTACAAACAAGAGATTTCTGAGTAAAGAGGAACTGTTTGCTTTGAATTGTCACTGGTTCTCACTGTGAAGATCAGAGAAGGAATATTTTGCAACATTACAAGCACGACTTCCTGATCAAAATGAAGAGAACAGGAAGGGTGATGGGACATAAACAGAAAGGAAGAATGTGATTGTTACAGAAATGTTCTTCCATCTCCTGCAGGTGATTTGAGCTCAAGTAACTTTACAGTATGCAGAGACATTTTTGCCACACCTCTTTTCAGAAACCGTTTTGATACAGCTTTCCCTTATAATGCTTCTTACGGCTTTAAGTCAATTAACTTTAGTCACTTGGTCTGGCATTTAAATTGGGAGACTGGTCATCCTAAAAAATGCACCTCAGATGGTAATTCACATTACATGGGGGTGATTATGTCCCTGTCTAATCTGGGTCACAGGTCAGGAGGAACTTCCAGAATGTGAAGCTGAATGCCTACATACATGTTCACACAGGCTCACCTCTCTGCTCAGAGGTATTGTATTTTTAACGTCGCATGTGACTTTTCATTAAAGGCAAGCACACAATCAAACTGCTGACATTGCTTAATGCAGCAAGCATCTCAAATAAGGTGACATGGAATGATGGTGCATAATGCTTAGAATTACAAATTTCAAAATAATAAGAGACGTGCTTACCTTTATTTATGCAAACATGCTGATTTTTTTAAAAATTCATTTTAAACAATGAATAATTAAAGTTCTGGGTATTTGAAAGACTATGGTCTTAGTAGTATTGAAACAAAATGTAGAGGGTTTAAAGTACCTGGAAAAATGGTCATCTGAGATTCTGAGAATGTATCTGCTTGATACTGCTACCAAAACATTAGTCTTTAAGCAGTTTAATCTCACTAAAGGAAAAAGGGTAAAAAATCGTCCAAAAGATATACTGTGTTAATTTGGGTCCTCTGATACTTAGCCCCTATCTTGGTCTATTCTTGCTAAAGATATGGTATCAGCCCATTTTCACAACTGCAATTAAACATCTACATTTTAAGTTAGATAACTGAAATTGTCCTGAATTGCAGAAAGATAAAATATTTCAAAATTTCAACAACTTCAATAAATGTTTAAATAAATTAGCATTCATTCAACAAATTAAAAAAGGCATTTTTTCATAAAGACAGTACTATTGTACAACACTTTTAAAGCTGTCTAGCTAACCTTAACCACAGTACTAACAAAGATATGTGGGGAAGGCTTGCAATGAGCAGCAAGTGCTTTGGCACTTACAGATCCAGATACACGGATGGTGTAAATCAGTGCAGCTTCATCCAGTTCAAAAACCACTACATTAATGTGTACTTCATGTTTGCTAACAGAAGTCAAACCAGAAATTAAAGCACTGGCCCTTTCAGTAATGCACTTTGCTGTTATACATAATGACATTATTATACAGGAGGATTTTCTTCTACCAACAATGCATATTATTTAAATCATTATGTTGAATTATAAATAACAATTTATTAGCATTTATGAAACTGAGATGATTTGCATATGAAATCAGTGACATAAATACTACAGCATAACTGAAGTCATTGTGTCTGAACCACAGATCAATGCATATTTTACAGGTGCTCTCTTCAGAAATCAAAAGTTATTATGTATTTTCTACTGATCTTACAGTTTCCAAAAGAAATGTGGCTAAGAATAGCAACAGAAAAGGCTAGCTTAGTTTAAATCCATCTCAAATTGAAACATTAAGGTCAGCATCAAAATACTTGGATTTGAAAATCCTTTGTTCGGCACAGGGAAAATTACTTACCATTTGAACAGCCTCTCCATTACATTTATTAAGCTGTGAGTGAAGCATGGTGGTTGTAACCACTCAGTCTGACTTCCACAGCTGAAATGCTTCCTGCAGGTCAGTACGGATCTGCTCACTGTAGCAATGGACTTCATCCTTTTTCCTTGGTTCCCCTTCCCACCCCAAAAGCAGATAATCATGAGGGAGCAGTAGAAATGTAAACTATTTACCTTGTAAAGATTGTAAAGAATTCAATTAATGCCAAGTCCCCCGAGAATAAATTACATTGCAGTAAAGGAGCTGATGTGCTTCTCCTATTCTTGGCTCCACAGAGCTTCTTTTAGGCGTAATTAGAAAGTTAGGGCTCTTAAATGACACGATGCACAAAGCTTCCTCAATTTCTGCTTAACACCCAATTCTGTCTTTGCTGAAGAGCAATCCTGAGCACATTCAAGCAGCTATCCTCTTATAAAACCCTATTCCTGTATGCTGCTCTTCAAGAGCCTTTTGATGTGACTAGACTGGTAAGTAGGAACTGCAATCAATTTCCAGCCTGATACCAAGGAAAAGTTACTTATCAGATGCTATTTATCAACTCTACAGGCTTCCTAATAGACTCTATTATCTATCTATCAGCAATTCAGTGAAGTTACAGTGGTATTTTCTAAAAATTTATTATATTTAAATCAAAGAATCAACCAGTTTGGGATCTTGCCATCGTAGTGATAGAAAAGAGTCTGAATAATACCTAATTAAATATGACAGGGCTCTGCACTGTCATTTGTAATTTATGCCATGTAGCAGTCTGTGACATACGGAGATTTTATGTTCTAGGTAAAATTCATTAACTGTGTGCCAGCTTATTCAACAAATACAGCCAAACTGCTTGCCTGTGCGTTAGCCTTCAGTGTAATAAAACACAGGTTCCAAATATATATGTATGGGGTTCTTCCCATTTCTTAGAAATAAAAAAATTATTTTCTTTTGTCTGGTTTTGATGCACAGGGAATTCACAAGTATGAATGGTCTGAAAGAAAGTCTGTATGTCCCCAGAGCAGTAGTCCTCATCTGTGAATCACATCCAGAAACTACAGGAATGCAAGCAAAATGAACATATATGATCTGGTCAAGCTCATACTGTTTATTTTTGTAAAGCTGCCATCTCCATCTCCTCTCTACTGCCATCATCCTTCTGTACTCCCTTGGAGGATGAGACAAATGTGCAGTCTGGATTCCCACAAACCACAGCATACTTCAAGTAATTTCTCCTGCAAACATCAGAACCTTTTGTGAAACAAACTAAGACACTATTGTCTGCTCTGGAGCACAGGAGTTTCCAACTAGAAAGATTGCACAGTCTCAGATATCAGTAAAACACTTTAACCCATTCATCTCATAGAATATCCCAGATGAGCTTTTTGGAGATGAAAGTCTGTGCTCAAGGCAGATTCAGGGCTTTATTGTAGCATCTTCAAATAATGACTATTGAGACGACAGGTTGAAACACTCCTCTTCTGGACTTTAAGTAAGTCTTTTGAACAATCAGCCATGAAACGTAGGATAGAAATATTCCCTAA